>JAWDJE010000004.1:64582500-64907500 GCA_035047345.1 Bradypodion ventrale
GAAAAGCAGAAACGACCTGTCTTCCTTCTCTAAACCTTATATGGAAATTAATCTATAATCTATTCCGTTTGTAAAAAGCACACCCGTGGCTGCTGAGACAGAAGCACCACTGCCTTTCCCCCAGTTAGATCACTCAGACCAATGGTCTCTACCTCGGCCACAGGCATGAATGTACTCATGCAAACTCCAAACACAGTCATCACTGCAAGCAACGGCTTCTTTCTTCCTTGTCTTTGTCCTTTCAGATCTTTACCATCTATTACCATCTTTCCTTCTCCAGAGCTTCTTTCTAGTTGAGGCCTACGACTCAGTGGGACTGCATATGCTTTGCAATCATCTCTGCTTTAGTCCCTCCTATGACTTTTCAGCATGTTTTAAAATTAATTTTACTAGCTGATTACCCAGCTTCAGTCGGGTTTTTCATTTCTTTAATGTAGGCCGGCCTTTCTGTCTTGGAAACCTCTTGGGGTGTATATGGATCAACCCTGCCTCCCTCCCTCCATCTCCATACATGTGTCTGGCCACCTGGTGAGAGAGTGGCATGCAGCTGTTGAGGACCCCTCGGACCTTCCCTCCCTCCTCTGCTTCGCCCACCGTGGCCACCGCCTCTGCAGCGGAGGCTAGGTGGCCATTTCCAGAGGGTGCTCTTCTCCACGGCTCCTGCGCCCTCCTGGCCCTCACAAGGGGCTCCATTGCCACCACTGTGCTGGTTTGACCAGGCATCCCATTTGCCTTCCACCTACTGTGAAAACTACAGATGAGCTCAGAGGGCTACAGCTGAGCTAGTCAGATGATGTCACAATCTCAACCTACCTGGGACTATGACATTAGCTCAATTACCTCACTGGAAAACACACACACTATATAGATCAATTGCTTCCCAATTTGGGGGGCATGGACCCCCCATGGGGCTTGTTACCCCGACAGTGCTGATCTTGCTAGCCCAAGGTATGTATGAGCCAAATTTCAGCAGGATTAGTCCAGGGGTGTGGGAGCCTTTAGAGCACATACAAGACCACATCTCTGTTTTATAGATATAGATAACATCGAGAGAAAGGTGGCCAATCAAAACCAATTAATAAAATTAAAAAAAACAGATGTTGGAGACCATAGTAAAATCATGGCTAGAATTCTGTTGATGATTGTATGCTGACGTACATTAAACTGCATTACTTATTTTTGTTTTGGTGAAATGGCAAGGTGCCAGTCATGTTTCAAGGTACACACTTGATTGTGCGACAGGTGCATGTTTACTAAAGTGACTAGTGCCTCTTTCTTTAGCTGCAACAAGTTGCCCAATGTAATGCATGCCCATGAAAATCACCAACAAGATTCTGGCTAGCACCATTCTTTTCTCATATCAGAGTGTTTTACAATTTAAAATTAGACACATATATGAAATATGGGAAATTAAAATGTTAAAATAATTAGACTATTTTTGACCAGAAGTAGGCAACTTCAATAACATTCTCTCTTTCATTTATTAGCTCTTCTTTTGTACACATAGTAGGGCATGAATTGCATACACATAAATATTGCATTGTTAGTCTGGCCAGACATCCTGCTACTCAGCGCCAAGTGTCAGGTGGTGGTTAACTAACCTGATTCCCTAAAGGGGCCAATGGCTATGGGCAGATGAGCCCCTTTAGGTGTGTTGGTGGTCCCCCTCAGTGGAGGAAATGCCACTGGAAACCATCATATTGGGCCCAACGGCAAAATGAGCAGAGGAAGAACTCTGATTCCCAACAGTCATGGAGGCGGAAGAGGCCATGCCAGATTGACTGGCTGTGAAAGCGCACCTTGTCCATATCCTCAAGACTGTGGTGGCCCATTTCAGTCCTGGTGTTAAATCCTGCATGTTGTGCTTCATGTGTGCCGTGGGTGATGGCTCCGAGATCACTTCATGGCAAGATGGGATCCACCTTAAACAAATTCACGCCAGTGACTTTTTCCTGTTTCAGGTAAAAAATGCATTCTTGGATACGAGTTGCAGTTGACGAAATATTGCATTGACTGAATTTCTCCACAGTTACAGAAAATTAATCCTGTGTCCAAGTAGCCCTGTTTTACCTGATTATTCTTTGACCTTCCTACATCACTTCTGAAGTCTATTTAGTGACTTCCAGATTGTCTGGCCAGTGAAACCTTGTCCTAGTGAGAGACATGCTTTGGCAGCCATCCTTTTGGCAAGATGTGCTGTTTTTATTCTCCATAAGTATAGCCAAGCCCTTTCTTTTAATACTTAGAGCTGGAGAGCTGTGCAGAATTTCCCCACTCCCCACCCCTCAATTTTAGCAGTCATCTAGGGCAGGGGTTCCCAACCACCAGGTCGTGAACCAATACCAGGCTATGGAGGTGGGTGGCGCTGGGAGCCCGATGGTTGCCTTCTGCCCTCAACATGCTCTGCTGGGTCTGCCTGGTGAACGGAGTGAGAACACAGACTTCAGAGCAGACAGGCAGGTGGTCGAGCCCTTCCTCCACATTGCTTAACTATGGTGGGGCTATCATAGTGTGTTATTAATCAGTTGCACCCACTCCTGGACCAGGAGGCCTTGCTCATGACCACCCATGCTCTGGTCACCTCCCGTTTGGACTATTGTAATGCGCTCTACATGGGGCTGCCCTTGATGACCATCCAAAGGCTGCAGTTGGTCCAGAATGCAGCAGCCTGTGCAATGGTGGGGTGTAGTCATTTTGTCTGTGCCTCGCCACTGCTGCGGGAGCTGCACTGGCTGCCTATATATCTCCAAGTGCAATTCAAGGAGCTGGTTGTCACCTTTAAAGTCCTTCATGGTAGTGGAACAGGATAACTCAGGGAACCGCATTGTTCCTAGGACATCGACCCATCCCACAAGAGCAAACCGAGAGTGCACCCTTCAGGTGCCATCTGTTGGGGAGGCCTGCCTCTCCAGCACAAGGAAAAGGGCCTTCTTGGTCATAGCCCCCACACTATGGAACCTCCTCCTGGTAGAACTATGCCTCCAGGCCCAGTTGCTACCACTTAGGAAAGAACTGAAGATGTGGTTGGCAAAATGGGTCTGGGGGCCGGGATTGTCAACAAGCTTCCCTTTCTGGCTCATCTGAGGCTCCCCTCTCCTGTAATTAACTTTTAATGTTAAGGTTATGCCATTTTTATATTTGTTTTTAGATAGTAATGGCACAGCGATGGGCAATACTGCTATGTTCTTAAGGGTTTTTAATTGTTTTATATTGGTTTTAACTGGTGACTGCCCAAAGTCCATCGGATTAGGGCAGTATATAAATCTATCTATTAAATTAAATTAAATTTCTCACTGCCTGAGTTGAACAATGTGGCTGACAGGTGGCTGGGCCCATCCTGCTTGTTTTTGAGCTACAGTGGGACTCCTCCGCTACCCACCTGTGCACAGTGAGGTATCACACTGCCCATATTCAAGGCTGGCAGACGGGAGAGATCACCCCCACTAACCAGTCCATGGAAAAATTGTTGAGCATGGTACAAAAAAGATTGGGGACCCCTGATCTAGGGGTTAGTGTCCATGAAATTGAAGTGGTTTAATGCTGTGTTATCTTATTTCATTCATTATTTTCTAGTATCTCTTGAGATACTTCCAGAAGAGGGAGAGACCCCTGTCTCTATTTTCATGTTGTGTAACTTTTTTTAAAAAAGTTTCCCTAACTGTTGCAGCCCTTCAGTACTTATTCTGTATCTGATGCAGGGCTGACTCATTGGGAAGATTTTGGATCCTTCTCATAGGAGAATAAAGGTCTGGATGCTTCACATGGGAGAAGAAACATCTCGTTGTGAATGGAAAGATTGGTCAAGTTTGACAGAACATAGATTGCACTGAAAATAAGAGAGACTTTTAAGCACAAACCAGATGACTCCTAGACCCGTGGTTCCCAACAGGGGGGAAATTTGTGGTTTTTTTCCTTTGTTTGTTTGGGGGGGTTTTTGGTTATTGTTTTTTTTGGGGGGGAGGGGCACAATTTATGAATGAGTTATTAACAGTGAATGGCCTTTTAGGCTTCCTCTTCTACATGAACAGGAGTCCACTTTTTGAATAATAAGAAAAATATGTCATGCGGCCGGGGGTGGTGGTGGTGGTCATCAGGATCTTAGAGATGCTTAGGTGGGGCATAGCCAAAAAAAGGTTGGGGACCACTGCCCTAGACAGACAGTATAAAATGAGAAAAGGCTTAGTAAAACTATGGATCTGGAGGCAATAAACACCCAGTAGGTAGAAGTGAAGCTTTATTAGACACTTCTGTAAGCTAAACCTAGCATAAAGAAAAAATAATAATATAAGTATGCCGAACAAAACATACCAAGCAAGCTGACAAGAGTCCAAAGTTGTTTTAAAATTTTGTTTTCTTTAAATCATAAAACAAACTTAAAAATACATACAAATATAAAAAACAAATGAAAAATCATATGCATAGACCCATTACCCAGGAGACATTAGTTCTTATCCAAAACAGCTGCTTAACCAACTGTACATATCACAAATATCCTCATCTCCAAAATAACATATATTAATTTCTAGGTTTAACACCTTTAGATTTTCCCAAAGTATATTCAATAAATTCTTCCCAGATGTCCACAAACTCACCTTTCTTAATAATACTTCTTTTCAATTTTAGTTTGCATGTTAATTTATCATTTATTGCCATATTCCACATCTCCTTATACCTGGGGTTCTCAACCTCTTCAAGCCGAGGGCCAGGTCATGCTTCCTCAGACAACTTCAGGAGCCGGATGGCCATTTTGCCCTGCCTGTCACACATGGCATTTCTGGGTGTGACAGAGGTGATAGTGGTGGGGGCACATGAAATGGTGTTGCAGGCTGCATCCGGCCCCCAGGCCGTATGTTGAGAACCCTTGCCTTATGCTATTCCTCCAGGCTTAAATGTCTATACTTTTCCCAGTTTCTTACAATTAAGATTCTGAGAACTCCAAAATTTAAGGGTTAAACTCCCTTTTTTATATACTCTCAGCTGATGAGCCACCTCATCCCCTTTGGCTCTATGCCCCTTGTTAAGAGATGTAGAGATATCCGGTAATTAGACTAATTAGTAGGTTGTCCTTGCAAGTGTGAGTTACAGGAGGTCATTATCTACAAAAGGGGCATCATGACCTACCTTATTGCCTTCTTCTTGGCCAGAGAGTTTCCATGCTAATTAGGCTCCCCAGGTGTAAGTTCATGCAATGGCCAAAGACAGGAACAGGGTCATCCTCTCTCTCTTCCTCTGCCAAATCTATTTATACAGCTCTACATACAGTAAATCTTCCCAGTTGATAAGCTTAATTGGAGAACCTTCTCATTACAGTCAGCAAGCCAATTAAATGCACTAATAAGTAAGCAAGCAATTTCTACTTCTCAACACAGGTAAATATGATTTGACACAATTCACAGCTGTTGGGGGGGGGATAATAGGAATGTCTCCAACTCCTTTGGTTTAAAAAGGTCTTCCAAGGTCTTTACAAAAACCTTTGTAGACCAAAGTGATACAGGGGCAAAGAGACAGAAAAACTGAATTACTTGCGCATTTACAAAAACAGGTTAAGGGGAAAGTGCTTTAGTTCTAGTTTCTAGGCAACACTCTTCACCTTTATGGCACCTATTGGTATCCAACGGTTGTTTCCATAAGTCCAAAAAACTGAATAAACTGTACTATCTAAGCAACTCTTGAAATATCAACTCTGCTTCTTAAAAGCTCACCAAGAATAAATTAAACCTTAAGTTCTTTCTTTCCCTGAAAAAGCAGAAGCCTGTGGATTTCACCACCACCACCTTGTTTCTTTTTGAACAATGGATTTATACTCTCTCTTTCTTCCCTGAATGGGACTCAAGGCAGCTGACAATAAAACTGAGTAAAATGTAATTAATTGCTTTTTAAAAAGATGAAATTAAATTGGTTCCAGTGCTGCCTGCTTGCTCTTTGTCCCTATTACACGAGGAAGGAACTATTTCCCATGCCTTTCAAATAGATTTTGAATGGGCTTTTAATGGTGTGAAGACCACAACTATTCCTCATAATACTACATATATTTAGGCCAAACCTAACTTTTTTCACACATACAAGCTATGGGAATACTTGTAAACCCACAGTTGTTGCACACAGAGAGCATAATATTAAAATACTCCCACATGGGCATATTTCCAGTGCCTATGGCACAAGCCAACTGCCACACAATTTATATTCCTGGTGGCAGCGGATGCTAAATAAGCTGTTAACCTTACCTTGGCATTGTTACTGAGCAAGGAGTCTGCACAATGGTAGACATTTCCACAACAACATTCCGCGCATGCAAATGGACCTGGGAAATCAAGTCCATCTGTGTGCATTTTTTTTAGCCATTTGAATATTGCATCACCCGCTGCCTAGGCAGAGCATGATGTGTGCCCGCTGCTTTCACCTTGCCCAAGGGATCCAACAGAGGACACTTCGGTGAGTCTTAGTCGCAGCCCAACATCGTTGAAAAGTGATGGGCAACATTGCCTAATTAGACCGCTCAAGCCCCCGTGTCTCCACAAGGCTCTCATCTAGCAGTGGAGCTGTTAACAACCATGTAATAAAGAAAGCCTTTGCATGTTATGGTGCTGTTGCATTGCATTACATGTACAAGGCTTCTCTTCTGGTGTAACCAGTGAGACAGTTACATTAGGACTTGGTCACTATTGCAGCACATGCAGGAGGCCAGAGGAGGAAATAAAACACTTCTTTCAGGGACTGTGGTAGCTCAAGTGGTTAATATGCTGAACTTGGTGACTGGAAGGTCGGCAAGTCCGCAGTTCAAGACCCGAGTACTGCATGGCGGAATGAGCACCCATCTTTGTCTCAGCTCCTGCCAACCTAGCAGTCTGAAAGCAAGAAATTGCAAAGAGATAAATAGGGTCCACTTCGGTGGGAAGCTAAACAGTGTTCCTTCCATGGACTCTGGTGTCAAGGCATGTCTGCCACATGTCCACTGACACATCTGGAAACAGACAGTGCTCGCTCTCTGGCTGTAAACAGAGATGAGCAGTGAACACTAGTGTCGGATACAACTGGCTTTCAAGCAAGGGCAACCTTTACCTTCACTATCAGGCAAGTACTGTATAGCCTTTAAAAAAAATGAAAAATAAGATGTGTTGGTTCTGTGACAGGGCCATAGCCAGGATTCTAGATTGGGGGGGGGGGGATCAGGAGGGGAAAAAATTTCAGGAGGGGCAACAATGCCACACACACACATTGGCATCATGGGGTGGGCGGGCTCTAAACGTAGGAGGGTTTCTGACCCCCCTCTGGCTACGGCCCGGTTCTGTGATAAAACATGTCTGGATCCGTTTATAAGGAGAGCTCAGGAACAGCTCCTCTCTGATCAGTACAGCTCTCTATTTCGTCTCCTCCTCTACATAGTTGTCAGCTGTTGGGACTGTGTCCTAACTAATGGGTTGTTCTCTCGTGCACTTACAGCTCTGCAGTCTGCTCCTAAAAGCAGCACCAGCTTACAGAGGAGGGGAGAGATGGACTGCAGCTCTTCTGGAAAGATGGTGACAGAAGGATTTTAAGAGAAATTAAGTTCTCACTTTTGGAGGAAGAATAGCTCTGATATGTCTGAATGCTGGTTTTAGGACGCAGAAGCAAATAAGTGAGTATGGCTTGTTTTTACAATAATTGTTACTATCTTTAATATTATTACATACAGCCAGATTCTATCAGATGCAGGAACAGAGGGTTAATAGCGACTCTGCAGGCAGTGCCTTCAGCTGCTGGGGAGTCGATAGTACAGCCTTTTCTCAGCCTGATGACCTTCAGATTTGTGGACTACAAATTCCATCATTCCCAACATAGGCACCCATTGCTGATAGCACAATAGCACCTGGGAATAGTAGAGACTGCAGTCTCACCCACTTGGAGAGTGCTAGAGTGGGGAAGGCTGTGGGGACAAAGATGAATGGCGTGTCAAATCTATCTTGTGACTTTTCAGTCTGATAATGACATTGTTTGCAACCTTGTACTTTTTTCTTGTTTCCTTCCTCCCCGCCCCCACTTTTCTTGCAGTATAAATAGACTGCCCAGCAGATGCCTGCCTTGCTCCAGAGATGGAAGTGCTTAACATCAAAGACTTTCAGTGGAAAACTTTGGCAACCCTATCCAGCCCAAGAGTCTACTGCTCCTTGGTAGAGGCCGGGGGACAGGTCTTTGCCATTGGGGGTTGTGATGACAATGGCGTCCCTATGGACTGTTTCGAGGTGTACTCTCCCGAAGCCAACCAATGGAATTCTCTTCCTCCAATGCCCACAGCCAGAGCTGGGGTAGCTGTAGCTACACTGGGGAAGAGAATCATGGTGATTGGAGGTGTTGGAGCTAACCAGATGCCCCTGAAGATCGTGGAGATGTACAATATAGACGAGGGCAAGTGGAAGAAAAGAAACTCCTTGAGAGAAGCTTCAATGGGCATTTCTGTAACAGTGAAAGGCAAGAGCAATCTTTTACCAAACTATCTGGTGGCAATGTAATGTTTGCTTTTAAGGAAGCCACCACCAAAGTCATGTGATTGGAAGGGAAGAAAAATATTTCTTACTCAAAGAAACATCTAGTCCTGTGATGGTGAACCTTGGCACTTCAGATGTTCTTGGACTTCAATTCCCAGAAGCCCAAGCCCCCGTGAATCCACACAAATGGGTTTGCGGTGATTCATCCGCCCCACGCCATGCTGCCCTATTTGCTCCTGGAAGCGGAAGTAAAACACGCCCGTACGGAAGAAGGGTTAACCCAGAAGAGCCTTAACTTCCGCTTCCGGGAGCAACGAAGGCGGCGTGGGCCAGATGAATCACAGCAAACCCATTCATGTGGATTCATGGGGGCTTAGGCTTCTGGGAATTGAAGTCCAAGAACATCTGGAGTGCCAAGGTTCACCATCACGGATCTAGTCACTAAGCTCCTATTAGCCAATTTCTGTTATACTAGATGTGTCTTGATTTTGAATTGATTTTGCGGTCTGCCTTTCATTGGAGTGCACCATCTGTTTCAGTGACCTCTCTGTTTGCAAAAAAAGCAATATCATATTCTTGCCAAATATAGGACAGCGTGTTTTGTTTCTTTGCAGGCTAGCTTCTGTAGTTCATGAAGGAAAAATGAATCAGAGCTGTCTAGCTTACAGGACAGACTGAAGTGTTTTGCTAGAGCAGAGCATAAGAAATGTGAAAGCTAAGGTCACTGTTGAGAAAAAGTTCAGTATGTGTATCTTACTAGAGCACCACACCAGCACCACACCAGCACCACACCAGCTCCTCCATGCAACTGTATCTCTGTGTTTTATTTGAATTGACAGGCAGTTTTTAAAACCCTAACCAGATCAGATGGATTGTATGTCCCCTTCCTATGCTGTTATAGTAATTCTCTTAGCTACTCCCCATGGTCAGAGAAAGCAAAACTCTCTTGATATAAACTCCATATACAGTGATACCTCATACAACGTCCAAACTCGGTTCCACAAGTTTGGACTTTATACGGATTTGGACTTTGCATGAGGCATGCAAAATCCTAGCCGCGATGCCTCATACAACGTCCAAATCCTTGCCATGATGCCTCATACAACGTCGTTTCCATAGAGATACACTGTACTGTAACAGCACAGACTTCAGGGCAAAGTCAAGGAAACAGACAGAAAACTGACAGAACTTTAAGAAAACATTGTCTAAAGGCTAAATACATTACAAAAACATGTCAAACAACCCTGATTGTCCAAGAACCTGAAGAATGCTGCAAAAATCCCAGGAATGCTTCTAAAAATTCTGATGAAAGATTTTAAAAAATCCAAAATCACGCTCAAAACCACTCCTAAACACTCTTTGCCTTGTGCAAAACCCACAAGAGCAATGCACACATGTGTCCTGTCTTTTATACTGCCCAGGCACAATGCAACCTGGGAAAAACTGAATGCCTCATACAAAGTCAAGCGACTTTGTATGAGGTAACTTTTTTCAAGAAATTAGGCAATGTTGTATGAATTCGATGTTGTATGAAGCGGACTTTGTATGAGGTATTACTGTACCTGAGAGTGTAACATAAGATACAGAGAATACAGAAGTTGCTTTTCTGAAGAATTTGAGAAGTCGGTGATCCAAAAAAGAAGCTTTCGCAAGTGCTGCTAAGATTATATAAGCATCTGTAATAAACAGTGGTGGTTATAAAAGGCATATTAACAATCTTCAGACCTTCATATGATTTTAAGTATACACTCAATGATTTCGTGACGTGTGGTGGGTCAAGTGGTTAAGATGCTAAACTCGATGACTGAAAGGTTGGAGTTCAATTCCCAAGTAGTGCATGATGGAATGAGCTCCCGTCTCTGTCCAAACTCCTGCCAACAAAGCAGTTCGAAAGCAAAAAATTGCAAGTAGATAAATAGGTACCACTTTGGTGGGAAGGTAAACAGCCACGTGTCTACAGAAATGTCTGCAGACGCAAATAGCTCTGGCTCTTTGGCTAGTAACAGAGACGAGCACTGAACCCTAGAGTTGTATATGACTGACTTTTGAGCAAAGGTGACCTTTACCTTTATCTTACCAGCAAGGATATCCACCTTGGTTTTCATTATATCTACAGTAGAACCTCGAATAAAGTCCAAACTCCGTTCCACAAGTTTGGACTTTATCCGAATCAAATAGGCGATGCATCGGATAACGTCCAAAAATGGACTTTATCCGAGGTTCCTATACCAAATACCTCGGATTACATCCATTTTTAGCAGTTTTGGACTTTATGCGATGCATCATGTGTGCATGAAAACAGCGACTTTATCCGAATCGGAATTTATCCGAATCGGAATTTATCCGAGGTACCACTGTATTGAAGTTACCTAAAATTATTATTTTAGTTGGCTGAAATCCTGCCAGACACAAGGCTCATTATCACCTATTGTGATCAAATCATTTGTCCCTTTTGAAATGGTTTTGCTCCAGGATGGGAACAGTGAGGACCTAATAGGTGTTGGAAATAGAAGGACAACTTCTTCAAAAGCTTCTGAGATAAATTAGAAATAAATCACAGGAGCCAATCTCATGTTTGGACATTTCTCTCTCTCTCCTCTCACTGTATTTTCCAGACTACAGAATCTATGCAGCAGGCGGAATGGGAGCAGACTTGCGCCCTCACAATTATATGCAGCACTATGACATGCTCAAGGACATTTGGGTGTCATTGGCAACCATGCCTACACCCAGGTATGCTGCCACCTCCTTCCTACGGGGCACAAAGATCTACGTGCTGGGTAAGATTGGACTTTAGGCCTCTTCCTCCTATGATTCTTCACTTGGTTGGTCATTGAATGTCAACTTTATTCTCACACCCTCCCCAAACTTTCCGAATAAGTTCAAAATGTTCCCTCTTCTCCTCCCCCCCCCTCCACCACCTTTCAAGTATGCAGTGAATTCAATGGAATTGCTAAGGATTATCAATGCCAGATCTGTGCGTATGAGTACCTGCTGGGCCCCAGCTCTGCCCACCACTGGTTGTTGTTCCTTCTGCCCCACCAACCATAAAGGGCAGTGGCTGCCACTGCACATCTGTAAATAAATGTCTGTAGTTTTAGTAAAAATGAGATAGCAATCTACATAGCATTAGTCAGCACATATATCTGATCTGCAACTCGTACCCTTCCTCAACATTGATGTGGACTCTAGGGTAGACAGAAGTTGCAGTGTCTAAACCAGAGGTGCCCAAACTATAGTCCATGGGCTGGATACAGCCCCTGACCCCAATTCATTCAGCCCACACCACCCTTGTCACTCCTGGAAGCAGAAGTAAAACGTGCCCATATGTGCGTGTTTTATTTCCACTTCCGGAAGCAACAAGGGCAGCATGGGCCAGATGAATTGGCATCAGGGGCCGGATCCTGCCCATGGGCCATAGTTCGGGCACCCCTGGTTTAAGCAGAGAAAATGGCAGGTTAAGATCTATCTCATTCTGTTGCAAAACAGATTCCAAGTCACGTTTTACTTCCGCTTCTAATGGGAGGAACCACATGATCAGCCCGCTGAACCACGTGACTGGCCTACTGAACCACGTGACTGGCCCATGGCCCAAAAAGTTTGGGCATTCCTGGTCTAAAGACATCTGGAGGCCATATTCTGCCTACCTCTGTTCTAGGCTAAGAGATGGCTACTTGTGCCACATTTATTTCCTATATAGGCTTTTTCTCCATTTAGTGTGTGTCTGTCTGTGTGTGTCCTAAGTGTTTTTTAAAGGATAGAGCAGCAGAGGATCTTACATTCTGCACCAGATACAGCTGAATCATGTGGCCTAAACATCTTGTATAAAAAAACACATTTGTTATACTTATCTTTATGCTTACTTTGCAAACAGGAAATTAAGTTGAAACAGATGCGGATGAGTAAGCTGGCTATTATTAGGGAAGGCATGCATGATTTCAGAGTTGAATTCAGATGCAACTACTTGATCCTGTTTCCAGAAGAATTCCACCCAACCTAGACCCTAGATATTCCAAAAGGTGAGGGTGTCAAAGGATACAGATACGATACAGATATGTGACAGCCTATGCATACAGATTGTACATGTAGAAATATACCTAATAGCATGGAACATTGATTGCAACTTCAGACATAGCTTGACACCAGAAGGGCAATGGTTAGCAGATCAAGGAGCTGCCTGTCTAGAAGAAAACAGCTCAATACAAAAACTGAGTACAGTACATACATTGAATCCCAAGAGGCTCTATACAGAGAGCTCTAGCTGTGTTCCAAATATCACAAGCTTATTTTAGAACATAGTTTCTCAAATGCTAACACCAGGGATTGCCAATGTACAGCTACTGATGCATAGAGTAAGAAGTGGAAGGGGGAGGATAGGGCTAAAAAGTAGCTTAAGAAAATAGGATGACTACAAAAGAAAGAGGAACACAAGAAGAAGAGTTGAGGGGGATGATCTTGCCTTTTTGGATTCTAAGACCAAGAAAGGCTGCATAGAGAAAATGACTATCTCCTCCCCTGTCAGACTTGGAGAGCCAATGTTCTCTAATGGTGTCCTAAATTCAAGAAGCTGGTGTTCTGGGCCCCACCAGGCCATGAAATGTACTGGTTGACTTTAGGACTAGTCATTCTCTCTCTCACCGCAACCTATCTGACTTCATTTTTATGAGGTTAAAAAGATGATAACTGGTGAGGTGTGTACACAATCTGGAGTTCACTGAGAAAAGATGGGATAGAAATCTAACAAATTCATTTTTAAATAGTCGTAATTCTATGATCAAAGGGACTGTAGTGGCTTATTGGTTAAGACACTGACCTTGATGACTGGAAGGTCATCAGGTCAGCAATTTGAGATTTAAGTACTGCCCCAGCTCTTGCCAACTGTTGTGTTCTGTAAAGCTGTGCCTTTAACAATGTATCTAGCCATGTGATAACAATGTATCCTTTCTGTATGCAACATAATAACCTTCAGCTGTATCACTGTAACCCTAATACATGGACGCGAGCTAGTGACCACTAGGTGGCAGTAGCGAGCGGCCAGCTCTCATGGCTCACTCTCACCCTGGATCAGCAGCGCGGGAAGATTCCCGCCATACCTTCACCTGGACAAGAAGGGCGTGACCTCCTACGACGTCACGCAGGCAGCAACCAATAGACTGTCAACGAGCCACATTCAAATGTATAGTCAGCTGTATATATTGAGCGACCCATCCGCCATTACCACATGTTCCTCCGGATCATCATGCAATAAACCTGTGTTAAGCCAACCCTTCGGCTGTTGCGTTGTCTTTGGTCCCCTACACTAAATTGGCGACGAAGGTGGGATATGGCTGCCCACGGGACCAAGACATGCGCCGGTTTCGAAATCAGGAAACCGGGAGACTGGGAGATCTTCGAAATGGACTTCCAGGGAGCCCTGATCGAATCCGAAGTCTCGGATGAGGCAAAGAAAAGGGCCATCTTCACCAGGATGCTGGGACAAGACACCAAAAGAACCTTGGTGGACCTGATTGCACCGAAGAGGGTGAGCGAATTCAAGGTCAAAGAACTCATGCAAATGCTGCGTGAATATTTCCGGCCCTCGACGGCGATGTTTCCCGCTCGGAGCGCATTTTGGAGGCGAGTCCAAGTGCCCGGGGAGACGGTCGCCGCTTTCGTGGTGGCACTGCGACTGGCTGCCGGCCCGTGCAAATGGGAGAATACTGAAGTCACCCTCAGGGACTGTGTGCTATGCGGCCTGAGCGACGCCGAGACCCAGCGCACATTGATGAACCAGGAGCCGCCCCCCACATTGCAGGAGGTCATCAAAGCGGCACAGGCCGCGGAAGCAACCAAGGCCGGGGTGCAGGAACTCCAGGACTGGCGGCCGAAGACGAGCAAGGCAGAGACTGCAGTGCACGCCGCCCGGCGAACTTCGAAATCGTCCGCGGAGAGCAGCGACGACGAGGACGTCCGGAGGGTCCGAAGAGAGGGCCGGCGGTGCGACGGCTGTGGAGCGGCCCACGACCGCGCCAAATGCCCGTTCAGGAAGGCTGAGTGTCACAACTGCGGCCGCCGCGGACACATCGCCAAAGTCTGCAGGCGACGGCGCGAGGACCGGAAGAGCTCGCCAGACCGTTCGGCGAAACCGGACCGCTCGACGAGGCCAAAGGACGGCGCGCGGCCCACGAGGAAGCAGGATGGCGTGGGCCGCATCTCCGACGGCAGCGAGGACGACGCCCCAGTATTCAGCATGTCCGCAGGACACCCCCGTTACTTTGTTGAGGTACTAGTACAAGGGGTCCCCATTAGAATGGAAATTGACTCGGGCTCCACATATTCACTTATTCCCCAGAGGGAGTTTTTGCGAATTGCCCCCCACAAGAGACCCAAGCTCAAAGCGTTGAGGTCCACGTTACGGGACGTGCAAGGGAACAGCATTCCAGTGTTGGGGGTGGGGGAGTTTCAGGTCAAGTTTAAGGAGCACGCCGCGACCCTCACCCTAGTCGTGCTCAAAGGGGGGGAATTGCAGCCTCCTCGGGACTCAATGGTTTCAGCCCCTGGGTTTGTTTATTGGGGGGGGGTGCACTCCGTGGGGACCGTTGGGACTGACCCGATACAGGAGGTGTGCGACGCGCACCCCGAAGTCTTCAAGAAAGGACTGGGAAAATTCAAGGGGCCCCCAGTGACTTTCGACCTAGACCCGGCGGTCCGCCCAATACGACTCAAACCGCGCCGGGTGCCTTTTGCACTCAAGGACAAAATAGAGGCGGAACTGGACAAACTGGTGGGCCAGGGGATCCTTGTTCCTGTTGATTCTGCGGAGTGGGAAACTCCAATTGTAATAGCACTAAAAGCCAATGGGGAGGTCCGCATATGCGCCGACTACAAGTGCACCATCAACAAGGCGATTCGCCCTAATGCGTATCCGGTGCCGGTAGTCAGCCATCTGCTAGCCAGGTTGCACGGGGGAAAGTGTTTCGCTAAGCTCGACTTGGCACAGGCCTACCAGCAGCTTTCGGTGTCCCCTGCCGCAGCTGCTGCGCAGACCATAGTCACCCATAAGGGGGCGTTCCAGGTGACACGCCTTCAATTCGGCGTAAATTCGGCACCTGGAATTTTCCAGTCACTCGTGGAACGCCTCCTGAAGGGGCTGGAGGGGGTGTTGCCTTATTTTGATGACGTGTTGATAACGGGGAGGAGTCGGGCGGAGTTGGCCAAGAGATTGGGAAAGGTTTTGGAAAAATTCGAAAAGGCGGGGTTGAGACTGCGAAAAGACAAATGCGTCTTCTTCGCGACTGAGGTTGAGTTCCTAGGTTTCCGTGTGACTCCTGAGGGGATAAAACCATCCAAGTCTAAGGTGACCGCCATTAAGAAGGCCCCTCGCCCCACCTCCAAGCCCGAATTGCAGTCATTCCTAGGGCTGCTCAACTTTTACCACTCCTTCCTCCCCCAGAAGGCAGCAGTAGCCGAACCACTACACAAACTGCTTAAAAAAGACGAGGCATGGAAGTGGGGCGACGACCAAGAGAGGGCATTCTGCGAGCTTAAAAATCTCCTGGCATCCGATGCTATACTGACCCATTTCAACCCCAAACGCCCCGTGGTCCTGATCTGTGATGCATCCCCGGTGGGGGTGGGGGCGGTGCTGTGCCACGTGCTGGAAAACGGAAGGGAGGCCCCGATAGCATTTTACTCCAGGTCCTTGTCCCAAGCGGAGAGAAATTACGCACAGACAGACAGGGAAGCGCTAGCGATCATTGCGGGGACGAAAAAGTTTCACGATTTTTTGTATGGCCGCCCCTTTACCATTGTGACGAACCACAAACCCCTACTAGGCATCTTTACCGCAGATAAGCCCACGCCACAGATCCTGTCCCCGAGGATGCTTAGGTGGGCCATTTTCCTCAACGCGTATCAACACGCGTTGGTGTACAGGCCCGGGAGGGAGATTAGCCATGCGGACGCTCTGTCGAGATCCCCCCTTCCCCGGGATAGCAGCCTCGTGGGCGGAGAGGAGCCAGACCACCAGGTACTGATGATCGAGGTCCTGGACTCACCCCCCATATTACCCGCCGACATCGCCAAAGCGACCGGCAAGGACAACACCCTGGCAAAAGTTAGCTCATGGGTACAGAAAGGATGGCCGGCGTCTTCCCCAGCAGTGGAATTCGACCCATTTTTTCGAAAAAAACTAGAGTTGTCCATAGAGAGGGGGTGCATTCTGTGGGGCCAGCGGGTAGTGATCCCTACGTCCCTCCGACCGCGGGTGCTCAAACTGCTGCACGTCAGCCACCCCGGGATTGTACGCTCCAAGGCCCTGGCACGGAGCTATTTTTGGTGGCCCCAGTTAGACGCCGACATCGAGCACATGGTGGGCACTTGCGAGAGTTGCCAATGCTCCAGACCGGAGGAGGCCCGCCTTCCCCACAGGGAATGGGACGCGGCCAAGGGGCCATGGTCCCGGGTGCACATAGATTTCGCGGGCCCGTTCCGAGGCACCCTTTTTCTGCTTGTTGTGGACGCTTTCTCCAAGTGGTTGGAGGTTATTCCAGTCAGAAGCACCTCCTCGGCCCAGACCATCAAGCATTTGCGGAGGCTCTTTTCCACGTTCGGCATACCCGACACTCTAATTAGCTACAACGCTAGTTGTTTCACGTCCTCAGAGTTTAAGGCATTCATGGAGATTAACGCCGTTCGGCATATCACCTCCGCCCCGTTTCACCCGGCCACCAATGGACAAGTGGAGCGCCTCGTCCGCACCATGAAGGACGCGCTGCGGCGCATGGGCCCCGGAGACCTCAACCTACAACTGTGTCAGTTCCTGCTAGGATACAGGGTGACCCCGTTGGCGTCAGGATACTCCCCCGCAGAGCTCTTAATGCGCAGGAAACTGACCACCATCCTCACTAGGCTAGACCCCACGAGAGTAGAAGACAAGGGAAGGAACATTGGGCTAGAGGCCACAAAGAGTTTCAGTGCAGGAACTACGCCAGCGCGGGGCCAGCCTGGGTACCGGGCGTAATCGTGGAGCAAACCGGCCCCGTGTCGTACCGCGTGGAGACCAGCTCAGGGCTACTGTGGAGGCGGCACGTGGACCAGCTCCGGCGCAGGGTCCCCAATGAGCAGGGGACAGACCGAAAGGAGAAAGAATCAGCGTTAGGGTTTTCCCCCACCCGTTCAGCCCAAGGGGGAGGAGAGGGGGGCCGTGGGTCCCCACCAAGGGGGGAGGAGGAAAGGGAGGATGTTCTCATAGATATCATGGAGGATCTTTCGGAGGAGGAGGAACCCGACCCCATACATATCTCACGGAAGTCCCCCACAAATACGGATACCCCAACTGAGTTAGAATTTGATTTTCAGGACCGGGGGAATTTTTCGGAGTGGTCCCCCACCCGTCCAAGCGAGAAGAGGGGTTTTTCGTTAGCCCCGAGCGCCCCCGGTCTGCCCACAATGGAGTTTTTCCCTTCCCCTAAAGCTGCCAAACCGCGGCAAGCCGCTAACAAGTCTCCCTCTCCCCTTACAGGACGAGGGAAGCGATAGCGCCCCCGGGGCAGTTCAGCCCACATCATGGCCCAAACGCACGTGCAGTAAGCCATCTTGGCTGAGAGACTTCGTCTCATCCTAGGGGGGAGGGATGTTGTGTTCTGTAAAGCTGTGCCTTTAACAATGTATCTAGCCATGTGATAACAATGTATCCTTTCTGTATGCAACATAATAACCTTCAGCTGTATCACTGTAACCCTAATACATGGACGCGAGCTAGTGACCACTAGGTGGCAGTAGCGAGCGGCCAGCTCTCATGGCTCACTCTCACCCTGGATCAGCAGCGCGGAAAGATTCCCGCCATACCTTCACCTGGACAAGAAGGGCATGACCTCCTACGACGTCACGCAGGCAGCAACCAATAGACTGTCAACGAGCCACATTCAAATGTATAGTCAGCTGTATATATTGAGTGACCCATCCGCCATTACCACATGTTCCTCCGGATCATCATGCAATAAACCTGTGTTAAGCCAACCCTTCGGCTGTTGCGTTGTCTTTGGTCCCCTACACTAAACCAACCTAGCAGTTCAAAAGCAAGAAATTGCAAGTAGATAAATAGGTGCTGCTTTGGCAGAAAAAGCAATAGCATTCTGTGCACTCTAGTCATGACTGCCACATGTCCACAGAAATGTCTGCAGACAAAGACAGCACTGGTGCTTTGGCTATAAATGGAGATGAGCACCACACCCTAGAGTCAGATACGACTGTCTTTCGAGCAAGGGAGAATTTTACCTAATTCTTTTATCATAGCATTTATCTCTCTATATGAGCTGATGGAGTGGTATTCGCAATAAGTAACTCAGGACTCTTTTAGCTAGGACGTTTGTATCCCTTTAAACTTCCCATCAATTGCTGATCATAGTGGAAGTTTGTTAGACATTCAGAAAATATTAGTCTAACTGACTGCACATTATACTGCCTCCTTCTCATGGGTCTGCAGACATTTTTGACCCTCTTTTGGTTCCCTATTACATTTCCCATTTGTAGTGGATATCCATGGTAGGAGCCTTGTGTTCTGTAGCTTTCAGTTCTGCAGTTAGAAGCTTTTCAGCTCTTGATGGAAACAGGACAGCACAATCATACCTGTCAACCGCAGCTCCGGCCAATCCGGGACCTGCGCAGAACGGTTCTGCGCAGGTCGCCTTCTACGCATGCGTAGAAGGGTTCTACGCATGCGTAGAAGGGTTCTAAAAACCGGGAAATCCTGGCCAATCCGGGAAGGTTGACAGGTATGAGCACAATAGGCAGATGAAAGTCCCCCAAGGAAAGTTTACTGGTTTGCAGATAAGCCTTATGCCACTACCAGCCTGATACTGTAGATGGACAGATTGGACACAAAGCCCAATCAAGGATGAGGGAAAAGAACAAAATACAAATGCCCCATGTGGAGGATCCCTCAAACAGATAAATAGGGAATGGTCTGAAATTAGGCACTTTTAAAAAGGATAACCTTTGTCTTAATATACTAGCTCCAACAACCTAATTGATCCTGAGCTTAGTGCTAATGAAGATGCTTGCCAACTTCACTAAGACTGCAATTACACTGGTAAACCAGATTACTCCAGAAATGCCTGTGGAGCAAATTTGGCTTTGCTGTGGCTTAATTTGTACCTTATTTTATTCTTCTATTACGATTAGACGATCATGTGGAGACTGCAAATTGTTTGGTGTCAGTGCTAACACTGGCTTCTCAATCTGACATGGTTAGATCCATACCATAGTCTCCATTCTTTTGTTCCTGCCCTCTGCTGACCCTTGGCTCTCCTTTTATGGTCCGTGTCTAGGTATGGCTGCCACATGCCCATGGAAATGTCTGCAGATGCAGACAGCGCTATTTCTTTGGCTGTAAACAGAAATTAGTACTAAACCTGTTGTGTTCTAATGGTGTAACCTCCTACATGGGATAACAATGTATCTTAACCAATGTAACCTTGCCTACGGGTAACAATGTAACCTTCAGTTGTATCACTATAAACCCTGTAATAGGACGCGAGCTAATGACCACCAGCTGGCAGCAGCGAGCGTCCAAGCTCTCTTGGTCCAAACTCATCAAAGAGCCACAGCGCGGGAAGTTTCCCGCCACCACCTACACCTGGACAAGAAGGGCGTGACCAGCAATGACGTCACGAAGACAGTAGCCAATGGGCTATCGTGGAACCACGTTCAAATGTATTACTACTGTATATAAAGAGCTATTGATCCGCCATTACCTCATGTTCCCTCTGTCCACCATGCAATAAACCTGAGTTAACCCAGCCCGAGGCTGTGTCCTGTGTCTTGGTTCTCATACACCAAATTGGCGACGAAGGTGGGATAATGGATTCCCAAGGAGCCAGGGCACAGAGCGGGTTCAACATCACCAAACCGCAAGACTGGGAGCTTTTTGAAATGGACTTCCAGGCGGCACTGGTGGAACTCAAAGTCAAAGAAGACGACGAGGAAAGGAAGAGGGCCATCCTCACCCGAATGCTTGGGATGGAAACCAAGCGAACGCTGGTGGGCATCATTGCACCGAAGAAGGTGAGCGATTTCAAAGCCGATGACATCACGAAACTGCTGCGTGAGCGTTTCCGACCCTCGAGGGCAATGTTTCCCGCTCGGAGCGCGTTTTGGAGGCGAGTCCAAGCGCCGGACGAGTCGGTTGAGGCCTTCGTAACAGCCATGAGAATAGCCGCCGCCCCCTGCAGATGGGACAATCTAGAGATGGCCCTCAGGGACGGAGTTCTGTGTGGCCTGAAGGACAAGGAAGTGCAGCGCAGCCTGATGAACAAGGAGCCACCACCCACGCTGACAGAGGTTGTAGAGGCCGCGGAAGCCGCGGAATCCACGAATGCTGGAGTAGACGAGATGCACCAGTGGCGTGAGTGGCGTCCTAGGGCCGGCAAAGCGGAGAATTCGGTGCACGGAAAGTCCGGACAGTCGGTGCACGCAACCCGACGGGCCTCGAAGTCGTCTACGGAAGGCAGCGACGGCGAGGAGGTCCAGAAAGTCAGAAAAGGAGGGCGCCGCTGCGATGGTTGCGGAGCGGCCCATGAGCGCGCGAGGTGCCCATTCAGAAAAACCGAGTGCTACACCTGCGGCCGTCGGGGGCACATCGCCAGGGCGTGCAGGAAGCGGAAAGAGGGCCGGAGGCATTCACAAGACCGTTCGACCAGACCGGACCGTCCAGCGAGGTCCAAAGATGGCGCCCGGACCACGAGGAAGCAGGACGGCGTGGGCCGCATCTCGGACGACAGCGAGGACGACGCTCCCGTGTTCAGCGTGTCCGCGGGACAGCCCCATTACTTCGTTGAGGTACTAGTACAAGGGGCCCCTATCATAATGGAAATTGACTCGGGGTCCTCCTATTCTATAATTCCCCAGAAAGAGTTCTTGAAAATCGACCCCCACGTGCGGCCCAAACTTAAAACGTTGAGGTCCACGCTACGAGACGTACAGGGGAACAGCATTCCAGTGTTGGGGGTCGGGAAATTTCGGGTCCGCTTTAAGAGACATTCTGCGGAACTCCCCCTAGTTGTCCTTAAGGGGGGAAGTTGTAGCCTCCTAGGGACGCAGTGGTTTCAGCCTTTAGGTTTGTTCATAGGGGGGGTGCATACCGTGGGGGTAGATCCAATACAAGCGGTATTGGACGCGCACCCCGCCGTTTTTAAAAAAGGACTGGGAAAGTTCAAGGGACCCCCCGTAGCCTTCGACCTAGACCCGGAGGTCCGCCCGATAAGACTCAAACCGCGCAGGGTGCCGTTCGCACTAAAGGACAAAATAGAGGCGGAACTGGACAAACTGGTGGGCCAGGGGATTCTTGTTCCTGTTGATTCCGCGGAGTGGGAAACTCCAATTGTAACAGCGCTAAAGGCTAACGGGGAGGTGCGCATTTGCGCTGATTATAAGTGTACAATTAACAAGGCGATCCGCCCCAATGCATACCCGGTGCCGGTGGTCAGCCACCTTCTGGCCAGGCTGAATGGGGGAAAGTGTTTCGCTAAACTCGATTTAGCACAAGCCTATCAGCAACTCCCTGTAACGCCCGCCACGGCAGCGGCACAAACAATAGTCACACATAAAGGGGCGTTCCAGGTGTCGCGTTTACAGTTCGGCGTGAACTCGGCACCCGGCCTTTTTCAGTCGCTTGTGGAACGCCTCCTGAAGGGGCTGGAGGGGGTGTTGCCTTATTTTGATGACGTGTTGATTACAGGGGGGAGTGAGGCCGAACTGGCAAAGAGATTGGATAAAGTACTGACTGTGTTCGAGAAAGCGGGGCTGCGACTGAGAAAAGACAAATGCGTTTTTTTCGAAACAGAGGTTGAGTTTTTGGGGTTCAGGGTCACACCCGAGGGAATTAAGCCGTCCAAATCCAAAGTAGCCACCATCAAGAAGGCTCCTCGCCCCACATCCAAAACCGAGCTACAGTCATTCCTGGGGCTCCTCAATTTTTACCACACCTTCTTCCACGGAAGGCGTCGGTGGCCGAACCGCTCCATCGGTTGCTAAAAAAGGAGGAAACATGGGTGTGGGGTGACGAGCAAGAGAGGGCGTTCAAAGAGTCGAAGCAACTCCTAACATCCGAGGCAATCCTAACGCATTTCGATCCCAAACGGCCAGTGGTTTTAGTCTGTGACGCATCCCCGGTGGGGGTGGGGGCGGTGCTTTGCCACGTGTTGGACGACGGAAGAGAGGCCCCGATAGCGTTTTATTCAAGGTCCCTGTCCCAAGCAGAGCGGAATTACGCACAGACCGACAGGGAGGCATTAGCGATAGTAGCGGGAACCAAAAAATTTCACGATTTTCTGTATGGTCGCCCGTTCAAAATCGTGACCGATCACAAGCCCCTGTTAGGAATTTTCACTGCAAATAAGCCCACGCCACAGATCCTGTCCCCGAGAATGCTGCGGTGGGCTATCTTTCTCAACGCATACCAACATGAGTTGGAATACCAGCCCGGGAAGGAGATCAGCCATGCAGACGCACTCTCAAGGTCTCCTTTGCCCTTGTCGGGCGACCAAAAGGCAGGGGTAGAGAGAGACCACCAGGTATTGTTAATAGAGGTTTTAGATTCACCCCCAATAGTACCAGCCGACATTGCCAGGGCGACAGGCAAGGATAGAACGCTGGAGAAAGTTAGCTCATGGGTACAGAAGGGGTGGCCGGCGTCATCCCCAGGTACGGAATTCGACCCATTTTTTAGGAAAAAAATAGAGTTGTCCCTAGAGAGGGGGTGCCTTTTGTGGGGCCAACAGGTGGTGATCCCTACGTCCCTACGACCGAGGGTGCTCAAACTGCTGCACGTCAGCCACCCGGGCATCGTCCGTTCCAAGGCGCTGGCCCGGAGTTACTTCTGGTGGCCACAGCTGGACGCAGACATAGAGCACATGGTTGGCACTTGCGAGGCATGCCAGGGCTCCCGACCGGAGGCGGCCCGTCTCCCGCATAGGGAATGGGACGCAGCAAGGGGGCCATGGTCCAGAGTGCACGTAGATTTCGCTGGCCCGTTCCGAGGAACCATTTTTCTCTTGGTGGTGGATGCGTTCTCCAAGTGGCTGGAGGTTATCCCAGTAAAGAGCACGTCCTCCGCCACTACAATTAGCCATCTAAGGAGAGTCTTTTCCACGTTCGGTTTACCCGACACTCTGGTCAGCGATAACGCTAGTTGTTTCACGTCCGCTGAGTTCAGGGCATTCATGGAGGCAAACGCCATTCGGCATGTCACATCCGCGCCGTTTCACCCGGCCACGAATGGCCAAGTGGAACGGCTGGTGCGTACAACAAAGGATGCGCTGCGGCGCATGGGCCCGGGGGACCTAAATCACCAAGTATGCCAGTTTTTATTAGCGTATAGGGTGACCCCCTTAGCATCAGGATACTCGCCGGCAGAGCTGCTGATGCGGCGGAAACTGACCACGATCCTGTCCAGGTTAGACCCGACGAGGGTCGAGGACAAAGGGAAGAACATAGGGTTAGCGGTCTCGAAAGGTTTCGCCGTCGGCGATCCTATACACTGCAGGAACTACGCCAACGCTGGTCCAGCCTGGGTACCAGGGACGGTTGTGGAGCAGACGGGACCAGTATCGTACCGGGTAGAGACTAACACCGGTCTCCTCTGGAGGAGGCACGCGGACCAACTTAGGCACCGAGTGAGTGAGGGGCCGGTCAGTGGGGCTCAGCAACAGAATTCAGCGTTAGGGTCCTCCCCCACCCGTTTAGCCCAAGGGGGAGACAACGACGGACAACAGTCCCAAACAAGGGGGGAAAGCAGCGGCGGTCCCGACTCATATCCTTTTGATACGCCAGCTCTATCAGAGCCTGGGGAAGGGGGAGAGGAGTTTGCGACCGCTGTCCCCGAATTTGATTCCGATTTTGATTTTGCGAGCCGGGGGGTTTTTTGGGAGTGTTCCCCCACCCATCCAAGCGAGAAGAGGGGTTTTTCGTTAGCCCCCAGTGCCCCCGGTTCTTCCCAAATAAAGCACACACCTCCCAACAACGCCGCAGAGCCGCGGCAAGTCACTAACAAGTCTCCCTCTCCAATTACAGGACAGGAAACCAGGGGACAAAGAGAAGGTAGCAAACCCGGGGAAAGGCAGCCCGCATCGAGACCCCAGCGTGTTCGAAATAAGCCATCTTGGCTGAGAGACTTCATCTCATCCTAGGGGGGAGGAGTGTTGAGTTCGAGACTTCGTCTCATCCTAGGGGGGAGGAGTGTTGTGTTCTAATGGTGTAACCTCCTACATGGGATAACAATGTATCTTAACCAATGTAACCTTGCCTACGGGTAACAATGTAACCTTCAGTTGTATCACTATAAACCCTGTAATAGGACGCGAGCTAATGACCACCAGCTGGCAGCAGCGAGCGTCCAAGCTCTCTTGGTCCAAACTCATCAAAGAGCCACAGCGCGGGAAGTTTCCCGCCACCACCTACACCTGGACAAGAAGGGCGTGACCAGCAATGACGTCACGAAGACAGTAGCCAATGGGCTATCGTGGAACCACGTTCAAATGTATTACTACTGTATATAAAGAGCTATTGATCCGCCATTACCTCATGTTCCCTCTGTCCACCATGCAATAAACCTGAGTTAACCCAGCCCGAGGCTGTGTCCTGTGTCTTGGTTCTCATAGACCAAAAAACCCTAGAGTCCTATATGACTGGCTTTCAATCAAGGGTGATCTTTATCTTTACAATTGGTGGGCTGTTTAAAGTGTTGCGCAGTGCTTGGAAAAAAGAGAATTTTATAAAGTTCCCCATACAAACACTTACTTTGGAAACACAGTCGTCTGCTGTAGTCCATTGGAATTGTTTCTATTTCGTATCAATTTTTATTTTTTCTTTGTCTGTGCAGAGGTGATCTAATGCCAAATTAATATAACAGTGCAGCGATATGATGATCTAGTGTTAAATTTTGCATTTTTTTTACAATATATTACTGTAATAAGAATAACAATAAATATTTCAGGGTGACTAGGGAGAAAGATTGTGGGAATGGCTGATCCTGGTATCCAAAACATCACACCCAGATTGATAGATTATGAAAATGCCACCCACAGTCATGCTCATCCTTTTGGAGAATGAAACAACTGTTCACACAGAGAATAGTAGAAGTCCATGGTGGTAGGAGGAAAAACTTCTGGTTTAGAAGCAAAAAAGGCTAGCCCCGTGATGGCGAACCTTGGCATTCCATATGTTCTTGGATTTCAATTCCCAGAAACCCAAGCCCCCATGAATCCACATGAAGGGATTTATTGCAATTCATCCGGCCCTCACTAACCTCGTCGATCCAGGAAACGGAAGTAAAACATGCCCGTACAGACGCGTTTTACTTCCGCTTCCAGGAGCGACAAGGGCGGAGCGGGCCAGATGAATTGCAATAAACCCCTTCATGTGGATTCATGCGGGCTTGGGCTTCTGGGAATTGAAGTCCAAGAACATCTGGAGTGTCAAGGTTCGCCATCACGGGGCTAGGTAGATTTGCATTGGCCTTTGCATTATTGAATCAGTGAAACGGTTTTGGAATCATTCACTATTTATCTTAGGTACTGCAGTGGCTCAAGTGGTTAAGATGCTGAACTCGACGACTGGAAGGTCGGAGTTTGATTCCTGAGTACTGTGTGACAGAGTGAGCTGCAGTCACTATCCCAGCTCTAGCTAGCAGTTTGAAAGCAAGAAATTGCAAGTGGATAAATAGGGACCATTTTGGTGGGAAGGTAAACAGTATTCTGTGCACTCAGGTGTTGAGGCATGCCTGCCACATGTCCACAAAAACTTCTGCAAACACAGAGAGGGCTGGCTCTTTGGCTGTAAACATAGATGAACACTGAACCCTAAAGTCGGATACGACTGGCTTTCGAGCAAGGGCAACCTTTACCTGTACTATTTAACTTTGTAGCTGTAGCTTGAGTAAGCCTGCAAGGGCCCAGAATAGAGGAGAAGGGCATCAGATGGCAATTTACTAGGTTCTGAACTGGAAAAAATTGTTCATAATATTTAGTTTGATTGTTGTAATGGTAAAATAGATTGCTGGAATTAGACCTTTGAACTAGTGGTCCTTTCCCATTCGTTGCCAAGTTCTTAGCCATAGCACTATGCACCAGCCTCATGGGTAAGATATGTTATATAAGCATTTAAGATTTGTGAATTAATCATTAATATATCACCACATTGTTTTCCAGGTTTGGCTACATGGTATGAAAGCAGAGTACAATATAATTATTGTCAATTTTTCACTCTAAATTTAGCAGGAAGCTCTCAGACATGGTGCAACCTCTTCATGTTTAGTCACAGGGCTTGAAATTGTATTTACCTTGTCCTTTGAAAAAATATTCTTTGATTTACTTGCAATGGTTCAATGGATCACACTAAATGAGAATAATCTATTAATTCAGAGTAGTGCATTCATTGATTTTATTTATTTATGGTGGTGTTTCTCCCTAGGGAGCAAAAATTATACAAAAAATATAAAAGAAAAAGCTGCAGTCAGTACAGAATCAAACCCATTTACTGTACTTGTATGCTCACTAACAAGGGAGTAATTCTGCATAGAATCAGGAGACACAGGGTAAATCAGTGAAGGTTTCTCTAGTTCAGGAGTTCTCAACCTTTTAAAGCCGGGGGCCAGGTCACACTCCCTCAGACAGCTTCGGGGGCCAGATGGCCATTTTGCCCTTCCTCCACCACATGGCACTTCCTGGTGTAGTGGAGGTGGTGGCCACATGAAAAGGTGTCATAGGCCGCATCTGGCTCATGGATGGCAAGTTGAGAATCCTTGCTTTAGTTTATGCTGGAAGCAATACAATGGTGTTTCTGAAGTGGAAGGATGCGCCAACAGGGTGGTTTCATTGCCAAGAAAATGTCCAAATATGCCCATAGTCCTGACCTTCTTTCGGAAGCTTCCTTTTCTGTTTTCCAGTGAACCTGACTCCCAGGAGAATCAGGACTGCAAAAATGATGTACTTATTCTGCACAGCACATAGTTAAATCACACAAATTGCTGCTTGCAAGGTGTGCAATAAGTAATAACTTAAGGTAAAGTTCTCCCTTGCTTGAAAGCCAGTCATATCCGAGTCATATCCGACTCAATGATGCGGTGCTCCTCTCCATGTCAGGCCAAGACGCAGCGCTGTCTGTGTCTGCAGAAATTTCTGTGCTCATGTGGCAGGCATGACTAGATGCCGAAGCATATGGAATGCTGTTACCTTTCCCGCTGAAACAGTACCTATTTATTTACTTGCAATTTCTTGCTTTCAAATTGCTAGGTTGATGATTTCAAAAGGGATTTGAGAGGGGGGAAACTATGAAGGTTAAGGCTGTCAATGTCTATTGGTCACAAAAGTTGTGCACCATCCTTATGGTTGTGGAGAAGACGCATTGTCTACACATCTCTTCCGTGAGTTTCCCATAAACACCTAGAGTCAGAATGTTGGATCAGGTGGACTTTTCAACTGCTTCAACAGAGCTCTTCTTGTGTTAAAAACATAAAAACAGCTGTGCCGAAACAGGGCTATCTAGTCCACCATTCTGTTTCTATATTTAAAGTAGCCAATCACTTGGCTTTTAAAATTTCACAAGCAGGATATGAAGGCAACAGCATCTTCTTTCCCATGTTCTCCAGCAATTAATTGCACAGTGTCATATTGCCTCTTATACTGGAGCAACAGACTTCAAGAAATTGATGGCATACTACTCCATGAATTTCTCTAATCCCTTTTTAAAGCCTTTCAAGGAAATGTCCATTGCTACATGTTTATGTAGGGATTTCCATCTGAGAGCGATATGCTTGTTACAAATTGTGTGGTCCTTAATGAAGTCTGAAAACTGCTGCCAGAAGGGATCATCTTCATTTGCTTTGTGAAAGTAGGGCCAGTTTTTCTCTCATGCCCTTTGGCACACTAATAGACTGTTTATTATCCTTCCAATTTTCACACTCGTGCAACTACGCAGACACCCTGTGGCTTGCTTCCTAGATCTGGTAGCCTTGAACAAATTGATAAATATGCAGGAACTGCTGGATACAAGCAGTGTATACCATCCACACTACTAAGATTTATCAACTACATTTCAAAAAGAAAAAAGTACAGCCAGGGTTTTCAAAAGATTGTTTTTCAACACAAGAAAAAGAAATGAGCTAGGAGCTTGGAACATCCAAAGCTTGAATGTGGCAGGAAAAGTCCACAATACTTAAAGTATAAGAGAAAGAAGAAGATAAGAAGCATTCAAATCCTTGAGATAAATGAAGTTTATTGGCTACAATCTGGTCAAGAAGAAAAACATACCAAGCATGCCCAGTGGTTCTGCTAGGCAGGAATGACACCTAAGTAATTGTCATTGTTTTAACAAATTACATTAGCACTGCTGTTACAAGCTGTTGGGACTGCAGTGGCGTAGTGGTTAAGAGGCTGAACTTGATGACTGGAAGGTTGGCAGACCAGCAGTTTGAGACCCGTGTGTTGCACGATGGAGCGAGTTCCCATCTCTGTCCTAACTCCTGCCAACCTAGCCACTCAAAAGCAAGAAATTGCAAGTAGATAAATAGGTACCACTTCAGTGGGAAGGTAAACGGCGTTCCATGCACTCCAGTGTTTAGTCATGCCTGCCACGGAAATGTCTGCAGATGCAGACGCAGACGCAGATGCAGACGCAGACAGTGCTGGCTCTTTGGCTATAAACAAAGATGAGCACTGAACCCTAGAGTTAGATATGACTGGCTTTCGAGCAAGGATGACCATTACCTTTAC
This sequence comes from Bradypodion ventrale, assembly GCA_035047345.1. NCBI lineage: Eukaryota > Metazoa > Chordata > Lepidosauria > Squamata > Chamaeleonidae > Bradypodion > Bradypodion ventrale. The sequence continues at coordinate 64,611,710 of JAWDJE010000004.1, forward strand.
CTGAATATCTGAAAAATGAATTTGGATATCCAAAGAAAAATGATGTTCCAAACAATGTGCAGGAATAGAAAACTTGGAGATGATCCACAACACTTAATATGCAGGATGCATTCAAAAGACTGCTGACAAAATTCACTGATACTTAATGTCAAAGTTAAAACCATAGTAGGGAGAGATTACATTAAAGAGCTGTTTCATGATAACTGACCAACATAATGTACGTACCAGCAAACCCCCCTAGACCAAGGATTCTCAACCTGTGGCCTATGGGCCGGATGTGGCCCACAGCACCATTTCATGTGCCCCCACCGCCTCCACCACACTAGAAAGTGCCATGTGGTGGAGGGAGGGCAAAATGGCTGTCCAGCCCCTAAAGCTGCCTGAGGGAGCATGACCTGGCCCTCGGCTTTAAAAGGTTGAGAACTCCTGCCCTAGACAGAGTGGTGTTTTTACAATATTACTAAAATTAATAAAAGATGATGATTTAAATGTTCAAATGAATCTTCTCAATCAGATTTACAGAACAAAGAATCATTCCTGAAATGTACTGAAGATTGTCCTTTATTACATCGCCAGAAAAGGGAAATGCCAAATCTTACAGTAACTACAGAAAAGTATTTTTTTGCTTTGACTTATCATTCAAGGTAAAATAACTGGGGAAAGCTAGAAAGAGAGGAACATATTGGCTGAAGAACCTTGGAGACTGGTTTGAATACAATCCAGCAGTTTAGAGAGGTTGTATACAAAGTCAAAATAGCCGAAACAGACACTGAGCCACTGGTAAAAGAAAAGAATAAAAAAATGAAACTTTAATATTCTGAGATATACTGTTTGCTTGGTTTTTATTTGAGTACCTGTAGATGTTTCTTCCTCAGTTCTTGGAAACAGTCAAAAGTAAAACAAACAATTCAGTCCCCGGTTTCCAGAGGTGTTTAATTTTAGCCTTTCCAAATTTACCCCATGATTATGACCAGTAGAGTTACTAAACTGGAGCAGAATAAAAACAGAATTTTGTATGATTGATAGGGTTAAGTGATATATTGTAGAATAAACTTAATATTTTATGACAATATAATTTACTATGTTTTTAAGGAGCCACAAGACACACACCCCTTCTACATGCTATGGTCCAAGAATACTTGCACTCTGTGGCAGCCATCCATGTTGTAAAGTTAAACAGTACAGTGGTACCTCGGATAAAGTCCAATTCGGATAAAGTCATCGTTTTCATGCACATGTGATGCATCGCATAAAGTCCAAAACTGCTTAAAAAATGGGCGTTATCTGAGGTATTTGGTATAGGAACCTCGGATAACATCCATTTTTGGATGTTATCCGATGCACCGCTCATTTGATTCGGATAAAGTCCAAAATTGGATAAAGTCCAAACTTGTGGAACGGAGTTTGGATGTTATCCAAGGTTCTACTGTACTTGAGTATTCAAATCCCATTGTGAACCTTGCACAGAGAATGGTACAATTTTTGTTTGCTTTACCTTAAGGGGCTTTTGCCAGGTGAACTGGAGAAAGGAGGTGAAAAGTATCTAACTGATCCAGAAGGACAACCTTGGACTTTCTGCAGTTATTGATAGATCAACCAACAGGTCATACTTCTTCCTTATGCGCCTTGCAGAAAATGAAACTCTGCCAATCTATTTTTGTCCTATAGATTAAAAAGTACCCTCACCACTAGGAGTGAAATTTTAAGTTTAGAGTCCTTATATGCTGGTCTGGATGTAAGGCACACTAAAATGGAACATAATATAATCTATATTAAATTGAATGCAGATTTTGAAGAAAATTGGCTTGAGACCGATTTCTAATAGACTTCCCTTTGCATGGTAGCTGTGGTTCCGTCAAAGGATATTGGGTATGGTGGACTTTTTCCTGGTTGAGCAAGGTCATTCCTATGATCTTGAAAAGAGGGCAAATATAAGACATGATGGCATTATTACACTATTGGCACACGTTGAGGACCTCTTTGTATGGCTTAATGTTAGATGGCTTGGAATGCTTATTGTTACTGTTTACATTCATCTTTAGTCATTGTGTACACTGGAGGGTTTGGGATTTTTATACAATGGTATATTCTACTTTGAATTTTTATGGTTATATTTTTATTCTGATATTTTATCTGGAAGTGGTAACATGATAGGCATTTAGTAAGTATTGTCAATGAACCCATCTAGCTGCATATTACTTACGTTTTAGTATTAAGACACGTTTGGTGCATGTTTCTGCTGCATATACTTAAAATAGATCATCATGGCCCAGGAAATGTGAAGGATTGATTAACGAAGTATACCTTGGAAGTTCATAGATTAGAGAGAAGGCATTTCTCAAAATGGCGTTGCTAGGGAGAGGTACCTCCTTTCCTAAGCCCACAAGCTGCCCTGTATATCAGGAGTTCACAACCTTTTAAAGCTGGGTGCCGGGTCATGCTCTCTCAGGCAGCTTTGGGGGCCAGACAGTCATTTTGCCCTATCTCCACCACATGGCACTTCCTGGTGTGGTGGAGGCAGTGGGGGGCACATGAAATGGCCACATGGGTCGCATCTGTCCCACAGGTCGCAGGATGAGTATTTCAGCTGTAGATCATGCATAACTGATGTGTTATATATTTGGTTTTTATGTTTTGTAGTTCTTTATCTTTGGTTTTCCATCTGTATGTTTAATTTAAAAAACATTAAAGAAAACAACAATAAGACTGGAGTTAGCCACCCCCTGTTCACATTATTCAAACAGGGATAGTCATAGAAAAAGAATCCATTTTCCTGGTACTGTACCTGTGCCTTGGGCAACCGTGCTGTTAGAATTGTGCAGTCTGGAAAGAACATTAGTTTCAGTGAAGGACTTGGGGCTGCAGTGGCTCAGTAGTTAAGAAGCTACTGAGGCTGGCAAGTTGGCAGTTCAAGACCCAGGTACTGCATGATGGATTGAGCTTCTGTCTTTGTCCAAGCTCTTGAGGACATGAAAGGAGCCTCATTTGGGCATCACCTGAGCAGAGTTTCTCCAGCAAAAATCCTTTCTATTATTTATTTATTTGTGTATTTAGATTTCTATACCGCTATTCTCATCCCAATGGGAGAGTCACAGCAGTTTACAACATTTAAGAAACAAATGGTAAAGATATAATGTAAATCAGAAACACAAATAAATTACAGGTACAATAGAAATTTCCACAATATGGCAAATTCTCAATTACAAGGTACAATAAATACAAAAACACAATATAAGCAATATAAAGTGTGACAACAATACAGCCACACTAACAACACCAGCTCGCATTCGCACTCATTCCTACCCCCCCCCCCCAGCAGATAAAAATACAAAAACCAAAGTTCTAGTGTCTCCACGGCCTTTTTAAAGTCCTGGCCGGAGGCGGGCAATGGAAGGCGGGCCTCAGATGCAGAGCCGGCAATGTTCGGCGTCTTCGCTGCGGGCCCCCGCCCATCAAGACAGCTGAGGCAGAGCCTGGCACCTCCATGAGCTCTTCCGTGGTGCCTCCTTTTGAGCCCCCGCAAGGGGCAGAGGGAGGCGGGGGCGAGGATGCCGATGTTGGGGCTGTCCCAGCCCTGCCGTCGCTCTCGCTGGCTGCCAAAGTCCAGGTCCAGTGAAGGACTTCTACAAGTTGGCTTATCCAAGAAGAAGAAGCCCAAAAACAACAAAAAACTGTTGTGGTGCTGGTGAAACTGAAACAAGAGTTAAAGGACAGTTTGTCTGTGCACTTACATCGAGGTGACCTACAATGACATATTGTAGTGTAACAACACTTCCTAACAGATAAGCCATGCACTTCCTAGCAAATGCTATTCCATTCCTTATTCATTTTACAGTACAGTACTTTACATTACTATGATTTCTTCTTTCCCTAGCAATATTCAGCATTCTGTGGCTACTAAGCATACTCAGTCCTCATTGGCCTATTTCCATAAGGTTGGGTTTCTTGTGTGCTCATGGAAAAATTCCTCAAGCACACCACTAATGTCCTCTTGTTTCTCAAAAGGCCTGACTTGTCTCCAATCCTGTTAACATACACTACGTGAGACTGGTGTTAGAAGTTACCCAATATATTTTGATGAGTATGTTTCTTAAGGCCAAGTGTCAAATTAAGAGACAAAAAGTGATACATTTCTAGAAAAACAACTTTAAAACTTGTTTAAATGATTGAAACAGCACCTGTATGAATGACAGCATTGTACAAGAGTCTTAATATTAAAGAAGGAAGACAGATAGAATAACTTTGGAATGGGTTTCTGTCAGCAGAGTTATACAATGAATTATTATCAAACAAGCTAGCATACTTAAGGAGTGATATGTTGATATGCTATGTGTAGACAAAGTTATAGATATAAAATGCCCTGCACTATGATTGTACTGCTCTATAATCTCAAGGAGCAATCAAATCCATTTTATGAACTGCAGTGGCTCAAGTGGCTAAGACGCTGACTGGGAAGCGGAAGGACAACAGTTCGATTCCCGAGTACTGCAGGACAGAATGAGCTCCTGTCTTTGTCCCAGCTCCTGCCAATCTAGCAGTTCGAATGCAAGAAATTGCAAGTAGATAAATAGGGACCACTTTGGTGGGAAGGTAACAGCTTTCCGTGCACTCTGGTGTCTAGTCATGCCTGCCACATGGCCACGGAAACATCTGCAGAAGCAGACAGCGCTGGCTCTTCGGCTTTGAAACAGAAATGAGCACTGAACCCTCGAGTCAGATATGACTGGCTTTTGAGAAAGGGAAATCCTTACCTTCACTATATGCATAATGCAAATTATTTTTACAAAGTGACTAACTTCAGGTAATAGCCTATCCTCCAAATGATAGGTTGGTATTTATTCAGTTAGTAAGAGCTGGGTGAAAAAGGTATTTTACTGGCAGAGTTATCATATCCCTTTATCTCCTATTAAAATTTTGTTTATGATTGTGTTCCTAACTTGCATTAGTTCTTGCCAAAGTATCCAAATGACCAGTGATCTGAAATTGTGCTCTAAATCCAAGTTGATTCTGCACTGTCCACTTTTCATCCTAGGTGGAAGGCAATCAAAATATGCCGTGAATGCCTTTGAAGTCTTTGACACTGAGACTCGATCTTGGACTAAATTCCCCAACATTCCCAGCAAAAGGGCCTTTTCTAGCTTTGTGTGTGCAGAAGACAACATCTTTAGTATTGGGGGACTTCGGCAGGGGAGGTTATATCGTCAACCCAAGTTTATGAAGAATGTGGATGTGTTTGACATTGAACAAGGTGAGTTCTACCTTGGTCTGCCTCTTTCTTCTACTATCCACTTTTTAAAGGGACAATATGGTAATGTAACAGAAATAAATACTGACAATTAGAGATGAATTTTTTATAATCTGAATTCACCAAAATTCATACATATGCTTATACAGAATTGAAAGACCTTAACATATTTTAAAACAATTGAAAGTGGAAGAAAATGAAGTTATGGTTATCCAGGCGCTGTCTCAGTGAACTACTGTATTTTGCCAGGTACCCAAGCTAGGAGATACATCTCAGGAGAAAGAAGAAAAGGAAAGATAAGAAAATAACCAGGAAGCTAGGAAGGCTTTATGCCAGGGGTTCCCAACCTTTTCCTGCCAGGGGCCTGACCATGCCCCTTCAGTCAACTGAGGAGCCGATCACATGGTTCTTCCCACCAGCGCCAGCAGCATGTGCATTTGTGCTGTATTTCTGGGCATTTTTTCCAACTCCACTGCTTGCCTTGGAGGAGGAAGCAAGGGAGGAACATTTTCGCACCATTTTTTATTTTTTTGCCACGTTTTTGTAGTGTTTTGGTGCAAAAATACGGCGATTTCAGCAATTCCAATGATGTTGGGGCACTTCCGGCATAAGCAGCAATTCAACCCAGGGGCCGGATCCAGCCCCCGGGCTGTAGGTTGGGAACCCCTGCTTTATGCTGTATAGTGGCTTTAATGCAAGGAGTGGAGAATTTCAACATGTCAGGGGGCGGTGCCATTTGCTGCCAATGGAATCACCTGGGAAAGCAGCAGAAATGTAGACTCCTAAATAAAATGAAACTGGAAATGGCCAAGAGGATTTTATATGCTTTTAAACACTGCTGGGAGATCTGTGAGCTATGTAAAAAGGTGAATTGTTGCCCTTGAAGGATTCAAGATGTGGAAGTTTTTGTTAATGGTAATTTGTTTCTTGATTATTCATTTTATTAAGGGAAACCATTTTTGGGTCAGGTTAGAAGTAGGGGCTGGAAAAACAGCCTTGAGGGCTGCAGTTTGCTTACCCCTACTTTGCCTGGTTACCTTACTTTCCCATGTGATGCCAAGGCTCACACTGGCTCAACACAAGAATGTTTTTACACTGCTTCGGGGGCTGCACTGGTTACCAGTTTGTCTCCGGGTGCAATTCAAGGTGCTGGTTTTGACCTTTAAAGCCCTACATGGTAGTGGGCCAGGGTATCTTAGAGACCACATCGCCCTAAGGACGTCTGTCCATCCAACCAGAGCGGACCGGAGGGGCTCTCTAATTGTGCCATCAGCCAGGGGGGCTCGCCTCTCTGGCACAAGGAGGAGGGCCTTCTCCGTGTCTGCACCAGCCCTTTGGAACCTCCTGCCTGTGGAACTGCATCTCCAGACGGAGTTGTTGCCCTTTAGGAAGGAACTAAAGACCTGGCTGGTGGGCCAAGTTTGGGGTGCGGGTGGGGATGGGGGTACCGTTGGGTGGTTGGTATAGAGAAGTGTGCCTCCCCCCAAGGTCCCTTCGGTTCTTGCACACCTTTTAGGGGTGGTTTTTTTTAACTTTTAACTTTGTTTTATTACGTGTCTTTTATGTATTTACTGTCCGCTATGTAAACCGCCCCGAGTTGGGTTGTACCTGAGTGGGCGGTATATAAGCACGAAAAATAAATAAATAAATAAATATACCCTGTATTTTTATGCATATATGGTTTATGCACATATTCCTTGTTTAGAATGTAGTACAGGAAATGCACATTGCCTGTCTTCTCTTACAAGCACATATATACACAAATGCACACATATTATTTTGGAGTTGTCCCATATGGGTGCTTTCTTAAAATATCATAAAGACCCAGTATCCCATCATCACCAGGACCCGCCTCCTGATTTCATCTGGTGTTTAAGTTTGGCCAATGAAAAAGCCAAGAAAGAGGCTTCATTTTGGCAGTCCATGGTTTGATTGGGACACAAAAGAAGAACCTCTTGGTTTAAGATCTAGGCTCTGACGTTTAAGGAAATGAGAAGTTGTTGACCTGGCAAACTTACTCAATTTTCCTGCCTGCATCATGCAAATAAAAAGGGAGGGGTAGACTGGTCATGTCTACCATCAACAGTGGCAGACATTGCTGGGCCCCAAGACCCTAGCACCTGCCCAATTTACTTTGGGTGTGTGCCAGGCCTGCTATTCTTCAATAATGCATGCCAATTTTAATGTGCTAAAAGTAGAATATTTTTGGAGTCTGGCACACAAAGTTCTCATGTCCACCTGTGATTATAAAATGCCCTCTTGATTTCATTGAAGGAATGGAAAATCCTCAACACTCTAATGGGCAATCACAGTTATTTAACAGATTATCTGGACAATTTTCAGGTGGCTGGATGAAAACAGAGAGCTCTTTCTTTCTGAAGAAAAGGCGGGCAGATTTCGTAGCTGGGTATTTGAAAGGAAGAATCGTCGTAGCTGGAGGATTAGGTAATAATAATATTTACCCTTCATTAAGAAATCATTCTGTACATTTTGGAACTATTTTGTTATGTGCCATCAAGTCCTCTCTGACTTGGGGTGGCCGTATGAATTAGAGATCTCCATAATGTCCTATCCTCAACAGCCCTGCTGAACATTAGTAAACTAGAGCCTCTGGCTTCCTTTAGGGCAGGGATGCCCAAACCTTTCAGGCTGCAGGCCGGTCACGTGATCTAGCATGCTGGTCACGTGGTTCCTCCCACACAGAAGTGGAAGTAAAATGTGCATTCACAGGCACCAAATGCACCCTGCATCCACAGAACACTGCCATAAATAACCCGTGGCTATTGTAAACCCATTTTACTTTTGCTTCTGGGAGTGGCAAGGGCAGCAAGGGCTGGATTAATTGGCGCCGCAGGCCGGATCCAGCCCATGGGACATAGTTTGGGCACCCCTGCTTTAGGGAATCGATCCATCTTGTGTCTGATCTTCCTCTTTTCCTGCTGCTTTCTTCCTTTCCCAGCATAATTTTCATGATGTGCCCAAAGTAGGAGAGGCTCAGCTTCATCAGTTTTTCCCTCCAAAGACAGTTTGTGCTTGATTTGCCCTATGACCCATTTGTTTGTCTTTCTGGAAGACCAGCGTATACACAGAGTTCTCTTCCAACACCATATTTCAAATGAGTCCATTTTTTGTGACATCTTTCCTTACTGTTCAACTTTACTATCCAGCTTTTGGAACCATATACTCATTAAATCACTGTTGCTGGTATACCTCTCCACATCATCGCTAGCCTCATATTTCATCTCAGCCATGCCTCATCCCAACTGCACATATTGGCTGGAATCCTGTTGTTTTGTTACACATGCAGAAAGCAAATGTTAAAACATTCAGTCCCTTCTAGGTGGCAGTTAATGAGCCCTCATTGGGATTCTTGGGGATACATGCACCTACTAGCTTAGTGCATACTAAAGAATCCCAGCAGAGACTCATCATTTGCCGGCCAGGTGTTTCTGGATGTTGTGCCATTTGCCAACCACATGCATAACAGCATGACAGAATATCAGACATATTCTCCTAATCTAGTTTGGAAGCCAATCAGTTTTACAAAGCAAAGCCTTCTGTCCCTTCTTTGTTGGTCTGCTGTCTAAGGTGAGGCAAAAAAATGTGTAGCCCTCCACGTGTTATTGAATTGTAACCCACATAGCCTTGACCAGGATAGCCAATAGAAAAAGATGGTGGAAGTTATAGCCTTTGGCATATAGTTCCCCATTCTGATCAATGGTTCTTTTATCATTACTCTATGTACAAAAAGAGGGAAAAGGCTGTACCGCAATAGGTTATCATAGTATCAAAAATTTTAAGTAAACACCAAATCTTACAAAAGTTACTTTTTTGAACTATAACTCTCACAGTTCCCCAACCAACATGATTAGGATTTTGCGGAGTATAGAACAAAGAAGCAACGTTTTCAAATTCTGGCAAAATATTACTTCTCTAAATTTATGAAGTGGACAGAGTAGTGATGACAAGGGAAAGACAAATATTATTCCCGGTTAATAAACATGGAAAATTATAGCTAGATGGAATGTAGAAACCAAACAAAACCCACAACTTCATAAACTTGAACTACATAAAATACAAGATACTGTATTTTAAATATGTGATGGAGTGCCATAAACAAAAAGCTATTTCTGTAGCCTTGAACATGAACACAATCCAGAATCATCACAATTTTATTTCTGTGGCATGGAAGCTTCCAGAAATGCAAGGTCAAACCTAAAAGAAATATTTTCCTTCTGTCTCTGCTTTCTTCAGAACTGCAGAGAAATGTAGACTTTTTCTAAAACTAATCTCATTCTTCAATATGGGAATCAATCAGTTCTCTCTTCTGTAGTGGGAGAATGGCCACATTACCAATTCAACTGGCTGTGTATGTCATGAATTCTCATTCATGCCTCCCTCCTCCAAAGAATCCTGTAAACTATAATTGCGTGGAGCTGCTCAGAAATCATTCATACAGTTCCCTGGCTGCGTCAGATAATTACAGCCCTCAGGATTCTTTATTTGAAAGCCAGACAATGAAACCATCTAATTTATATCCCTGTACGTGCTAACTTTCCATTAAAATTATATACCTGGCATGCTAAAGATTGCGGTTTCTTTTTGTTTTGTTTTAAAATTGAGTTACCTTGTAGCGTAAAAGTGCCTAATCAAGTATAATTTTTCATTTAATATTCTTTTGTGCTGTCTGTCTCCCACCCTTCACCAGGAAACCAACCAACTGTTCTGGAGTCAGCCGAGGCCTTTCATCCTGTGAAGAACAAATGGGAATACCTACCACCTATGCCCACCCCACGTTGTGCTTGCTCCAGCATTGTGGTAAAAAACTGTCTTCTGGCAGTAGGTGGAGTAAACCAGGGCCTGAGTGATGCAGTAGAAGCTCTGTGTGTCTCTGACTCCTAGCCAGCCTGTCTAGCAACTTTGTCCACCTTGACAAACCACCTGAGAAGGCAACTATTCTGCAGTCGGTCCAGCATTATTCAGTACAAGAAGAGTTGACACCTTCCTTTCACCTTCCACCTCATTCTGATGCACTCCTGAAACTCCCTTTCCTGTGTAGTTTGGAGAAGGTTATTCCCCCCCCCCCCCCGTAGCTGCAGTTTTGTGGCTCTGTTACCTAGCAACATATGGTGTCATCTTTGCCAGTACTGTTGAGCTCCACTACCTGATGCATCTATTGTCATTGCCTCCTGTCAACTCTGAATGACTGTGGGACAAACCAGCTTTCCCATAAAGGTTTGTTTTACAACATTGGACTATTCCAAGGATTAAGAAAAACATAATCAGCTATAAACTGTGGGGCTGGTTTGTCATCCTCTGAGATATTATGTTCTAGATCAGGGGTACCCAAATGTTTCCCACCAGGGTCCTGACCACACACCCTCAGTCAGCTGTGCAGGCCAGTCATGTGGTTCCTCCCAACGGCAGCACTGGCACCGGTGCCGGCGGCACATGAAATTACACAGTGTTTCCAGGTGTTTTTCCCTCCTCCAACACTTCCTTCAGAGGAGGAAGCATTGGGGGAGCATTTATGTGCGCCTTTTTATTTATTTTTTGGTGCATTTTCAGTGTATTTTGGTGCAAAAATGCACCAATTTTGGCACTTAAGGCGGCATCGGAGCACTTCCGGTGTCAGCGGCAATCCAGCCCATGGGAGGGATGGTGATGTCCCACAGGCCATAGTTTGGGCACCCTTGTTCTAGATGCAGCTGTCAAACAAAGCCTTAGGGCCTCTGCTGGATTCTTCCAGGTTGGTGGTTGAAACAAAAGAAGAACAGAATCTGACTGTGCTAGAATTTGTGTGCCTCAGTGCTCTTTGAAATGTACCAATTGTCGTAATGGACTCTTCATTTCTTCCTGTGAAAGCCCGACAGTGCTGCAGCAGCTCTTGCTATGACATTTGATTCTAGGCATGACAAGTTCAAAGCTTCCTGATTCAACCTCCAGGGCATCTCCTAATCATGCAGCTGGATGACACCACCTGTATCTGTGGGAGAGAAACCAATTTGATGCCTTGCTTGACATTTCCTCTAATTAGAGTTGAATATTGCTTCCGCTACAGGACTGAAAGCTAAAATGCAATATCTAAGAAATCAAGGTATAAAGAGAGATGCCTTCACACCAGGGGCCCAGTTTTTTAGCCCCTGCAATTCATAAATACATACAAACTCCTTATTGTTTTTATTCCGTGATTTGCATATCAAGATCCAATAACAAAACCTGAACTGGGCATAATAGAATGTGTGCTTATGCAGCAATGAGGTTATATGTTCAAGTCATAAAAGCTTTCACAGAACACTTGCCAAAGTTGACGTGCAGAATTACCTTTTTTTAAGATCACATTTCTCTTTTCACCCGTTACTTCCTGTAGGAGGTTGAAATTGTCAATGTCATTCAGACAATGTACAGTTGGTCTGTTTCAGTTGTGGTTAGTTATTAGCAAGTAGCACAAATAAAATCTATATTCCTATCGTAACTTCAGCATTTCTTTCAGAGATTTCTAGCCAAGACATGTGTATATCCAAAAGAGGTGCAAAGTGTTTCGATAGTCTTTTGATCCAGGAACGCCAAACTAGCTGGCTCTACTTCTGTTGCTCCCTCGTGGCACTTGGATATCAGCTACATGGGAGATTAGAAGAAGAAAAAGGGGAACACATCTTAGTCTGATGTCTCAGCTGTGACCATTCTGGGTAACCTTCGTGTTCAGGGAATGAAGAAGCAGACGAGTGAAGTAGTGAAATTCAGCTTTTTAATAGTGGGGATTGAACACAGTTTGGATGGGGCAAAACTTGCACTTATATACACTATAAACAGTAACAGTAACAATAACACAACAAGCCCATTGGCTAACAGAGTGTGCACATTTTCGATCCACTTATTTGCATAAGAATAGATACATGAGAAAAGATACATTCTGCTCCTGTCAGAAAACACAGTTAACATACATAACATTCTTCCCCCTAGGTAAAAACAAAATCCTTTAACCAGGATGGCGGTCTGAAGGAATCAGGGCCACTAAGGGCCGGGGAGCCCGGAGGAGGACTGATCAAGTAACGACACGAGGCAAGGAAACAGGATCAGATCAGTACTTTATTGAGAAAAGGCAACATCATTTATAGGGAAAAAAGAGCAACGGTGGCAAGCTGTCATCTGACAGGAAAATTACCTCACCCACGTACCCGGGTTAATGGGGAACACCTCAAAGGGAAGTTAATTAACTGGGGCAAACATGGACTTAGGAGTCTCATTGTCTTGGTGATTAGGCAGGGACAAACATGGCTTATTTGCACCAGGGATTTCCCCCGGTCCGGGAGATGAGTTATACACTTAATATTTGACAGGAGTCAGCTATCTGCTTACTTGGCAGCGTCGTAGGTCAGGTCACGGTAATTGGGTGAATCAAACCCAATATTTTATTCACCCCCCTTAATTTGGCGGCCGCAGAAACCACATGCAAGGGAGCGTCTCTCACCGCGGTGGTTCCTAGCGGGCCGTTCCATGCCCTATGGGGCATGGGGAATCCGCAGCGGTCTAGTTTCCCTTCTGGCTCGGACGCTTGGCTGAGCCGGTTCAGGGGCTCGTAGGATGGGCGACCCGACTGGAGTGAGGGATTGACTAGAGGGGGAGGATTGTAAACCCAAATTAAAGCCCCGTTTGTCAGATGGAGGAGCAGGGGATCGCTCAAAACCAAAATCTAATTCTGTGGATGAATAAGACAACTCAGGGTCCCTCCTGTGTGTACTAAGAGTGGAGTGCGACTCCAAACAAAATTGGTCATCATCAATAAAGGAATCCAGAGTGCTAGGCTGGGACAGTGTAGGGGTACACCTGGCTGGAATAGGGGAGCATTCCACAATTTCCCCTTGAAATCAGTTCCTAGAAGACACTTCTGGGTCAATGTTGGCTGGCTGCTGACTATTACCTCTGCCCCCTGGGTTTAAACGGGTGGGGGCCAACCCTAGCGTTAAGTTCTGTATTCGTCTTGTGGGTCCAGTAGTCTGGGTCTCAATTGATCCGTGTGCCTCCTCCAGATCAGACCAGTGGCTGTTTCGATTCTGTAAGAAACAGGACCAGTCTGATCGATCACAAACCCGGGCACCCACGTACAACCACCAGCTGCATAATTGTGGCAATGTACAGGGTCTCCAGACGAGAAACCCTTCTGGTGTTGGATTGCTATATTTGTGCCTTTGTCCTCTACCCTAGAGGGATCCAATCTGTCCAGCAAGGATGACAGTTTCCTTCGCTGGAGCAATTCAGCAGGGGACAGCCCTGAGGCAAGGGGGATGAGCCTATATGTGAAAAGAAACTGGCACAACTGGAGCTCTAAATACCCTTCACCCATATGCCGAAGCGCGTCTTTAGTTGTGCACACCTGCCACACTACCTGGCCATTGGTGGCTGGGTGGAATGGGGCAGCAGTGATGTGCCTAATTGCATTCCTTTCCATGAAGGATTGGAATTCTGCAGATGTGAACGTGGACGTGTTGTCGGACACCAGCACATCTGGAAGTCCAAATGCTGTAAACAGCCTTCTTAGGTGCATTATCGTGGTGGCTGAAGTGGTATTAGGCACCCTAATCACTTCCAGCCACTTAGAGAATGAATCCACAACCAACAAAAATAGGGCACCCCTAAATGGACCTGCAAAATCTATGTGCAACCTGGACCATGGGTCCCGAGCAGAATCCCATTCCTGAGAGGGAAGGTGAGATTGCTCTGGATGAGAGGATTGACAACTGGCACAAGTGTTGACCATTTGTTCTATGTCTTGGTCCAGTTGAGGCCACCAAAAGTAGCTATGGGTAAGGGCTTTGGAATGGACAATTCCCGGGTGACTTGTGTGAAGTAGATGTAAAACCTTCTTCCTGAGAGTGACAGGAATGACTACCAGCTGGTCCCATAGAATGCAACCTCGTTCCACTGACAGTTCCAAACGCTTGCGGTGGAATGTTCTGAATTCCTCGGCTAGAGGGGAGACAGGCCAGCCTTTTTGTACCCAAGACATTACTTTAGTCAATGTTACATCCTAGGCCGTAGCCTTGGCTATATCTGAGGGGACGACTGGGGGTGAGTCGAAAGCCTCAATCATAAGGACCTGGTGGTCACTTTCGATCTCGCAATCGGCTTCCCTGACCCCTGGCAGTGGAGAACATGACAGGGCATCAGCATGGCTGATGCTCTTGCTGGGCCTGTGCGCCAAAGTAAAATCGTATGCATTTAGGAAAATTGCCCAATGCAACATCCTTGGGGACAGAATTTGAGGTGTGGGCTTCCCATTCACAAAGATTCCAAGGAGGGGCTTGTGGTCAGTTACGATGGTAAAAGGTCTTCCGCAAAGGTGATCATGGAATTTCTTCGTGCCAGCCACGATTGCCAACACCTCCCTGTCTGTCTGAGCGTAATTTTTCTCAGGCTTTGAGAGTGAATGGGAATAGAATGCTATGGGGGCTTCCCTCCCATCATTTAGTACATGGCATAACACAGCTCCCATCCCCACAGGGGATGCATCACACACAAGTTCAACTTCCTTGTTAGGATCAAAATGAGCTAATACAGCATCCAAAGATAGCAGCCTTTTAAGTTCTAGGAACGCTTTCTCCTGGCAATGGCCCCAGTGCCAAACAGTATCTTTCTTAAGAAGCCGATGTAATGGTTTGGCAACTGAGGCCTTGCGATGGAGAAAAGTGTGATAGAAGTTTAACAATCCCAGAAAAGATTGCAATTTGGCTTTACATTTTGGCCTGGGTGCATTTCGCACAGCCGCCATCTTGGAGTCAGAGCGCATGATACCTTGGGGTGTAATTTGGTACCCCAGGAACTCCACTTCCTGTGCCAAAAACACACATTTGTCTCTTCTGAGACATAGACTGGCCCTCTCAAAACATGAGAGGACTCGATTGAGCCTGGCCGCTAGTTCAACGGTGTCCTTAGCGGTGATCAGGACATCGTCAAAATATGGCAGGACACCGGGCAAACCTTTTAAAATACATTCTACAAGAGATTGAAATATTCCGGGGGCTGCATTCACCCCAAATTGTAGTCGAGTTACCTTAAATGCCCCCTATGCATTACTATGGTCTGGGCTATGGCAGCAGCAGGAGACACAGTCAATTGTTGGTAAGCCTGGGCAAGGTCAAGTTTTGCGAAGCAATTTCCTCCATGCAAGGAGGCAAGAAGGTGGCTTACCACGGGCACAGGATATGCATTCGGGCGAATAGCTTTATTGATGGTACACTTGTAGTCAGCACATATCTTGACCTCTCTGTTACTTTTCAAAGCAGTCACTATTGGTGTCTCCCACTCTGCGGAGTCCACTGGCACTAGGATGCCCTGCCCCACCAGTATGTCCAGCTCGGCTTCTATCTTCTCCTTTAAAGCAAAGGGGAACCTGGCGTGGCTTCATCTGGATGGGCCGAACGGTTGGGTCAAGTGGACATGATTTGTGCGAGTGGCACCACATCCACATCCCTTGGGAGAACGAGGTGGGTTGCCAGCTCAAGCGTCTCAGAACCGCACTGAGCGAGGAAACAGGAGCGCTTCTGGTCTTCGTCGGTGATCTTCTGTGAAGCCATTGCATGGCGGAATCAGCATTCGTATGTTGCCCATTTCTCTGGATGCGCTGGGTCAAATGGGCCGATGTTGCTGCCATGTGGGGACACCATCCCACCTTTGTCACCAGTTTCGTGTTCAGTGAATGAAGAAGCAGACGAGTGAAGTAGTGAAATTCAGCTCTTTAATAGTGGGGATTGAACACAGTTTGGATGGGGCAAAACTCGGACTTATATACACTATAAACAGTAACAGTAACAATAATACAACAAGCCCATTGGCTAACAGAGTGTGCACATTTTCAATCCACTTATTTGCATAAGAATAGAACCATGAGAAAAGATACATTCCGCTCCTGTCAGAAAACAAAGTTTACGTACGTAACAGTAACCGTGCTAGACGTCTAGGCTTGTAATGGAATCCAACCACTTGACATCATTGCTCTCAGCTTCACTAATACACCAAAACCCTTTTAACCATGTTAAGGTATGCTTACAAGAAGGAGCTTACTATGGTATGTGCGGGATTTCTCATACTGCAATCTTAGCCTTGTTTTGTAGAACATGTTGTACAGGGGCAAAGGGTAGATGAAGCTGTATGGCATAGCTTAGTAAGAACTTATCTTGAATGTAAATGGCCTAAGCCTCTTGCCTTCCTGTGAAATACTGTTGCTTTTATTCAGTAGGCACAGTGGCAAAGAATTCCTGATGCATATACAAAGACGGGCTTTCCCCTGGCAGGCTGATAGAGCCATCTGTGCTAATCCTCTGCTCATATAGATTTGGCAGAATCAGGGATGATGCAAGTACTGGCAGGCAGTGCCTCTGAAAAGTCCATTTCTCTGTTATGTAGCTACCCAGCAGGCAAAATATCCCTCAGATTTCCTGCTGTGAGTCAATAGCGAGCTGAACAGAAGGAAAGGCACATCAGAAGAGACATAGGGAAAATTGGAATTAGCCTAGCAAAGAAAGATTAAGGGTTGTTTTGCACACAAGAAACCCCCTTCAGAATGCTGAAAGAAAGAAAGAAATCCACTTGCAAATATGTTGTTTTTCTTGTGCTACACATATGCAATAGCAATAAGAGGCAGAGAAAAAGACAGGACAAGGACAGAGAAGACACATGAACATATGTGGGAGCTGTGTTATGGCTCAGTGGTTAAGAAACTTGCCTTGTTAGCCAGAGGACAGCAAGTTGGCAGTTCAAGACCTGAATACTGCACAACAGAATGAGTGCCTGTCTCTGTCCCAGATTCTGCCAACATAGCAAGACATTGCAAGTAGATCAATAGGGACCACTTCGGTGGGGAAAGATCTTGGGCATCCTCTGAATGGAGTTCCTCCTGGAAAAAAAAAATCCTTTCAACCCAGAAAGCACCTTTGTGTGCTTCTGACATGATTTAAAATTTTTTTATTGCTTACTACTAAATTACCTCACTGTAACAGATCTAGCTACCAGACAATATGCCTACTAGTCAATTGTCCATCACCCTTAGCATGCATTTCTGGCAGAAATCTCAGGAAATACAGCAAGGAATAAAAGCCAGTATGGATGCAAGTCACTGTGCAGTTCCCCTACCACCTGGGAGTGAAGCAGGCCCCCGCAAATCCTAAAATGAGCATGTTCTTGAAGAATTCATCCTAAGATCTTTTCAAGGGAATCCTTTAGATCTGGAATTGGCAACTATATCTCACTAACTTCATCTTGATTATACTCAATGCTTCCAAATAATGCAAAGTGGGAGAACCGGAGCACATATACAGCTGCACACCAGATTTATAGTAAGACACAGGAACAGTGTGCAAAATAAGACAGATACTGACCCCCTTGTGAAAAGAACTATAGAATCAATTCACCAAAAGGTGGCTTCCTTTTGTCAGTTTCACATCTTGCCTAGACATGGAAGAAGAAAATGGCAGTTCTATAAATGAACATTTGCACGCTATTCTAATTTTCTGAGTTTCACAGTTTCACCTGTACTTTGGACATCACTTGAGAAAGCCTTGATGCTGGGAAAGGTCGAAGGCAAAAGAAGAAGGGGGTGGCAGAGAATGAGATGGCTAGATGGCATTGTTCACGCAATGAACACAAAGCCGGGCAGGTTGAGGAGGATGGTGGAGGATAGGGGTGCCTGGCGTGCAGTGGTCCATGGGGTAACAAAGGGTCGGAATCAACTGTGCAACTGAACGACAACAAAAATATATTCTCTTTCCAAATGTGCTCATGTGGTAGAAACATTATGCGTGGATGTATTTCTGAGAGATTGGATTCCAAATTTCATAGCACGTTTGGATGGCAGCAATAAATATTGCTGATCATGATGACTGATTTGATCTCATGATAGACTAGATTAGAGAAACCAAGAACATCAAAAACATGCTGGCAATTCAACGTCAACGCATGGTGACCCTATCTAGGGTTTTCAAGGTGTAGAACACCCTTACTTTTGTCTGCAGGCATCCTGGGGCTATGCAGCTTGCTCAAAGCCACATAGGCTGGCTCTTATCCTGGAAAGCACAGTGTGGAACTATACTCATGACTTCTGTCTCTGCTGCTAGATACCCAACTCATTGAATGCTTTGTGTTCAGTGAATCATTTTCAAAAACAAAGAAAGTGAAAAGTCTCAGGAGCCTATCCAGGGCTCAAAATTTCAGTGAACGAACTGGATTTCAGGATTCCCTGTACCAGGATAAAAGAAACAAAATACCAGAACAATAGTTAATATTGCCCAGGGCATATTTTCCACATTCCAAGCAGTTATTTTACTGTTTCATCTCTCTTGCAACTTGACTTTAAACAACAACAGCAGCAGCAGCAACAACAACAACAGTATGCCATCAAGTCAATTCAGACTTATGGCGACTCTTTCCATGGTTTTCTAGATAGAGACTAGACAAAAATAGCCATGGGCTACTGTGTGGCACAGTAGTTAATGGGCTACTGTGTGGCACAGTAGTTAAACTGCTTTACTGCAGCCAAAACATTGTGAGTTCAATCCTGATGGGGACACAAGGTTGACTTAGCCTTCCATTGTTCTGAAGTTGGAAAAATAAGTACTCAGCAAAATGCTAATTATTTGTTAACAGCCCAGAGAGTGCATTGCAGGGCAGTATAAAAGTAATAATAACAATAATTTTGTGTCAGAAATTATTCTGGAGTTTTTACTGGAGAAACTCCACTCGGGGGATGCCCGAATGAGGCACCTTTCATGTCCCCAAGAGCTGGGATAGAGACAGGTGCTCAATCCATCATGCCATACCCGGGTCTCAGACTGCTGACATGCCAGTCTTCCAGCTAACAAGACAAGCTTCTTAACCACTGAACCACTGTAGCCCCGGTATAAAAGTGTAATTTCTATTGCTCCTATTGCTAAATATTCTCTTCTGTTAATCATTCCCTTCTTTTGCAGAACCCCAGGGCTGTGCAGCTTATCCCAAGAAGCTTTAACTCCCTCAAATTTTGTAGCATCAGATTGCTTAAAATAGACAAGGACATATAAAAACAGAAGGCAAGAAGTCTCTTAGATGGAATTTGTGTGAACTGCTGAGGACATCATGTGGACTTCCTCATAAACTACAATTCAGATTTTCTTAAGGCATTTTTAGTTTGTGAAAACAACTGCATGGTTTGGGTGTTATTTCTATGCATGGGGTGAAGTGAAAGAGCCAGACTGCCATTATTGTGTTCATAACTTCATCTCAGATTCTAGAATACTTTTCTGCCTTTCTGTATAATTTGCTGCAAGGGATATAAAACTTAATTTATGTTATTCTTGCAGTTAAGAATTAAATATTTTAAGTTATCTTATTTTATAGCAAGATTATAAGATTTTTGGTGTTTTGTTTTCATTCGGGACATGTTTTACAAAAAAAATTCTTGCATTTTGTTAGTTGAGCATGGGGGGGGGGGAAACTACAAGTATTAATTGTGTCCTTATTTATGCTCTCCTTGATGACACATGTTAGGTTTGATTTTTGAGAGACTAATACCATTCCTGGAAGCCCCTAGGAAAAGTTGTGGAACTGCATATTCACTGGATCACTTTAGCTGGTGGAACAACGATGTCCTAATCTGGACAAGAACAATTTAAGTTCAGTGGTCTATTTGTTGGTAATCTCTAGGTTGGAGTACTGCAGTATGCTCTGTTTGGGGCTGCCTTTCAAAATTAGTTGGATCAAGCAGGAGAACTGGTTCATATGTTCCAACTGATGACTGATTATTGTCCATCGGACCCCTTGGGCAAGGTGAAAGTGGAGGACACACAACATGGTCCACCTAGCCAGTGGGTAACATGATATCCAAATAGCTTAAAAATGCATGTAAAAATGCATTTGCATATGTGGAACATCATCGCAGAAATGTCTACCATTGTGCAGACTCCTCACTGAATAACGATTCCAAGGTATATTCTATGTTCTATGGGTTGGCACTGTCAAAGTTACTTGTGGACTATATGAAGATGACAGTTATTTTGGCTATTGCAAAAAAAAAAGGTAGGTGGAGCCAGCTGTAGGCAAAGCTGAACTCACATCATTATGGTTTGCCCCCATCCTTCTTTCTATATACAATAGTAAAGGTAAAGGTTTCCCTTGCTCGAAAGCCAGTTGTATCCGAATCTAGGGTTCAGTGTTCATCTCGGTTTCAAAGCCGAAGAGCCAGCGCTGTCTGCTTCTGCAGAAATTTCCGTCATCATGTGGTAGGCATGACTAGACACCGGAATGCACAGAGTGCTATTAACTTCCCACCGAAGTGGTCCCTATTTATCTACAGTCAACCCTCACATAACAAAGTGTTCGGATAACATCATTTTCACTTAACAACGCATTGTTATGCACCACGTGTTCCCCCGCATAACGATGTTTTTAGTGTTGTTGTCCAGACAACAATGCTAAAATAACTGAACAATGACACTAAAAACATCGTTATGCGGGAAACTCCATAGAAACCTGCATAACAACGAAAATCGCTTAGTAACACTACTTGGGGAACCAAGTAACATCGTTACGCAAGGGTCTACTGTACTTGCAATTTCTTGCTTTTGAACTGCTAGGCAGGACCTGGGACAAAGACTATTTAATGTTTATCATTTATTTTATTTTGTTTGGATTGTTTTGTTTTATATTAATATTTTGTGGGCTTCTACTTCACTGTTGTAAGCTGCTCAGAGTGGTGTTTGCACTAATTGGGGCGGGGTATAAAATAAAAATCAATCAACTTTGGTGCAAGCACCACTCAGTGCAGCTTACAATGTGTACTTAAGTTCAGTTAGATGTTTCTTGTGTTTTATTATATATATTTTTAAAGATGGGGACATTGCTGTTATATAGGGAGAGAAGACAATCCTCAGACAGGTATCAGTGCAGTGTGGTCTCTTATTATGAGGCTGTTGTGTCAGACAGCACAGCCTCTTCCTGCATGTCTGTTACCAACTGGGGTAAAAAGGGGTGGAATAGGGCAATAATGGGACAAAAGAGGTCAATATAGCTATCCTGGAGGTGGAAGCAGTCAAGATGTTCAGCTATCATGTCACAGTCCTAGACAGGAATTTGTGATCAGGTTGCTTAGCTAGTCCTGTACTAGGGGGTCAAGAAAAATAGCACCTGACTGTGTCTTTTGAGATACAATGGTATGGCTTTCTGCAGTACTAAATCCTCATGAGGATCAATTAATCTGGTGAGAACACCTTCCATTTGTCTTTTCAGTGCTGCCATTCCAGGACATGTACTGCAGGACTGAAACACAAGGACAAGGTAGAAGTAAGCAATGAGCATTGCAGTCGAGCTCAGAGCAAGCAAGAGAAGAAACAGTCTAGTCCAGGGGTGCCCAACCTTTGTGCCCCAAGTGTTCTTGGACTTCTATTATCAGGAGACCATGTAAGCACACCTTCTGGTAATTGAAGTCCAAGAACACCTGAGGCACCAAGGTTGGATAGTCTATTTGCTTTTGCCACTGAGACACCTGTTGATGTGTATCACTACAGCTGTAGAGTGGTGTTTCTGTCTGACAGCTTCATGAGGATAAAAGGCAAAAAGTGCTTTACTTTGCAGCTCAGAAGACCAATGTGCATTATTTACTCCATGTCTGTTTGACTTTGGTCATGAAAACTGACAGCATACATATTGCCTATTTTCACACTTGGTATACCATGTAAAAAGCAGCTCTGATTCTACAAAAATTGGAGGAACTGAAACTTCTTGAGCTAAGCTGCACAGCCATGGGGTTCCCCAAAAGAAGGGAATGGTAAACAGAAGAGAATATTTAGCAAGAGGAGTAATAGCAATTACATTTCTATACTGCCACATAGCTCTTAATACACTCTCTGGGCAGGGGCATTAATAAAGTGAGGCAAGTGTTTAACTCTCTGAGTGGAATCAATGAAATGTAAAACTACTGGATTCATCTCCCAGAAGGAATTCAAAAGCACTCAGCAGTAGAACAATTTGTCTGTCTGCTTGTCTGCCTGTCTATCTACATTCACACACAAATACAGTATGTATGCATACATATATACATACATATACAAACACACTTTTATGTTTCTACATATGTATGTATAGAAGCATATAGCACAGGCATGCTGCCTTGGGAATCCTGGGAAAGTGTTGTCCCAAAATGTAATTTTTTTCCAAGTTCTACTATGAAATAGTATTGGCAATACTTTTTTCATTCATGTAGATTCACAGAGACTTGGGCTTCTGGTAAATGAAGTCCAAAAACTCCTGGAGTGCCAAGGTTCACCATCACTGGCTTATGATGTTTTGGAATTACAGAGAAGAATGTAACTTTTCCAGGTGCTGCTCCATTCCTATATTTGCATACATATAGATGCATATATTGTTGTGAACCGCCTTGAGTTGCCCGTCAGGGAAGAAAGACAGTATAGAAATAATAATAATAATAATAATAATAATAATAATAATAATAATAATAATAATAATAATAATAATAATAATAATAATAATAATAATAATAATAATAATATACATTGGGGCAGGGGGGGGGATAAAGCTGGTTTGATTCTATCTGGTTTGATTCTATCTCAGCTATCACACACACTTGAGTCAAACTAAAATGGAGTGATCTTATTTGCACCTAAAGAACTTTAGCTCCAGAGAATTGTCCAGAAAGCTGCCGTTAGCCTCTTTCTAGTGCAACATTCTTTTCAGCAACACACAGAGAGAGTACAGAGAAAGGAAGAGAGATCTGGTATTTGCTGTAAAGGACTGTTACTTGGGGCAGTCCAATATTCAAATGGCACTCAACCTCACCATCCTGACCTACTGCTGCCTATAGTATAGTACCAAAATGGAGGGGAGTGGGAGTGACTGTTGCTCCGTGGCAGGAGGACATTTTTCCACCTTCGTCCCTGCCACAGAGCCCCCTTAGCTCCTCCCCTCAGCCGGTTGGAGGGGAGTGGGAGTGACCGTTGCTCAATGGCAGAGGACATTTTTCCACCTTCGTCCCTGCCACAGAGCCCCCTTAGCTCCTCCCCTCAGCCGGTTGGAGGGGAGTGGGAGTGACCATTGCTCCATGGCAGGAGGACATTTTTCCACCTTCGTCCCTGCCACAGAGCCCCCTTAGCTCCTCCCCTCAGCCGGTTGGAGGGGAGTGGGAGTGACCATTGCTCCGTGGCAGGAGGACATTTTTCCACCTTCGTCCCTGCCACAGAGCCCCCTTAGCTCCTCCCCTCAGCCGGTTGGAGGGGAGTGGGAGTGACCGTTGCTCAATGGCAGAGGACATTTTTCCACCTTCGTCCCTGCCACAGAGCCTCCTTAGCTCCTCCCCTCAGCCGGTTGCAGGGGAGTGGGAGTGACCGTTGCTCCATGGCAGGAGGACATTTTTCCACCTTCGTCCCTGCCACAGAGCCCCCTTAGCTCCTCCCCTCAGCCGGTTGGAGGGGAGTGGGAGTGACCATTGCTCCGTGGCAGGAGGACATTTTTCCACCTTCGTCCCTGCCACAGAGCCCCCTTAGCTCCTCCCCTCAGCCGGTTGGAGGGGAGTGGGAGTGACCATTGCTCCGTGGCAGGAGGACATTTTTCCACCTTCGTCCCTGCCACAGAGCCCCCTTAGCTCCTCCCCTCAGCCGGTTGCAGGGGAGTGGGAGTGACCCTTGCTCCATGGCAGGAGGACATTTTTCCACCTTCGTCCCTGCCACAGAGCCCCCTTAGCTCCTCCCCTCAGCCGGTTGGAGGGGAGTGGGAGTGACCGTTGCTCAATGGCAGGAGGACATTTTTCCACCTTCGTCCCTGCCACAGAGCCCCCTGAGCTCCTCCCCTCAGCCGGTTGCAGGGGAGTGGAAGCGGCTGTTGCCCATGACATGGGCCTTAAGTTTTATGTAATTTACCATCTTTGTCTGTAAACCGCTTTGGGTCACCAATAGGTGAGGAAAGCGTTATAAAAATATGCTAAATAAATAAATAAAACAGACTGTTGTCTATCTGACTATGGGATGAAGAGGCCCGCCGGCCATGAGCGCCTGGACCACCTCACGTGCCAGCACTCCCGTCCCCCCACCCGGAAGGGTTTGTGTTGTGGGGGTTTATTGTATTATGTATGGGGTCTTGGGTTAGGGTATTGACTGTGTATATTGTGTAGATTATTGTGTATTGTGGATATTGCTTAAATTATTTATATGTTGTATTGTATTTTTGCTTATGTTGGATATTTTGACTGTATTAATTGTATTGGATTGTTTATTTATTTTGTTGTACTTCCATTATATTATAGTTTTATTTGTTGGGAGCTGCCCTGAATCGGCGCAAGCCGAATAGGGCGGGATATAAATAAAAATCGTATCGTATCATAAAGCAGCACCTGAAAAAGTTAGAGAGAAACAATATGTGTAATGCAGAGAATCACTCCATTTTAGATGAACTTTAACTTGTTCCTATGGCAAACACTACACTCATATACAATTTCCCTGGGCTTCTTTGGGGGCTTTTCTTATTCTAGGCTCCAGAATTACCCATGAAGAGAGGCTGGACTCTCCGATTCTCTGTTCTCATTTTCATCCAAGCAGCCCTTTCACAGTTAAGCCAGGTTACTGAAGAAGACGTTTTAACTCGGTAGGCACTGTTGTTTCTCCTCTTTGAATGTTTTTAATTTGTTTTATGTTTTAATTGTATTTGTTCAGCTGGCTAGATAGCTCAGTGGTGCTTGGGCATGCAGCTCCTGACTGATACCTCCTGGGAGAAGAGCCAACCTGTGTAAATCGCAAGCAAGCTGCAAAGTCCCCGGATGTTCCCAGGAGAAGGGAATGGCAAACCACGTCTGAGTCTCCTCTATGTAGAAAATGCTGGAGAGGGTTGCCATAAATCAGAACTGACATGACTGCATACAATTATTATTTATATTGTTCTGTCTTATTTTATCTTAATCAGTTGCTTGAATGCCCTCCTTTGGGGGGAATGGAGAAACATACATTGGGTGGGGTGGTGATAGACTTACTTGGGAACAGGTCTCACTAAACTTGATGGCATTTTACTTGCGAGGAAAAATCCACAGGACTTGACACCATATTGTGAATCAGTACTGCTTCAGCTCGAACAAGAGAAATGATGAGTTCCCAAGCTGTGCTGACCACAAATAATATCAAAAGGAAGGGGAGGGAAATGTCAATAAATATCTGTACTAAAAAGGAAGAATAGCAGTAAGGTGGCAAGAAGTAAATAAGAGGAGTTGATTATGGCTGGGAAGCATTGGGTGCCTGTAGTTGTCATTTGCTTAGTAGCATGTGAAACTAATCACATGCTTTCTCCAAACACATCCTGGGAAATCTTACAGATTGCGTCTCCCAGGTTAGCAACTGTTTGCTGATATGCAACACATACTGAGAGCTTGTCTCCATGACATTTCATTACTGGATTCATTTAAATGTATATTCAAATTCTTCATGCGGATGAACAAATATTAAATAATACTGTATGGCTTTGGGAAGTCAGAGAAGAAAGAGCTTTTCTTACACATTTCCTCAAGAACTTGTTTCTTTTTAAAAAAAAAAAAAAGCTGAAGAGGAGGATGTGTTCTTCTTGAGATTCAACCCAAGAAAGAGGAGTAAAGGTTTCCCTTGCTTGAAAGCCAGTCGTATCCGACTCTAGGGTTCAGTGCTCATCTCTGTTTCAAAGCCAAAGAGTCAGCGCTGTCTGCTTCTGCAGACATTTCCGTGGTCATGTAGCAGGCATACCTAGACACCAGAGAGCACAGAATGCTGCTACCTTCCCACCGAAGTGGTCCCTATTTATCTACTTGCAATGTCTTGCTTTCCAACTGCTAGGTTGGCAGGAGCTGGGACAAAGATGAGAGCTCATTCCATCCTGCAGTACTTGGGAATTGAACTGCTGACCTTCCACCTCCCAGTCAGCATCTTAACCACTCAGTCCTTTTCTTGTTTGGGGGGCATGTGGAGAGATTTTAAAATGCAGCTTTTTGAGATTTTGCTATTAGGTCTGATGGCTGTAAGGAAATTGGTGAAGTGGGATTTCAGAAAATTTGGAAAATTCTACCACAAAAATGTTGTAGGGAAAATGTCCAGTGCCCTACAGTCTGCCCTGATTTAGCATTTTTTGGGGGACTTATGTTTACAAAGCAAAATGTATCACTCCTAACAGGCCATAGATATTTGAATTAAAATTTCAGTGGGGTGGGGATAAATCAACTTCATACATTATAAATACTATATTTAAACAAATTCAAAGCACTATGTGAACAATATTTTAATTCAAATATTCATCCTTAAATTTTTAGAACTGCCCAGGTTTGTTTAAATTTATTCAGGAAAGACACTGATACTTATTGACAGAATGATTTTAGCAATTCCAATACACTATGCTTCATTCCTGTTGGATGGGAGGTTGCCATTATAGTGACAGTTTACAAAAAAGGAGACAAAGGTGATCCTGAAAACTATAGACCGATAAGCCTCATCGGAATAGTGGCCAAAATGTATGCCACGCATTTGCTGAGCAAAATAGTAGATTGGGTTATGGAAAATAATATTTTAGTGGAGGAACAAGCTGGTTTTAGGCAAGAATGATCTACAAAAGATAATTGTTTTATTTTATATCACCTTCTCACAAAACAACTAAGACATAGAAATAAATTATTTGCTGCATTTATAGATCTTAGAGGAGCCTTTGATTCGAATGACAGAAACATGTTGTGGGAGAAATTGGTTACCCTAAAAATGGAACGTAGACTTTTATTCTTGCTTAAAGCTCTATATTCAAATACATACCTGAAAGTGTGAACTGGTGTGAATGGTTCCTTAACAAAGAGCATATCTACTTTTAAAGGCGTCAGACAAGGTTGCATTTTAGCTCTAATGCTTTTTAATCTTTATATTAATGACTTACCAGGATTCCTGTTTGATACAGGGACCCATATGTTAAAGATTCTTGACAAACACATTAATACTCTTTTATATGCTGATGATATGATTTTAATGGCTCACTTACAAATAGGTCTGAGGAGATTGCTTCAAAAACTAAATACATATTGTGATTTTTTTTAAATTAAATATCAACAAAAGCAAATCCATAGTGTTGGTTTTTAGTAAGAGAAGCAAGATCTATAATTGGCAGATAAACGGGGAGCCTATTGAACAAGTTAACTCTTTTAACTATCTTGGAGTGGTTTTCTCCAATACAGGGACATGGCTAAATAATTTTAAGAGAATTTTGTCAAGGGCTGCCATAAGTACAAAGAGACTATATAAACTATTTAATTATAATCATCCTGGCACCCTCTCCCCAATTTTAAAAGTGTTTGAGGCACAAATCACCCCAATGCTGTCATACGGGGCAGAATTGTGGGGTTTAAACAGAGCCCCACTTCTGGAACAAATAAAAGTCCTGGTTCCTAAGAAGTATTTGAGGAACTGATAGCAATAGTCTGCCCCTGCAGTCAGAGCTGAATTGGGCTTCCACTCTGTGTATAGTCATTTAGTATTTGAAACATTCTCATATTGATTGAGGATTCAATCAATGGACTCTAATAGGCTTCCCAAATTATGCTTAACTGAACAGATAAAGTAAGATCATCCCAAATCCTGGGTTAGTCAACTCTGCGAATTAATTTCTCATTATGAGTTTTCAGTTCAGTATTTGGTCTCAGTGGCCACTCAGGCCAAGGAAATTTTTAAACAGAGAGTCTTAGACATCAGTGTGCAATCAGACTTGCAACTACTGGCCAAAAATGGTTCTTTAAGGTGGCTGGCTGCTAACAAAATTATGTTTCAACCTGAAAAATATTTATTGATGTGCCTCCCTCATCCTTTAAGAAGGGCTTACTGTAAAGCCAGAATTGAGTTACTAGATTCCATGAATAAATATGGGCATTTTCACCACTTGCCATATCACGAAAGAACATGCATATGTGGTTCTCCAAATACTGAAAATATATCTCATATTTTATTTGATTGCCAGATATACACTGATATTAGATTTAAATACCTTGCAACCCTATTGGGGGAAAACAACTTTTTGGGACTCTAAATCACAAACTGTCCTATCTCCTCCTGGGTTCTAACATGAACATTGTACGTAAAACTGCCAAGTTTATAATTAAGGCATCAGATAAAAGAATCCAATATATTAATCAAATTGGGGTATCCTGCAAGGGAGATTCACTTATCTGACTATAGATAAGCATATATTATTTGTATTAAGGCACCTTCTCCAGTTTACATTCCTTTTAAAAGTATCTCAGGTATGTACATATTGTATTTTTATTGTATTTTATTGCACTCCATTGTATTGCACAGATTTTAATTCGTCTGTTATGTTATTGATAAGGTTGTAAGGCTAATCAATTAATAAACATTCATTCAATTCAATATCCATGATATGTTGCAGTTGTCCAATCATCTACTTCAAAAACAGTTTAACTCTCTTCCGCTGAGGTCATTGGGCCCTTTCCAATTTCCCCGTCATAGTCTGTAGACTCATTTGTCCTCTTAAACCCAGTTTAAGATTGAGGCAATTAGTCATCCATTTGTTGTAACTAATGAATTTTATGATAACAGTGCTCAGAATCCTATTGCAATTTTACTTTCATGTAAATGAAACTGGATGGTATGGCTGCAAACTGTAGCTAGTAAGGTATTGGTTGAGTGTCTTGTCACATGTTAAATCACAAGACCAGCAATTCATTAATTAGTCACAAATTGTCCCCACAATTTGACACAATTTCACTTTATCTGATGGGAAATCCCAATTGGATTATGGCCAATATTTTTTATTGTTTGGTGTGTGTTTTTCACAAATTGAACATTTTCAATTTTAAAAAATAAGCAGTGAAAAATTATTTGAAATTTTTCAATGTCACAAAATTCTCCTTGGAATAATCTCCTATTCCATATCACTGGTCCTTGTCTCTAAAACCTATTTGTGGACTTCCCAGAAGGCAAAATCTCCAGAACACCCAGAATCACACATTTTGTAGGACCACTAGCCATCATGAGCAGGAAATGTCATCCAAAGGTGTAATTTTTCTAAATGCTATCAAGAATACTGGAGACTACGAGGGGGCTTTCCAAGTAACACATTGATATTTTGTAACAATTTGGGGATGAGATTGCTCTGTAGGGCACAGGGATTCTGGGGGATGCATGTGGCCTATAAGCTTCATGTAGCCAACTCATGCTCTAAAGCAGAAAAATATAGGTGCATTCTGTAGCCAGCATCTCAAATGGCTACAGAAACATGCAGTCAGATTGGCCAAAGCCACATATAGGATAACCATGAATCCTTCAGAACACCAGAGCTCCAAAGAGGAGTGTTCTCTATCTGTAGGTGTCCTCTTATTGAACAGTTGTCCAGTTTATGTTCAACATAAAGATAAAGAACCATTTTTAAAAAGGATTCAAAAGGAATCATCATAATGTATACTGCATTGTTTTTTGTATTCATATATGGGGTTTTAAAAGTATGAACATTTTTCATGAGCAGAATAAACTCTATTTACCTCCATTTTAAGTGAAAGGTGGAAGGTTCTGTCCAATCTAAAGAAAGTACAGTTTTGTACACATTCTGATTAGCCATTGGAATGCATGCTGGACTACAGTCAAGAATGGACTAAGATTTTTCTTTTTAAAGCTTTAATATATGAATGGTACAGCTATTCAGCATTAGAATGGGTTCAAAATGTTAAGTGTCTTATTGAAATAAATGTTCTAATTTGGGGGATTAAACAGAAACATTCAATGGGTGAATTTTCTACATATTTCAATGTCTTGAATAGTCACAAACACTATGAACTGTGTGGTGCTCAAGAATAAGATTAGGTGGACCTGAAATCATGCTGAAAATAGCTGTGAGGTTTCTGGTAGTCACATGTCCTGATTTAAAGAGGCTGTCCTCTATTTGAAGGGGTTGCCAGAGGCCAATCCTCCTTTTAAGGGTGTCCTCTGAATGCCTAACACACCAGAGTTTGATTTAAAGACATGAGAACCAGAAGGAGAAGGAATCAGAAACTTTGAAATTGCCCTTCTACAGTGAGCATAAGCAGGTACACATGCCATCTGGTTGCAATCTTCCCCACCTGAGCAAGATGCATTGTAATTCTGAATAAATTGTGAAAATAATTTCAAATGCTGCATCTATACATGTAAATTAGCAAATCCAATTTTATGTGGTCCTTAGAATTGTGTGAAATAACTGAACAACCATGCAGACTACAGTGACTCTGTAGCTACCTCTTCCAGTCAGCAAAGCAACTTTATCACCAGTCATTTTTCCAGCTGCCTGATGGATGGTAAGAGAGAATGACTAATCACTTGTGCAATCACCCGTATGTGCTTTGTTTTTTGTAAATAGGATTCTGGTCAGAGAATTTTGCCCTTCTTTTGTCTTTCTCCAACAAGAGAGCTTGATCCAAGATAACACCAGGATCCTAAACCTGGTCCTTCAGGGGGAGTGTGAACCCATCAAGACTGGTGATAGGTTGAGACCATGCTCAACCTATCAACAAGGCCACCCAGCAGCAGGATCTCCATCTTGTCAGGATTCTGCTTCAGCCTTTCAGCCCTCATCCAGTCCATCATCACAGCCAGACAGTGGTCTAAGATCTGGATAGCTTTCTCTGCTGCTTATGTAATGGAAAGATAGAGTTGTGTATCATTAGCATACTGATGACAGTGCACCCCAAATCTCTGGACAACGTCCCCAAATGGTTTCAGGTAGCCGTTAAAAAGCATTGGGTGGGATGATCAAGCCCTGAGGGACCCCATATTGATGTACCCAAGGCCAAGGGGGCAATTACACCTCCACAAACTGCACCATCTGGACACAGCCCACAAGGAATGAAGGAAGCCAACATAAACCTGAATCCCCAGTTCCTAGCCACCCTAGCCTGTCCAGAAGGATACTGTGGTCAACAGTATTGAAGGCTGCAGAGAGATCAAGGAGAACTAACAGGGTCACACTCCCCCTGTGTGCCTTCCTCAACAAATCATTGAACAGAGCGACAAAGGCTGTCTCATTCCCATGCTGTAGCTTGAACCCCAAGTGAAACAGATCCAGACTATCAGTATCCTCCAAGACTGTCTGCAATTGTTCACCACCGCTCTTTCTGTCACTTTGCTCATCGATGGAATACTGGTGACAGGCCTGAAATTATTCAGATCTTCCATCACCAGAGAGGGTTTCTTCATAATTTATCTAAAATATTTTATAGCATTTTTCAAGGGCAGCCACATCATGCCCACTAGTGTAGTAACGTCTGTGTTCATCCCAGTGCATGGGAAAGATGCCTTTTTGGACTTCTATGGCCACCTCAATGGATTTGGTTGGGATATCAAAATAGTAGCTGTGGCCTTCACACCCACCATATCCTGTGCAGCCCTTTCCAGAGAAGGCTTGCCTGCTACTTCACATTCAGTGCAACAGCTTGCAGCGGGGTATATTGGTCTAGCAGCAATGTCATTATTAATTTCAAAAAGCATTGCTAATTGCAAATTTATTTAGCAAAATAAAAAAGTTTTACCTTCTCTCCCCTGCACTGCTCCCAAGCACTGCTCCCAAGTACTTCACTTCTCCTTCATCTCCTCCATTTCCACTTATCTGCCCATAATGAAATGCTTCCCTTTATCCTGAAAGGACCTTGTCCCCAGAAGGACGTGCCCTCGGCGCCAATGACTCTTCTCATTAGCACCAAACACAGTTTGTTGCAATAAGGCTGTCTGCTGGCAAGAACTGCTGGGGCTCCATTCTTCTCTGACTTGCACCAGTGGGTTCTCTGTCAACATCATCAAAACTGCACAAGGCGCATTCAGGAGAACAGATCCCAGGTCTCTTGGCCTGGAGGAATGCAGGCTAGATTCTCCTCTCTGTAGAAAATCAGAGTGCATTTCAGGCTGGTGTACTGATGAGTCAATTTAATACAGATTTGGGTTGTTCTGTTGCTCCTTTTCCCTTTCTTCAAACCCCTCACATTTTTCATCCACGTTCTGTATGATTCTGACATTCATCTTCTTTTCCTCTCCTCATGGAGATAGGATAGCATCACAGCAGTATGGATGTTGAAGGGGACAGCTCTAAAGAGCAGTGTTGTTATGCATTTCTTGTATTAACTTCTGAAATTAATAGATATTCACTAAATTTTTGAAACCATTAATAATCAAGCTTTAAGAGTTTAGCGACTGAATTACTGAACTAATATTTAAAACACACAAACATAATCAGTCAGTTCTAAAATCATTGGGGAAACTGTTTGATGGGAACAGGAGGGTCTGCATCCCCATCCGCTAACTTGTTCCTATCCTTTGAAAACAGAACACAACCCAGTTCAATTTATAGATTTTTGCCTGGGGTAGGCAATGACCCATATGAAGTGTGACGCAACTAACTGTTAGAACTTGTCACTAAGACATATTGCAAGCTTGTATGTCCAGTGATGGCAGGGAAATCCTTATTTAGATTGTTAATTAATACACCGCCCAACTTTCAAATGCCCTTGGAGTGGGTTTAGAAACATACAACACAGACACAATATAGAAAAGCACAACCAAAAGAAAGAAGCCAGTCTAGTATCAAATTATTTTAATATTGCTATTGAAAATGAGCAATAAAAACAGTAAAAACAAAAATATATAACATATAACCAACAGCAAATGTTTGCCAGAAGAAGGGTTTATATGTTTCTAATGAAACCCCAAGGCAGATCTCTTGGAAGAGCAATTCCATGTACATTTGTATCTAACAAATGTTCACTATGTTTAGGAACAGGACCCCATAGAAAGTGTTTTTGTAATCACAATTATTATTAGAGGGTTTTCAGTCAGATCCATTTGGTTCCATTTTTTTGTCATTCCAAAATAAACTTGCAGACTTACATTGTAAGGCTTCTGTGAGAATCATATGACCACAATATTGCCCAGTATATAGGAGGTGCTTTTACAACTCTCTTTACTATCGACCTGTGTTCAAAATTAACAGTAAATTTGTTTTTCCTTTTTCCTTTTTTTTTTTTTTGCAATCATAGAAAGATTTTCAGTATGTCTGGATTACAGAAAGAGAAGCAACCCAGAAGGAAGCTCAAATAAGGGTACCGTGGCATAACTCATCAATCCAGAAGCACTCAAGAAAACTGATGTTAGCTTCATAAACATTCAGCACTTAAAAATCTTCCTTTCCACTACTACAATTCCCAGAAAGCGCAACCAGTATTCATGTTGGCAAGATGACTCTAGGACTTATAGCTCAACATTTCTTTAGTAAAAGCTATAATTAAGAGCGTATGCGGAGTCCACAGGGCTTCTTGTCATGTATTTTAAGATTGTTTTAATTTTGTCTTCAAGGCCACTGCTGAGCACATCCAGAGGAAGAGACTATCAGTATTCTGGTGATGAAGATCTTCTCTATCACACAACCCTCACAGAGAATAGCCTGCCCAGCCTCTTAATGAGAATGAATCCCAGAAGATTTATCTCTCTCTCTTCAACAGCTCGGCTGGCTATGTGACTTTCTTATTAACATCAATCTTGCTGGATAAGAAGTAGATTGATGGGGAAGAGGTGCATGTAAGTGTTATTTAGTGAGGAACACAGGTCCCCACGTTAAAAATAGCAGTCAATGCCTTTGGCAGACCAGTCTGGATGCCCAGAATGGATACTAAAACAGGGAGCAGAAAAATAAGGAGTGTTCTTTGCCCCTTGCTAGCAGAGAACATTATGAAGGTAGCATTTTCCGTCCACTTCCTTTTCATCCCCTTCATTTTCCCATTGGAAAAGAAGGTCTAGAGTTCTGCATGCAAACACGTTAACACCCATTCTGGGGGCATTTTTGCAATGCCTTTCTGTTCCTTTGACACACTCCCAGAATAGATGGTGGTGATGGTGGTAAGAAAAACTATGCAGATTAAGACACAACAAACTGGTTTCATATCCCCACCTACAGTAGATGTGGAAACTCAGTCCTTGAACAAATCTTTCAGGATCACCATAATACAAAAGTAATTTAATAGTGAATGATAACAGAATCTGGAGGAAGTCTGCCTATTCGTGGGAAATGAAAGCAATTGTGTACAATTTTCATTAAAATGCAAGCGCGGCGCCAAAATGGCCGCCACGCCCTTTGCGGGGCCCCCCCACAGGACAGAGAATCCGGGTAGTTAGGGGCGTGGCCAGCTCCCTTATAAAAGGGGTGGCCACGAGGCAGCCGAGCTGCCATTTTACCTCAGCGACGGAGCGGAGAAGTTTTTTCCCCTGTGTCTCCGTCGCTCGTTAGCTTACCGGGAAGCCTTTTGGTAGCGATTCTGCCTTGCCGGCTTCCCTTTTTGCTTCGGTGGAGATGCCTTCGAAGAAGAAGGCAGCTTCGAGTTCAGCTCGCGCTGTTAGGAGGCGCAACCCAGGTCGGAGGACCGCGGTGCCGCCTCCTCAGCAGCCACCTTTGCCAGCCCCGGCCGGGGCCGGCGGAATGGGGTCTATTGCCCCTTGGCCCGGAGTGGGCGATCAGAGTGCGGGCGCGGAAGGGGTTCCGGCCCGCGGCCCACGAGCGGTGGACACCGCTCCTGCTCCTGCCCACTCTGTCGGGCCTACTCCTCTTGGGCCGCAGCCTCTCCCTGGGCCCTCTAGCCTTGGGGGGTGGTGCGGCCCCCTGCCTTGGCAGGTTTCTCCACCAACCCTGCCGGGCTTCGGTGCTGGCCAATGGCCATATGTGGGTCCCGGGGTACAGGGACCTGTACCCATGCCTGGACCAGGCGGGCCGGCCGGCCCTTTGCCCATGGTCAACATGGACACCTTGCTGGCCCGCATTGCGGCCCTGGAGGCGTCGTTGGCTCGGGCCAGTCAGGCGGGCGCCCCCTTCGGGGTTCCTTTTGAGGCGCTGTCGGCAGGAGGACAACAGCCGGCGGGGAGGGTCGAGCTGCTGCAGGCGCGTGGCGCGGTTTCGGCCACTGCCTCGCAGCTCCCCAGCCAGCAACCAGGTGCGGGTCAAGCCCCGGTGATGAGCTCTACGTCGGTCATGAGCTCCGACGCCCCCAGTGGGCCGGAACCCCCGGTGGGGGCGGCCCGCGGGGGTGCAGCATGTGAGTATACGGTGCAAGCGAGTACATCCACACACATTCCCAATCTAGGGGGGGCCTTTCAATGGCCTTGGCCTCTCGCGGGTGGTGCAGGGGCCACGCTGTCGGCGACCCACCCGGCGACGACGACTGCCACCTTGGGCACTGGGGTGGGCATTGGTCCTTACACTGCAGGGAATGTTCTGGGGGTGGCTGGGTTAGCTCAGGCCCCTTTTACCAGGCCGGCTGTCCCCTTTTCGGCTTTGCCGACGGCAGGGTATTCCTTGCCATTGGGTGATCACCTGGCACAGGCTACTAGGGAAAAGATATGGCGAGGGGAGTACGTTGATATCTTCTCACTCCTGAACAGAGAGCCCACCAAGGAGGAAAGGGAGGGTCAGGATGAGAAGGACAAGGAGCAGGCATGCCGCCGCAAGCCGCCGCGTACCTGGGCCAACTGGCTCCCCGCTTATTTAATATACATGGCGGTATATTTGAGGGCGCGGCCGGATTTAGCTATTCCCATGGTCCAATATTTGGACAACATATATAGGGCGATGGTCGATTTCCCGGGCCCCTCATGGCTAGCATATGATGAGGAATTCCGTATGAGGATTCCCCTCCACCCCGAGATGAGATGGGATGAGCCGTGCCAGAGGCTGTGGCTTTTGTATATGACACCCACACGCCCTGTCCCGGGGGATAGATACCATTGCGGACATGCGGTCCAGCGAGCGGCTCCAGCGCAGGTTACCCGCCAGGCGGCGGGGCAGGGGGTTCCAGCCCGCCTGCTGTGCTGGACTTTCTCGTCAAATGGTTCCTGCAATCGAAAGAACTGCAGGTATAAGCATGAGTGTCCCACATGTTCTGGTCCCCACGCAGCCTCTGCTTGTCCCAGGCCTGGGGGGGCGCGAGGCAGAGGGAGGGGTGGACAGTGGGCTGGCAAGGCTGCCACGGATGGAGCTAGTTCTCCAAAAGGCCCCCTCCCCAATTAAGGTGGACATGCTGGAGCGCTGGCTCGCATCGTACCCGAAAGGGGAGGACGGGGAGTATCTCCTTCAAGGTTTTAAGCAGGGATTTCGTATCCCTTTTATGGGTGATAGGTCCCCTCAGGATGCTCCCAACCTTTTATCCCTCAGGGGAAGGGAGGAGGTGGCTGCGGCCAGCATTAAAAAGGAGTTAGACGCGGGCAGGGTCGCTGGACCTTTCCCCGCACCCCCGTTTCCCAATCTTAAGGTCTCGCCACTGGGTTTGGTCCCCAAAAAGTCCCTAGGTGAGTTTCGCCTTATTCATCATTTGTCCTACCCAGCCGGCCGATCGGTCAATGATGCTATCCCTGATGACCTTTGTTCAGTCAGGTATACATCGTTTGACCATGCGCTGCGCATGGTGCGCTCGTGTGGCCCGGGTGCCCTGCTGGCCAAGTGTGACATTAAGTCGGCTTTTCGCCTCTTGCCAGTGCACCCGGGCGATTTTGAGTTGCTGGGTTTTAAATTTAAGGGGGAATATTATTTTGATAAGGCCATGCCTTTTGGCTGCTCCATATCATGCTCGGCTTTCGAGCGTTTTAGTACCTTCCTAGAGTGGGCTTTCGTCCGCAGGTCAGGGTCCCGGTCTGTAGCCCATTACCTGGATGACTTTTTATTCGGGGGTGAACGGGGCTGGGACACGTGCGCACGTCTCCTCAACACATTTCAGACGCTAATGGAGGAACTTGGTGTCCCTTTAGCGCCCGAAAAGACCGAGGGCCCATCGACCAAGCTAGTATTCCTGGGGGTTGAGATTGACACAGTAGTGCAGGCTTCTAGGTTGCCGGGTGATAAGGTGTCCAGGATAGTGGCCCTTATCTCGGAATTGCTGGCCAAGCGTAAGGCATCCCTGAGGGAACTGCAGGTGCTACATGGGCACCTTAATTTTGCTTGCAGGGTGGTCGCACCGGGCAGGGCTTTTGCCCGGCGCTTATGCGACGCTATGGCAGGGTTATCCAGGCCCCACCACAGAGTCAGGCTCACCCGGGGTATCAGGGCAGACATGTTCGTCTGGTTGCAATTCCTGAGGGAGTTTAATGGGGTCTCATTTTGGAGGTCTGACCTCCTGGCATCCCCCAATTTCCAGATCCAGTCTGATGCCTCAGGATCCCTGGGTTATGGGATGTACTTCAATGGGAAGTGGGCCTATGGTGGGTGGCCACCGGCATGGGCAGGCACAGGTCGCCTGCGGGATCTCACATACCTGGAATTTTTTCCCATTCTGGGGGCTTTGATGCTATGGGGCGAACAGTGGGCTAATTCGGTGGTGCATTTCTGGTGTGACAATGCGGCTGTTGTACACATTGTCAATGCACAGACTTCCAAATCGCCCAGGGTCATGGATCTAGTGCGCCATTTTGTGCTGCGCTGCCTGCGCCTCAACGTCTTGTTCAGGGCCAGGCATGTCCCAGGGATTAATAATGATATTGCTGACGCTTTGTCCCGCCTGCAGATCTCCCGGTTCCGCGCCTTGGCCCCGGATGCGGAGGAATTTCCCTCGCCACTCCCGGACGAGATGTGGACTATTGGCAAGGAGAGGTGAACCGGGCGATTGGCCTGTCACTAGCGCCACGCACGCGTAAGGCGTATCAACAAGCATTCAATTCGTACAGGGCATTTGCTACTCAATTTCTCTTGCCAGAGACCTGGCCTATCCCGGTGGACCATGTTCTGCGGTTCATGGTTCACCTGCATGCACAGGGCCTCGCACCTCGCACCATAGCATCCAAGCTCTCGGCGTTGGCTTTTATGGCCAAAGTGGGGGGTCATGTGGATACCACCTCTGACTTCCAGGTGAGACATGTTTTGGAGGGGTGGGTGCGCGAGCGCGGGCGTTGCCCGGACGACCGGCACCCTATTTCCCCAGGGGTTCTTACCCAGTTGGCCCGGGGCTGGCCAGGCCTCTGTTTTGATCACTATGAGGCAGCCCTTTTTCATGCAGCCACAACGGTGGCATTTTTTGGAGCGCTCCGCGTCAGCGAACTCGTGATGCTGTCTAAGGCGGATGCAAGTGGTAGGGCACTGGAACTCGAGGATGTCTATGTTGCCAAAGACTGGGCCCAGTTGAGGATACGCTCCTCTAAAACAGATCAGCATGGCGTAGGCAGTGGTATAAGACTGCTACGGTGTTCTTTGGCAGACATCTGTCCGGTTGGTGCCCTACATGAATTCCTGGCACTGCGTGGCATGCACCACGGCCCGTTTTTCTGTCACCAAGATGGGTCTCCCCTTACTAAATTTCAGTTTTGGAAGGTGACAGCCAGAGCCCTCACCAGGGTGGGCCTACCAGGTGCCCGTTATGGCACACATTCGTTCCGTATTGGTGCAGCCTCTACAGCAGCTGCTTTTGGGTACTCTGGGGCTGACATACGCAGCATGGGGAGGTGGGGCTCGCAATGTTTTCAGTTTTATGTGCGCCCACTCCCGCCATGAGTACCAATCCAGTCACCTTACTGCCTTTTTTCTCAATTTTATTACAGACCCTGGGTGTTGTATTACACCGGTGACAGTATGGCTGGTGGGCCACAGCTATGTGCACAGGGCAGCGCGTTACGCTGCGGCGACAGAGTGGGGACCCCGACTGGGACTGGGTGACCACGCCAGTCTCGCATGGCATGGTAAGCCTGGGATGTTATGGCGGGAGCTGCGGCCTTTCCTTTTTTCTGGCCTGGGTGCTGACCCGCCTGACATTCTAATCATCCACCTGGGGGGCAATGATTTGGGCCAGGTCACCGGCTTATCGCTCAAGCATGCGATTTGCGAGGAACTCGCCTACTTGCATTATGTCTGGCCTGCCACAACCCTGGTTTGGTCGGACATTGTTCCGCGCCATTCTTACAGAGGGGGCGTTAACCTCCTGGCCCTTGACCGCGCTAGGCGCGCGGTCAATAAGGCAGTGGCGCGGTTTCTTGCCACCAGGGCTTGGGGACGGGTTAGTCATCACCCCGATATTAGTCTACAAAATTATGACTTGTACGCAGGGGATGGGGTCCATCTGTCGCGAGGAGGTATGGACCTCCTGTTGGGTGATTGGCGAGCAGGCCTGTTGACCGAGCTGACGGTCTGGGGGGGGGGCGTCAGGTCTTCTTTGAAGCCCCTCCGTGTGGCGGGTAGCACTGGTAAGGTAAACAGTATGACCCACAAGTATCCGGCAGGTTCGCAATTGACTGGACAACACTAGACAGGAATAAATTAGTTAAACGTTGTCCGGTCAACGACGAATCAGGCGATGGGGTGATGACGATTGCTAACCAGCATGCATCACCCCTGTGATTTCACGGATACGCGTCAGAGGGTGGGGTCATAAGTTAGTTATTGACTACGGTCAACAATTTGTTTGTTGTCAACAAACAAGTTGATACAAATTGATACATTGTAACCAATTGCCGTTGGCAATTTTGGGGTGGTACCTTACCAGTGTTACTTCGGCCTGCTTGCCTTAGGAATTATGATTGGTCGTTTTACCAATACAAATTTATAATTCGGACTAGGGCATTGAATCAATAAATGTGGCCCTATGCTGTTATCCACTTTCAATGTTGTCTGTGTCCGTTATTGGGGGGGGTGCGCCTGCAATGGTCACTTGGGCATATCACTCTACCCTTCCCAAGATCAAATGGATAACTGAAAAAGAGGATAGCAGATTGTGCTGATCTTATGCCTGGATACCAATCTAGAAATAATAATTATCCTTTCGATAGCAATACAGTATGTCTCACCTGGTGGCAAAGCCCATGGTCAGTTTGCATCGGCTGATGAGCAACTTTGAAGCCTGTGCTCTCCCTTCTTCTGGTTCTTTGATTTTACACCAAACTTGGATTAGAAACCCTTAAATCAGAAAAGCTTTTTCAGACAATTTGCAATTTAGAAGGCATTGCTATCACAGTTGTTCTCTTCAATAGCCTTCCCCAATCTGGTGGTAACCCTCCAGATATGTGGAACTGCAACTCCCACAGTTCTCCAATGTGGAAAGCCTACACTCTAAGCATAGCAATTGCATTTACACTTATATACCACCCTGTAGTGCA
Source organism: Bradypodion ventrale (assembly GCA_035047345.1). Lineage (NCBI taxonomy): Eukaryota > Metazoa > Chordata > Lepidosauria > Squamata > Chamaeleonidae > Bradypodion > Bradypodion ventrale. The sequence goes on from JAWDJE010000004.1 coordinate 64,652,060, forward strand.
TAGTGTACTCTCTGGGCAGTTTACAGGTAATTATCATTTTGCCCCTAACATGCTGGGTACTAATTTTACTGACCTTGGAAGGATGGAAGGTTGAGTCAACCTTGCTCCCTGTCAGGATCAGACTCACAATGTTTTGGCTGCCATACAGCAGTCTAACCACTGTGCCACCAGAGCTGCTTCTTATAAATAAATTGTAATTGCATCTCTTGCAGAATCACATTTTCATTTGAGAAAGATAAATTTGTTTTTACTTATAGCTCTTTCTTAAAGGAAGCCTATTCTATTCACCTTCTATTGAATCTCAGGAAATGTTCCAAACACTCAGTTCTCCTATCCAAGGCCAGTGCAAGAAAAATATTCTATTCATTAATCATGGTAAAGGACAGGTAATTAATACCCTGCAGAGAGAACTGGCAGCAGTTTAAATTACAACAGCATTTCATCAGCTCTTTTATTCCTGCTGTGATGCAAGGTAGGACAGAACAGGCCAAAGCTCTTTTGCAGCTGCATAGCTCTAGAGTTTCACCACCTGAAATTCTGTTTTCTACTGCTCAAAAGATGCAAGAGCTCAGCCCAGTCTTGAATTAGGCCACCAAAGTGCTACAGACCTTTTTCCCTGTGTACTTCCAATTTTTGCAGCCTTCTCTAGGTGTTTTTCAAAAACTGCAAAACCTTTATTTTGCTACAAACCCCTCACTAACAAACATTTCCTTTTTTAAAATGATAGCTTAGTGGTAAAGATGGCAGATCAGCAGTTTGAGACACGAGTGCTGCACGATGGAGTGACTGTCCCAGCTCCTGTCAACCTAGCAGTTTGAAAGCAAGAAATTGCAAGTAGATAAATTGGTACCTCTTCGGTGGGAAGGTAAACAGCATCCCATGCACTCTGGTGTCTAAGCATGCCTGCCACAAGATAACGAAAATGTCTTCAAACGCAGACAGCGCTGGCTCTTTGGTTATAAACAGAGATGAGCACTGAACCCTATATTCAGATACAACTAGCTTTCGAGCAAGGGTGACCTTTATCTTTACCTGTTCAAATGAAAAGGAAGGGGCCTGTCAAGAGAATAAAGCTTCTGTGTGCTACAGAAGAACCACTAGGTTCATTATCACAAAATCTATAACTCTAGAAATATGTGCCCTCAAAAGGAAAAATAGCTCAAAGTTTGGAAAAATATTTTTAGACAACAAATTCCAGGATTCATCAGTAAGCATACAGTACCTATTAACCATGCTAACTGGGTATTCTGGGAAATATAGTCCAAATATATTCTTTCCATGTTCTTCAAATCATGGTTTGATCTTTCTTCGTGGATTAGGGACCTGATAAACTTTTGGCTATTTTTATCATTGTGGTTCCAACTTCATTAATAACCTTTCAGAAGCATATATTGCTACAACCAATAATTGCCCTATCAGTATTCTTTAACAGCTGAATTAAAGGTATAATTCAGATAACTTCACCACATGTTGGATAATAATGAAAGAGTCCTGAACAGCTACATGATGATACTAAATAGAATATTCTTCTTGCTCCTGAATTCTGAAGATTAGAAAACCTGATGTGTTAAAATGCAAACCTGTAATTTATGCCATGTTCAATAGCTGGCAGCCAGAAATAAAGGTAGCAAGTCTTAGTAAGAAAAGAATGGTAACACTTTGTCATCTACTATATGGTATTATCTTTGCTGTGCCAGAGAAAGCTTCCCAAACAAGACTAAGATGAGTTGGTTTAAAGGTTGCTATAGCTTTGACTCCCCTTTTTATTTTCTCCAGGTCTAATGATGTGTTTTTAACTTGCTGACTGACTGCTTCAGTGCCAGTAATAACAATAGTGTGTCTATAGAGGAGAGAAGGAAAATCATTCATGTGGTGCTGCTATGAACTTTGGGGAACTGGAGTCAGTTGGACATCTGCCAGTATGATGAGCATTGTACCTAGATGGAGACACATTTTCTGGTTACAGCTTATAACAGCTTTCCATAGTATCAGCCAGGTGTTTTAGATATTATATTTCCCATCATCCTTATCCATCACTGTCATGCTGGCTTGGGAATGATAGTTTGTGGTTATGTAATGCATCCTGAAGACAATAGAGCAGTGTTTCCCAATGTGGGCCCCACACCCCACAGGAGGACTTCAGAAGCCTAAGTCAGTACATTGGCTGATCAGTGCTTTGGGGAATTGACTTAGGCTTCTGGGAATTGAAGTCCAAAAACCAAAAGTTGGGAGTCATTGCAATAGAGGCTCTTCTAGAGGGAACTAGCATTTTTTTGCCCAGCCCTGCCAGCAGTTATTATGTGTGAGTGGGTGGCTGGGGTGGTTTTGGGGTGTGTGCACGCACACCCCCAAAACCCCACCAATCGCCAACACAGAGATAATAATTGCCCGGCAAGGCAGGGGTGTCGTGTGTGTGTGAGAGAGAGAGGGGGGGAAGGGGAGGGTGGTTTTGCCGGTGCCAGGGGAGGATGCAGGGCTGAAGGACCCAGCCATGGCCTCCTTCCCGGGCAAACGGAGAGTGTGTTGAGGGTGCCTTTGGTACCCTTGTGTTCCCTGCCGCCCAGGAAGGAGGCAGTGGCCGGGTCCTTCAGCCCTGTGTTCCCAGGTGAACGGGGAGTGTGGGCGGTGGTGGTGGGGAAAGAGGGGCTCTTCCTCTCTCTCCCCCCAAAGCTATGGCACTGACCTCCAAGCTGCGGCTCTCCCCGCTGGGCTCTCCCCACTGCCTCGCTGAAGCCACACGGGGGGGAGGGGCTCTTCCTCTCTCCCCCTCCCCAAGCTAAGGCCTCCGAAGCTGCAGGGAGACTGGGCTCTCCCCGCTGCCTTGCTGAAGTGGGATGGGGGTGGGGAAAGAGGGGCTCTTCCTCTCTCTCCCCCCAGCTAAGGCACCAGTCTCCAGGGCTGCAGGGAGACTGGGCTCTCTGCGCTGCCTTGATGAAGCCGCACAGTGGGAGAGGGTGGGGATGGCTTCCCTTCGGGAGACGAAGTGTCTCCTGGAGGGACGTTGTCGGCATGTTGTCGGTTTTAATTTTTTACCGTGCACGCCGGCTTTCCCGGCCTCCTCTGCGTTCACGTCCCTCAGCCTGATTGGCTGAGGGGTCACGGCGTAAAGGACGCTGGGAGTTGTAGTTTGTTGTTTCGGTTCACATTCGTGGGGCGGCTGCCCCACTTGCAGCTGCCGGACCCTTGCGGCGATGCTCGGACAGTGTAAAGGTCAGTGTAGGGAGGTCAGTATGGGATAGTAGGGACAGGTGCGGACGTGCATCTGGACACCAACAGTTAACGGCCCTTCTTATAAGTAAAGATAAAAGTTCTCCTCTTTTCCTGTGAAAGACTACTGGGACTTACTAGGATCCACATCTAAACTTCATTTTAAAAAGCCACTTCTCAGAAAATTGCTTCTCTTTAGGAAATTATAGAAGTTCTTTAATAACTGTCCCAAGTTGGAACTTCCTTGCTAGAGGTACTTTGTATGTGTGTATTTGCATACTGATTGAATATTAACTGAAACATTCCAGCCAGAAAGCTCTGAACACAGAAATGAACTTTCCCTGGAAAGCGTCATAGCACTAAACGTTATCCCAGAACAAAAATAAAACATGCTTTGCAGGACAGATAAGAAAGGGCAGCAAGTAACTCTAAGCATCAGTAGACTAACTGTGTCAAGGAGATTATCATATGGATGGTGGAAAAATACCAGTAACATCTCTAACGAATCAAATACATTATAGAGAGCAAATGCTCTGTTTAGAAGGGATCCAGGTGGAAGAAAGCTGATTTATAATAATAGGGAGGGGAAAAGGAAACTAAACATCATATTCAAAAAAATCCAATGCTAGTCCTACATAGGGTAGGTCAATCTAAATGAATCAGACCTGCCAATCAGAGCTGGCATTAGTCATTTCAGTCTATTCTAGGTTAAAGTAATATTGGATTTAATCCTCTCTTCTTCGCCTTCAATTTCTTTGAACCAATCTTGCTTATCTGGTTTGTATTTCATTAATCCACCATTGAAAGTTATGCATACGTCAAGCCTACACTTTTAAGAGAGTGAGATATTTTCAGGGGAAACTGTTCTCATCATACTGCATTACTTGCATACATTTTAAGATGATTAATGCTTTTTTCTCAGGACAGTCTTCATGGCTGATCACCATAATGATCGCCAACATTCAGATTTGGATATGGAAGAAGAAGAAGAATGTTTTTTAAAAAAATATGTTGGTTTAAATTTTAGTGCAGGGGTTCTCAACCTTTTCAAGTTGGGGGCCATGTCACACTCCCTTAAACAGTTGAGGGGGGTAGACTTTTTGTCCCCCCCCCCCATTTATGGCTGTTGTAAACACATTTACAAAGGCCGCGGACTCATTTACGGCCGTCATAAATGCATTTCTGATAGCCGTAAATGAGCCCACAGCCAATTCCAGTGGTGGTAGTGGCTGGAGCAAGGGCAGGGCCTGGATTATTTGGCACCACCATGGGCCATAGGTCGAAAAACTCTGTTTTAGTGCTTCTGACACAGATACATAAATAAAAACTTGTCAGCATCTGTTTTCCCAATTCATTTCTGCCTCTTAGGGTAGAAATGTCCGTGTCCAGAACTCCCAGCCAGAAGAAGTGGTGACAGCTGTCAGTCTTGACAGCTTTAAGAAAGGATTAGACAAGTTCATGGAGGACAAGGGTATCAATGGCTATAATTATGGATACCTAAGGACAACCTCCAGGTTGGAGAGATAGGCAGGATATCTCTCAATGGCATTTCCAGGGAATCCTAAGCAGGTGAAGGCATCTCCTTGGGAATACCCTGAAGCAAATGGTGAGCCACTGTGTGAGACAGAATGCTGGACTGGATGGGCTGTGGCCTGTTCCAGCAAGGCTGTTCTTATGTTCTTATGTCCATCTTTTATTTTTTAAGTGGGGGCTATTCCTACATGAGTAGCATGAAATTGTATCAGTTGCTTTGTTTCAATATGATGGGAATGCAACTGCATGTTTCTCCTGAAAGGGCAAAACAAAGTAGGAAGCACTGATTATAGCATTGGATTGGGACTGGGAAGATTCAGATTTGAACCACAACAGAAACTCTCTGGGTGACCTGGGCCAGCTACTATTCATTAGCTTACTCTATATCACAGAGTTATTCTGATGATAAGATAAATTGGTGAAGAAGAATGAACTGTGCAATGCCGGCAAAAGGAAGGGGAGGAATCTTCCAAATACAAAATTAAAATACGCCCTGAGGAAACCCATGAGATCAAGGCCTTTATCACCTGGCAGAGTTGATGTGTCCTTAACAACAGCATGTCAAGCACAAATATGGCTTTAAGGGAACAAATACATAGATGGCAAAATATCCTTGAATCTGCTGTGCGGCACATTTTTTCAAATTGGGCTTTCTCAGGGGAAACCATTGTAACCAACCAGGCAAACAGTTACCAGTGGCAGAGGAAGAAAACTATGGCTGTATGGAGCCCACTAACAGCAGAAGCTGCCTTTGAAAAGGTGCTAATTTCCACCATTTAAAAAAATAATTTTCCTGAAGTGACCTAGCAAGATGGTGTTAGAGTCCAGTGATGGCGAACCTTGGCACTCCAGCTGTTCTTGAACTTCAATTCCCAGAAGCCCTGATCGGCAAGAGTGCTGACTTGGGCTTCTGGGAATTGAAGTCCAAGAACACCTGGAGTGCCAAGGTTCACCATCATGGTTCTAGTCCTTCATTGAACACCTTAAAATTGTTTACAGACAATAAGCACTCAGTTGAGGGGAAATGACACCCCTTTGGATCAAGCAATCACACAGGTCAGAAAATGAACAAAAGTTATGTCAATCTGTTCAGAATATATTTAAATAACCATGCCAGTTCAAAAACAACAACAACCATAATTCCACACTCAAAAGAGACAATTCTGCAGTAGACTTCCTATCATTCAGCTTTATGTTGTGCAATCACCAGGATTTAATTCAAATTCATCTGTACTGAATCCTCTGCAAAGTGTGTGGTAATTGGCCAGTGTAGATGTCCCTCAGTTTCCCTGACTCTCCTATCTTGGTGAAGGGTGGTAAAAGCATTAGCCATTGAATATTTGCCAGAGCTAGAAGCCACTGCAAAGCCAGCCAAAAGCAAAGTTAGCAAGCAGAGCATCCATCATGGTCTGCATATCAGACAGTCTGGGGAAGTGGACTTGTGCCACAAAAGCTAACATAAAAATATAGCTATTGAGGAGAAGAAGAATGCTGTAGTTAGTTTTTAAGGCGCCACAACGTTTTTGTTTTGTTTTGTTTCTTGTCTGATAGGCTTGCACAAGCAAAAATTCAGTGGATCTTCTTAACAGCATTCAAGATACATGGAATCAAAAACATGAGGCCAATGATTTAAACTGAGAAATGGAGAAATTGAAAGTAATGCAGCAGATTGAATTGCTAGTGCCATTGGAGAAAATGACAGCTACATCTCCCTTAGGTGTTAGGAGGCTTCAGACAGAAGTCCCTGTGCAGTAGAGAACTCTCATGGCACAGTGCTTAAAACTGCTGTACTGCAGCCAAAACTGCTGACATTGTGAGTTCAATCCTGATGGGGATCCAGGTTGACTCAGCCTTCCATCCTTCCAAGGTCAGTAAAATGAGTACCCAGCATGTTGGGGGCAAAATGCTAATTTCCTTGTGAACCATCTAGAGTGGGGATTCTCAACCTGTGACCTGTGGGCTGGATGCAGCCCACGGCACCATTTCATGTGGCCCCCCAACACCTCCACCACAGCAGGAAGTGTTGTGTGGTGGATGAAGAGCAAAATGGCCATCCAGCCCCCGAAGCTGTCTGAGGGAGTGTGACCCGGCCCCTGGCTTTAAAAGGTTGAGAACTCCTGACATAGAAAGCGTACTACGTGCTATGGGGCAGTATAGAAATGTAATTGCTATTGTAACTGCTATAGTATAGTATATGTATCTCCTTGCAGCCACTGAACCAGCTATATTGCTGTAGGGCAGGAGTTCTCAACCGTTTAAAGCTGGGGGCCGGGTCATGCTCCCTCAGACAGCTTCGGGGGCCAGACAGCCATTTTGCCCTTCCTCCAGCACATGTCACTTCCTGGTGTGGTGGAGGCAGGGGGGGCACATGAAATGGTGCTGTAGGCCACAGGTTGAGAATTCCTACTTTAGGGAAAAGATTAGTTGTGTCTCTGTTTAGGTAGCCTTTTTGCATTCTGGAATAATTCTCCTTTTATCCCTCCATTCACTTAGCTTCACTTACCAAACCTTACTAAAATATTGCTATACCATTAGGATTCATTGTGTAATTGGGGAAGGATGGTTGTTAAAATGGCTTTGAGAGGATAGTTCACACAATTAGGGTGCTGCATAGCCCTCCCCTCAAAAAATCAGGGATCTCCCACATACATCTACTCTGACATCTTTTTCTGCACAGCCATTCCTATTTCTCACCCTATGGTTGCTACCTCCTTCTCCCTCACACCCCACCCCGCCACAAGGTTCAAGTCCAAAACCAGCCAAACCCAGAGAAATGAATGCTGTCCTTCTTGGGAAAGCCACATTTTATAATATCCAAAGTCACCCATGTTATTTTGTGACATGGGACAGAAATCCCGAAAGGGTCAACCTCATTCCTGTCAATAAAAAAATATATAACAGGACAAATAAAATACGTTTTTCTCCCTGTTCTTTCACGATACCCCAAATCAGTTACCAAGGTACCTTCCTCACTATATGTTGTGTATGAAACTGTATCACTTTAAGAATGAATGTAGCCACTGCAATGTCCGAATGTAACCTAACAATGATCACAATGTATCTCAGCTGTTCAATGGAACGCGAGCTAGCTACCCATAGAGGGCAGCTGCGAGCGTTCAGCTCACATGGTACAAATTCCCCAATTACCATCAGCCGTGGGAACCTTCCCGCGCAAGGAACATCTGGAGAAGAAGGGCGTGACTCAGAATGACGTCATGCAGGTAGCAGCCAATACGCTACCATGTAACCAGGTTCAAATGTATTGTTGCATTATAAAAGGAGCTGTACCTCCACAATTACCACATGTTCAGTCTACCGGTGTGCCAATAAAGATGTGTTAAGCCAGACTTCGGCTGCTTCTATTGTTTTGGTTCCAGTACACCAAACTCTACCAAAAGATAAGGCTGGCTCTGTATCCTGAGTTTTTAATGGTTGCTTTACCCAAAGCAATAGAGGAATACTTCCTTTCTGCTAGGACAAAGGCACCAACAAAAATTGGTAACAGAACCAAAAATGGATGCACAGCAATGAGAAAGCAATATTTTACTGTGTGAAGGTAGTAGGGAGCTATTAAGGTTTCCCTTGCTTGAAAGCCAGTTGTAGCCAACTGCAGTGCTCATCTCTGTTTCAAAGCCAAAGATCCAGCGCTGTCTGCTTCTGCAGATATTTCCATGGTCATGTGGCAGGCATGACTAGACACCAGAGTGCATGGAGCGCTGTTACCTTCCCACCAAAGTGGTGCCTATTTATCTACTTGCAATGTCTTGCTTTCAAACTGCTAGGTTGGCAGGACAAAGATGGGAGCTCATTCCATCCTGCAGTACTCGGGAATCGAACTGCTGACCTTCTGCCTCCCAGTCAGCGTTTTAGCCACTTGAGCATATAGAAAAACTAAAGGTAAAGGTTGCCCTTGCTCGAAAGCCAGCTGTATCTGACTCTAGGGTTCAGCGCTCATCTCTGTTTCAAAGCCGAAGAGCCAGTGTTGTCTGCTTCTGCAGACATTTCCGTTGTCATGTGGCAGGCATGACTAGACACCAGAACGAATGGAATGACCAATTATGATGGTTATGGTCAGCTGGATTTCATGTCACAAAGACACTGGCCAAAGTGATCCTTGAGCTTCTTTCCTTGTTGTTTTGGCAAGCTGCAACAATCATATCTTTAAGGGAGAGAATCTTCTACAGTGCAATACCTGAGTCACCGCAGAACTTCAAAGTAAAATGTCAACAACTTTACTTTTATCTTGTATCTTTAGATCTGACAATCCATGGGAGGGCCATCACTAAGAGGCTGTGTAGTCTAGCATACAAAGCCTATGAAAAGATTCATATTCCCTTGAACTGCGTGGGTGGCCTGTGACGAATCAAACCTACTCAGCTTCAGTTCCATATCTAGGACAGGGGAGAATAAATGAGAGAGAATTAACATTCTCTGCCTGTCTGCACGTTATAAAAGAAGAAAGCCTGCCATGTGGCAACCCCTGCTTTATTTTCTTTGGACAAGGACCTGCCAGCTGAATTCTAAATGCTCAAAGTGTTTTTTATTATCTTGCACTTATCAGTTTTCCAGATGGACCCTTGACTACTTTATGCTTAATTTAGTTTGAGGAGAGGTGATACATAGCATTGAGTTTAGTTTAGCATTGTTCCCTCCCTGTCAAGGCTTCATCTGGCACTCACTGTAGGGAGGCACATGAGTTGGTGGTTTATAGACCTATGGTTTGGGTGATGGCTATGCTTCAGGCTTGACAAATCTTCCCTTAGAATCTCTCAGAGCTGCCAACCAGAGTCTGGTGCAAAGGACCTGCCATTCAAATTAAAGAATTCTAAGCCAAAACATTTCTTTCAAGCATCAGAATTTTAAAAAGAGCATTCCATCCTTCTCCCACTCCTGTTTACCCCAATCTGCCATGTCATTAATGTAATTGGAGACAATAATTTTAAATTGACCAAGTAGCTCCAGCTCTGTCTTCTCTTCACCCCAAACATAATTTTGGTCTCAAACAAATCTACACCTTAGCACCGATCGTGCTGTAACGTGGCACACATGTACCTTGGGCATGCTGCAAGGTCACTGCAGGGGTCACAAGCCCCATGGGGTGTGTGTATGCCCCTAAATTGATCTGCAAAGGGAAGTATACTCGACAGGAGGGTGTGTGTGTGTCCCAGTGGTAGTAGCCATAGTGATGCTAATGTCATAGCCCTAGGTAGGTCACCCGATTGTGACATCATCATGGTGTAATTGATCTGGGCAGGGGCCTGACACAGGTGGCCAGACACGTGTATAGGGGAGGGGAACCCGAGCAAGGCCGGGTAATCGGCTAGTAACTGAATATTAATACAGTACAATCATTCATGAATTCTTGCAAGGAGTGCTTCCATTGAGCTCCCTGGACCATCATTTCTCTAGACATGCCTAAGGTCAGGATGGAAGATTTACGTGGCAATTAACGTGGTTAATTTTTTAAATAACTCCTGTTTGGGAAAACCAGACTCTTAATTGTTTGAGATTACTCCACTTTGGGGGGAAATGGTCTGCATATGTTCAGAAGTATTCATATTGCTATCTTTTTATATCTTGGAGCCAAGTTTGGACATTGCTTTTTATCTGTTCATCTTCTAGTCATCATTAATAAATAGTTTGATGAACTTTAATCACATCACCCCTTACCTTAGTATTGTTGGTGAAAACTACCAAAAAATAAAAAGTTCATGAATTAGTTTTAATGATATGCTGCCTGCTTTGCAAACCAAATTACCGTGTCTAGTCCACACTGTGCTTTAACTCTCATCAGCCAAGAATGTTAAGGCATTTGGCTCAGCAATTTGGCTCTTTTTCAAGCATTATGACATCAAGTCATTCCTGTAATAGTGAGATGCTTGCTGAGTTCCCGTCAGATGTCCATTGCAATAAGTTCATTCTGCATGCTGCTGTGGACATCACTCCACTTTCCAAAACTATGTAAATTATATAAGAACATAAGAACAGCCTTGCTGGAACAGGCCACAGCCCATCCAGTCCAGCATTCTGTCTCACACAGTGGCTCACCATTTCCTTCAGGGTATTCCCAAGGAGATGCCTTCACCTGCTTAGGATTCCCTGGAAATGATATTGAGAGATATCCTGCCTATCTCTCCAACCAGGATGTTGTCCTTAAGTATCCATAATTATAGCCATTGATACTCTTGTCCTCCATGAACTTGTCTAATCCTTTCTTAAAGCTGTCAAGACTGACAGCTGTCACCACTTCTTCTGGCAGGGAGTTCCATAGACCAGTAATCCTCTGGGTGAAAAAGTACTTTCTCTTATTTGTTTGAGAACTAGTACCCAAAAGTTTCATGGAGTGTCCCCTAGTTCTAGTGTTATGCGATAGGGAAAACAGTTTTTCCTTATCTATTTTGTCCACACCGTGCATGATTTTATAAACTTCAATCAGGTCACCTCTTAGACGTCGTCGTTCAAGAGTGAAAAGGCCCAACCGTTGCAGCCTCAGATGGTAAGGGAGGTGTTCCAATCCCCTAATCATTCTGGTTGCCCTCCTCTGCACTTTTTCCAGCTCCATAATATCCTTCTGGAGGTATGGCGACCAGAACTGTACACAGTATTCCAGATGGGGCCTCACCATAGATTTATAAAGAGGCAAAATGACACTTGCTGACTTATTTTCTATACCCTTCCTAATGACCCCTAACATTGAGTTTGCTTTTTTCACTGCTGAGGCACACTGGGTTGACATCTTCATTGAGCTGTCCACCAGGACACCAAGGTCCCTTTCCTGGTTTGTCGCAGAGAGTTCAGACCCCATCAGTTTATAAATGTAATTGGGGTTCTTTGCCCCAACATGCATCACTCTGCACTTACTAATGTTGAAACTCATTTGCCACTGTTTTGCCCACTCCCCCAGTGTCGAGAGATCCCTCTGGAGCTCCTCACAATCTCTCACAGTTTTCACTACCCTGTATAATTTAGTGTCGTCAGCAAATTTGGCTACCTTGCTTTTTACTCCTACCTCTAGATCATTTATGAAGAGGTTGAAAAGCAGGGGTCCCAGTACTGAACCTTGGGGGACCCCACTCTTTACTTCCCTCCACTTGGAGAAGTGTCCATTTAGTGCTACCCTCTGTTTCCTGTCCCTTAGCCAGTTGCTGATCCAGGACAAGACCTGTCCCTTTATTCCATGACTGGTAAGTTTATTCAAGAGCCTTTGGTGTGGGACCTTGTCAAAAGCCTTCTGAAAGTCCAGATAAACAATGTCAACTGGATCCCCCTTATCCACATGCTTGTTGACACTCTCAAAAAATTCCAACAGATTAGTGAGGCATGATTTGCCCTTGCAAAAGCCATGTTGGCTCTCCTTTAGCAGCGCCTTCTCTTCTATGTGCCTATTAATTCTATCTTTTAGGATGGTTTCCATCACTTTACCTGGGACACATGTCAAACTGACAGGTCGGTAATTTCCTGGATCACCCCTGGATCCTTTTTTGAAAATTGGTGTTACATTCGCTACCTTCCAGTCATCAGGCACAAAGCCTGATTTGAGGGAAAGATTATATATTTTGGCTAGGAGATCAGCAATTTCATCTTTAAGTTCCCTGAGAACTCGTGGATGGATGCCATCTGGTCCTGGTGATTTGTTAGTGTTTAGTTTAACAAGACATGCAAGGACCTCCTCCCTGGTAATTTCTATCTGGCTTAATTCTTCTGTTTCCCTCCCCACGAAGATAGGCTCTGTTTTGGGCATGTGGCCTCTGTCTTCTTCAGTGAATACTGAACCAAAGAATTCATTGAGTCTCTCTGCAATCTCTGTTTCCTCTTTAATAACCCCTTGCCTTCCATTGTCATCTAATGGTCCAATGGCCTTCCTAGTTGGGTTCTTACTTCTAATGTACTTAAAGAAGTCTTTGTTATTTCTCTGAGTATTTTTAGCTATACGCTCCTCAAAGTCTTGCTTTGCTTTCCTGATTGTTGCCTTGCATTTGTTCTGCCAGAATTTATGTTTCTGCCTGCTGTCCTCATTCGGACAAGCCTTCCATCTTCTAAATGAGCTTTTCTTGCTCTTGATCACTTCCCGAACAGCTCCTGTAAGCCACATCGGAGTCCTCTTGGACCTGGCAGTGCCCTTTTTCCTTTTGGGTATGCATTCCAATTGAGCCTCTGTTATTGTTTTTGTAAACAGCCTCCATGCCTCTTGGAGTGTTTGGACTCTCTCAATTTTCCCTTTCAGCTTCTTTTTTACTAGTTTCCTCAACTTTGGGAAATTTCCTTTTTGAAAATTTAAGGTCTCTGTGTTAGATTTTATCAGTGACTTGCGGTCTATGATCAAGTTAAACATAATTGAGTTGTGGTCACTGTTCCCTATTGGATCAGTCACATTAACATCTTGCACCAGATCCTGAGTATTACTCAGGATCAAGTCAAGGATTCTTGTACCTCTAGTTGGGTCTTCAACCATCTGTCCCAGGGAACAATCATTTAGCATATCTAGGAACTTTATCTCTTTATCATGTGCTGAACAACAGTTCACCCAGTCTATGTGAGGGTAATTGAAGTCCCCCATTATAACCAGGCTTCCCTTCTTGGATGCCTCCTTTACAACATTCTCCAACTGCCAGTCTCCCTCAAGAGTTTGGGTCGGAGGCCGATAGTATATGCCTACTGTTAGACCATCCTTGTGGCCTGGTACTCTTACCCACAGAGCTTCTAATGGTGACTCCAAATCACCTAGATATTCCAATTCATACGATTTTATCACTTCTTTGACATACAAGGCTACACCACCTCCTGTTTGCCCCTTCCTATCCTTCCTGTACAGTTTGTAGCCTGGGATAACTGTATCCCATTGGTTATCATCCGTCCACCAGGTTTCAGTGATACCAATAATATCAATATTCTTATCTATTGCTAAGTATTCCAGCTCCCCTATTTTGTTCCGGAGGCTTCTGGCATTTGTATACAAGCATTTACATATGCTTTTCTGACACAGTCTTTTGTGTCCAGTTGCATTGTTAGACTGCCTCTTGCATCCCTCTGCTAGAATGCTAGTGACTAGCTCCTCGCTCTGCTCAGTAATTTTTGCATCCTCCTCACTACTCAAGTACACACTTTCCCGAACCGGATGCTGCCCAGCTCCTGTCGGCTTTCCCCCAGTTATCAGTTTAAAAGCTGCTCTGCAGCCTTTTTGATGTTGAGTGCCAGCAATCTGGTCCCATCATGGTTCAAATGCAACCCATCCCTCCTGAACAGATTTGGCTTGTCCCAAAATGTTCTCCAGTTCCTGACAAATCTGAAACCCTCCTCTCGACACCACCGCCTCATCCACGCATTGAGGCTTCTGAGCTCTGCCTGCCTGGTAGGTCCTGCGCGAGGGACAGGCAGCACTTCTGAAAATGCTACCTTGGAAGTCTGGGACTTCAATCTTCTTCCTAACAACCTGAATTTGGCTTCCAGGACAGACCGCTTGGCCTTCCCAACATCATTGGTACCAACGTGTACCATGACAACTGGCTCCTTCCCAGTTCTCTCTAACAATCTATCTAGATTTCTTGTGATGTCTGCAACTTTTGCACCTGGCAGGCAAGTCACCATACGGTTATCATGTGCATCACAAATCCATTTCTCTGTATTTCTAATTATTGAATCGCCTAGTACAAGGAGCCTCTCTCCTGCAATCTGTTCATCTACATGCACCTCATCAAACATATTAAGGGAGAGAACCTCAGTTTGTTCCTGTTGTTTATCTTCCTGGATCTCATCAAGTGTGATGAAGGAGAGATCATCAGGTGGAACCAGTTGTTCCTCTATGTGTTCCTCATCAGGTGTGATGAGGGAAAGAGCCTCAAATTTATTCTGTAATTTCAGACTCTCAGAGTGATCCCCTACTCTTCTCCTCCTTTGAGTCACATTCCTCCAAACATCTCCCTCCTGAGTTAGTGAAGGGCCTTCTCCCTCAGAACTGTGCCCTGTCTCTTCTTTGTCCAGCATAGTCTGTTCCGCTCTGTCCAAGAACAGCTCAAGCTCCTTAATTTGTTGATGGTTAGATATGCGGGCCTCTAGCTGCTGGACCTTCTCTTCTAGTAGTGCAACCAGCTTGCACTTGCTGCAAGTGTAGTTCTCCATATGCTTTGGCAAGAACACAAACATGGCACAAGTATTGCAGGTAACTACAACTGTTCCCTCAGAATCCATTTTAACAAGTGCAGTATTCTGGGCCTCAAAAATGTACACGTTTACTACCTTTCTACCTAGTAAGACTATATTCTTCCTTTGTTACTAGTTTGTAATCTCGCGCGCCGTAAGGCGCGCGGGCCTCTAAAGCAGCTCTACTCCAACTGGAAGCTTCAAACTGTTTAAATTATCAATTTAAATTAGTGGAGGCCTCTAAAGCAGCTCTACTCCAACTGCAAAACTTACCAGTGCTCACTTCCTTTGTTTGGCTCTCCTCAGCAGCAGCTCTGCTTAAGAGCACATGCAGTCAAAAGGGCTGACCCCTCTATATCTATATGATGACACTGAGGTATGTAGAGCAGTCATGGCTTCAATCTTTTTGAAAGGCCTTTCAATTAAAGACCTCTAATGCCCTTTTTAAGAGCCAGTGTGGTGTAGTCAATAGAGTGTTGAGATAGGACTAAGGAGGAATGGGTTCAAATTTCCACTTACCCATGGAAACTTACCAAGAGTGGCAATAGTACAGAGGTGGCCAAACTACAGCCCACAGGCCAGCTCTGGCCCACAGGACCATTTTATGTAGCCCACTGCTACCCTCGCCGCTACCGAAAGTGGAAGCAGATGCATTTACAACAGCTGTAAAATACACCTGTGCATGCATAAGCATGCCTGTGCCTGCTCATACCTGTCAACCTTCCCGATTTGGCCGGGATTGCCCCGTAAATTGACGTCGATTGACGTCATAACCCGGCCCCCGCTGCCAAAACCCCATAATTTGGCAGCGGGGGAAACGCTTTCCGAGCATGGGCGGAAGGGTTTTACTCCTTCCACGCATGTGTGGAAGCGCTACGTCGCTTGCGTAAGGGCTGCGCAAGTGGCGTAGCGCTTCCGTGCATGCGTGGAAGGGATAAAACCTTTCCACGCATGTGTGGAATGCGACCTGCGCACAAGCGATGTGCGCAGGTCCCATTTTTCCAGAGCCGCGGGTTGACAGGGATGCGCCTGCTGTAAACGCTGCCATAAATGCACCCGTGGCTGTCATAAATGCATTTCCAACAGCCATGGACACATTTTACAGCAGTGTTTATGGTGGAAGGAACCACGTGACTGGCCTGCTCAGCTGTCCGGGGGCCGTGGTTAGGCCTGCGGTGCGAAAAGGTTAGGAACCCTTGCAATAGTAAGCCATTCCCTGAACATTTCACACATCTCAAAAACTGCATTAGGGTTATCATAAAACAGAAACAGCTTGACAACACTTGTTTGTTTCTTTGTTTTTTATATCGCCGCCCACTTGTTGTGGCGACGCAGGGCAGCTTACAATCAGCAAACACAGATACAGTACAAAATAAAAAAAATTAATACACTTTTCTAAGCAAATAATAGATTTCTCTCTTCCCTTCGGCCATTGGTGGGGGCTCAGAGGACAGTATATATAACAACAGCATATATAACAATAATATGTGTCCCTTCTAAAGAAGTGTTATTAGAAGAGTTAAAAAAATAAGGCATTAAATACAATAATAACAATAAAGGAAGGAAAATGACTGCCAGAGCAGGAGAGTATTAGTTATTTCAGTTGTGTTTTTATATTTTTACTGGCAGGACTGAGGAACATTGCTGGGAATGTCTGGTTTGGATTTGGGTACTGTGTATCTTGACTTGGGTGAGGACAAGCAGTCCAAATTGTTAATCTGCATCAGGGAGCCAAATTCCCTGGTCTGATCCTGGATGTTGTTGTTGTTGTTGTTGTTGTTGTTGTTGTTGTTGTTGTTGTTCAGTTGCACAGCCAAGTCTGACCCTTTGCAACCCCATGGACCATAGTACACGAGGCTCCTCTGTCATTTGCCATCATCTGAAGTCAGTTCAGATCCACACCTACCAAATCAGCAATACTGTCTAACCATCTCATCCTCTGCTGCCCCCTTCTCCTTTTGCCCTTCATCTTTCCCAGCATCAAAGCCTTCTCCAATGAATCCTCTCTTCTCATTTGGTAGCCAAGTATTTGAGCTTCAGCTTCAGTATCTATCCTTCCAAGAAGAAGTCAGGGTTGATTTCCTTCAGGATTGACTGATTTTATCTCCTTGCAGTCCAGAGGACTCTCAAGAGTCTTCTTCAGCACTACAGTTCGAACGTGTCTATTCTTCTGTGCTCAGCTTTCCTTATGGTCCAGTTAGGACCATCACTTTAACTATGCAGACATTTGTAGGTAAGGTGATGCCTTTACTTTTTATTATGCTACCCAAGTTTGCCATAGCTTGCTGCAGTCACCGTCTAGATCCCAAGAAAGTAAAGTTCATCACTGCTTTCATTTTTTCACCTTCTATTTGCCAGGGAGTTATGGGGCTGGATCTGGTTGCCATATTCTTGGATTTTTTGATGTTAAGTTTCAGGCTGACTTTATGCTCTCCTCCTTCACCCTCATTACGAGGCTCCTTAGATCTTCTTCACTTTCTACCATTAGGGTGGTGTCATCTGCAAATCTGAGGTTGTTATTTTTCCTGCCAATCTTAACTCTGGCTTGTGATTCCTCCAGCCCCGCATTATACTTGATGTGCTCTCCATATAGGTTAAATAAGCACAGTGACAATATAAAGCCTTGTCATACTCCTTTTCCTATTCTAAACCAATCAGTTGTTCTATATAGGGTATTAACTGTCACTTCTTGGTCTGCAATACAGGTTTTTCAGAAGACTGATAAGATGATCTGGTACTCCCATCTCTTTAAGGAATTGCCACAGTTTGTTGTGTTCCACACAGTCAATGAAGGAGATGAAGATGTGTTTCTGGTACTCGCTTGCTTTCTCCATAATCCAGTGAATGTTAACAATTTGGTCTCTAGTTTCACTGCCTTTTAGGAATCCAGCTTATTCTTCTGATTCTGAATAGGAGAACCAATTTATCCCCCCCCCTCCCCTAGATAAATTCTAGGCATCCTATCACACCATTATCTTCCACTTATGAGCTCTAAAGAAATGGGGCTGGGGTCCACTGAAAGCCCACAAGCAAAATATTAAGTATTTTTTTCAGCAATGGGATCTGAGAACGTTTCCATCTTTGAAAATGATACTTGATGGTTCTCACTGTGCCCAAGGTGACAGGCAAAAACGTAAGCCAGGCAATTTCAGCCGGTGATCAAACTAGCTCTGTTGCTCACGGTCTTTGATCATAATTACCAATTGTGACAGAGTGAGTTACCATTGCAGAGAGTGAGGGGGAAATGCTTGTCAGCATGAAATGTTACAATGGAGCTGTCTGTCTGCCAATTTTTTTTTAATGTTCAGATGCTTCCAAAGACTCAGCCTGAAAGATCTTGGACATGACGAAGAGGTAAATTGCCCTGTCTCTTTGTGCTATTCCAGATGCACAGCACACCTCCTGTGTATATTGCACTCATGCATACTACAATGTCTGTATGTGAATACAATTGAACAAACATGCAGACACATGCTGATGTGGAACTGCATACATAGAACTGCACAGACCTACGAGGAATGGCAATGAAGTTTTCCTAGAATCAGGCGGTATTTAGTGCTGTTGTTGTTCAGTTGCACAGTCGAGTCTGACCCTTCGTGATCCCATGGACCGCAGCATGCCAGGCTCCTCTGACATCCGTCATCCTCAAAAGTCTTCTCCAGCACCACAGTTTGAAGGTGTTTATTCTTCTGTGCTCAGCCTTCCTTATGGTCCAGCTCTCACAGCCATACATTACTATTGGGAAGACCATCGCTTTAACTATGCGGACTTTAGTTGGCAGCGTGATGTCTCTACTTTTTATTAAACTGCCTAGTATAACCATCACTTGCCTCCCAAGGAGTCTTTTTATTTCATGGCTGCAGTCACTGTCTACAATGATCTTAGGTTCCAGAAAGTAAAGTCTGTCACTGCTTCCATTTTTTCCTCTTGTATTTGACAGGAAGTGATGGGGCCAGATGCCATGCTGTTTTTTTTGTTTTTTAATGAGTTTTTTGAGTTCCATACCAGCTTTTGCACTCTCCTCTTTCACCCTCATTAAGAGGTTCTTTAGTTCTTCTTCACTTTCTGCCATTAAGGTAGTATCATCTGCATTTAATGCTACATTCACCAAGTTTGCATTACAGAGGAAAGGCAAACCCAATGAACAACAACAACGCTAAATACAGCCTGATCCTAGGCAAATCCAATGAGCTGTGTGTAGACAAGAATGTTTATGTACACGATGTATAGGACTGCTTCGATCTGATTGAACAAAGCTATTACTTTCAAAAAAGAGAGAAACATTGCATGTTTGGACTTCATGTTATGTGGTATCTTGGCAGAAAACAGACTCTGATACCTGTTTTTCACAGTGAAAAAAACAAGCAATATCTGTGGGCACACAGAGTTTGCAGTGGAAATGCAGGCAATATGTTTAGGATGGGCCAAACAATAAGCAACTTGCCTCCTCAGCAGATAGTCCAAGACTTTCAGGATGAGAGGTTTGTCCAGGAAGCTACAAAGGCCCTGATAAATTCCCCCATTCCCCAGTTTGGAGTGGCCCTCGACAGGTTTCAATCCACTAAACCGTCAGTAACCTTGGGCAGAAGTAAGGGATTATGGGAGTTATGGTCCAGACTGTCAAAAGGCCCAAAGGTTCTCCATTGTTGCCTTAAGTTGTCTGGACAGACATATTGAATGTACAGTATGTCATAATTGTATGTATGTCATCGGATGTGTACGCTCTTATTTAAATAATATCATGCTGCTGTACTTTTAGGAAGGAGCCAGCCACCATCTGTTTGGACAGGATTTCTCATCCAAGTTTTAGAAAAAGCAGGATCACAAAATTAGGAATCAGTCATGGATTTCTACATATATTATGTCCAGAAGTACAGATGCCACAGTGTCTGGAGTTTGGTACAGAACCTGGCCTTTAGCTTTTGGGTTAAGCCTTTTATGGAGACAGGGGAGCTATGAAATGGGATTAAGCAAACACAATTAGATCCCAAGCAGGCTCCAGATAGGATCCTTAGCACAAGAAGAAGTGGCTCACAATAAATAATTGCATGTGCAGATTCCATTTTGCAAGAGCCAGTCTGTTATTCTGTCTGCCATAGGCCTGAGAGCAGCAGATGGCACCAGCTGGAGAGCTCTTTTTGGGGTGGGGGTGGGGGTTGTTTTTCCTGTCCCAGTCTGCCAGCATGATGACCCATTCCTAATGGGATGCAGGTGCTGGCCCTTTGAATTCCTTTTAGGTAATCTAACAGAATTAGCTGTTTTGGTTTCTACAGTCCTCTTGCCTGAGAAGGGAAGAATTTTACTGGGGATTTCAATTATATGGTCTCTGTTCTGGATGTGTGTTGTTTTTCAGGGCTGCTGATCTGAGTCTTGGAATCCAGAAGAAATGGACGACTTGGAAGTTTCTTCTGGAGGACAATATGCAGACCCACCACCTGCCCTTCAAAACACATGCACCCACACAAAGTGTTGTTTCAATGCACCTCACAGGCTCATAATCTATACTGACATCTCAAAGTGTCTCATGCTTCATGGTGGGCAAGGATCTATGGCCATGACTAAGTTGGCAGGTCATCCCACCCAGACAGATAATAGGCAGCGAGGTGTCTCCTTAAATTTCCAAATGTACCTAAGACCTCAAGGAGGTCCTTGATAGAAATTGCAGGCTGCCTCAGGTTATTGTCTATGCAATGGAAAGCTTCAGTTGTAGCTCCCAGGACCCCAAAGTAGTTACTATTAATTGCACATTTACCAAAAAGGAGCAAATAGTTACTATTATAGTATGCTGCTTGGATAGCTCAGTAGTTTAGGTATTGGGCTGCAGAGCCAGATTTTGGGAGTTCAATTCCACACTATATGTCCTGGGGGAAAAGCCAAAAGAGCTTGTCTTGGACAAGCTGCACAATCACAAGGTGCCCCTAGAAGGCTTCTTTAGGTGCCTTTTAAAGATGAACTCAAATGAGAGTGTTTTTGTATTTTATTTTTAGATAAACTGTTGGTGGCTAATGTGGGTTGGAGTCAAAGGGGTCAAAAAAAAAGCATGGAAAGCATCACCATAAGTCAGAACTGGTTTGATGGCACATCATAATCAAAAAATGTAACACTTCAATGAAGGCCAGCACCGGCCTCACCGTGGCTTCGGCAGGGTTGTGGGGAGGAGGGGGAGACCCTCTTCTCCCTGTGGCCCTGGTGACGAAGGCCAGCACCGTCCTCGCTGTGACTTCGGCGGGGTAGCAGGGAGAAGAGGGGGAGAACATCTTCTCCCCGCATGCCTGCCACTTCCCTCAGGGAGACGAAGGCTGAGAATGGGGCTCCGTTCACTGTCTTCGCCTCCCCGACGGAAACCATCACTGGTGCCTTCGCCACCCTTCAACCGAGGAAAGTGAACAACTTCCCGTTCGCTGCCTTTACTTCCTGAGGAAGTGTTTTGCTTTCAACAGGGGGCAGGGGCGGAGGCACTGGTGCCTTTGTCCCCCTCCCACCAAGGAAAGTGAACCAATTCCCCGGGAAGCAAAGGCAGCGAATGAAGCTCCATTTGCTGCCTTTACTTCCCGAGGAAGTGTTTCACTTTCCACGGGGGAGGCACTGCTGCCTTTGTCCCCCTCCCACTGAGGAAAACGAACCACTTCCACCAAGGAAAATGAACCACTTCCCTCCGTTCGTTGCCTTCACCTACCGGAGGGAAGCCATCACTTTCTGTGAGGGGGGGGGGGGGCAAGGCACTGGTGCCTTCACCACCCTCCCACCAAGGAAAGCGAACAACTTCCCCAGGGCTCCATTCGCTGCCTTCGCCTCCCAGAGGTACTCACCCGGGCGCAGCTCCTCAACTGCAGCCTTCTCTCTCTCTCTCTCTCTCTCTCTCTCTCTCTCTCTCTCTCTCTCTCTCTCTCTCACTCACTCACACACACACACACACACACACACACACACACACACACACCCCTCTCTACTGGGCTGCACATTTCAAACCTGCACAGTGTGTGTATGTGTGTGCACACACACCAAAACCACCCCAACCACCAACACACATAATAAACATGCCCAGCTTGCCAGGCAAAAATTGCTAGTACAGTATAAAGTGGTCCTTGCTAGAAACTTGATTTGAATTTTGTGGTTGTTCATTCGCACAGTCAATTCCAACTCTTTGCGACCCTGTGGACCATTGCATGCCAGGCACCTCTGTCCTCCACCATCCTCCTCAACCTGCCCAGATCTGTGCCCATTGCGTCTACAATACCATCTAACATCTCATTTTCAACCACCCCTTCTTCTTTTGCCCTCAACCTTAATGCAAATACAGTAGAACCCCATATAGTGAGTTTATTCCATTCTACGGAGCTGACCGCTATGCGGTTTTCATCATTGTACGATCTTCTCTATGGGAAAATCCGTACAATGATTTTCCCTATGGGGAAAACTGTACAACGATGTTTGGCGCTAAGTGGTTTTTCCCATTGGAAAATTGTTGTACGGATTTTCCCATAGGAATGATCACTATGCAGAACGGCTTCCCGCCCCCCCCCCCCCCCAAGCCTCATGACTATGCAATTTCGTCACTGTATGGGGTGATAGTTATACAAGGTTCTACTCTACTGCTATGTAAATTTCAAGCATTGCTAAAGAGGAGTTCATCTCAGTATGTTCAAAAGCTGATGACTGTAATATAAACGTTGCAATCTTTTGAATGCTTCATCTACCCAGTAGTTAAATCCTATTAAAAACAATGACACTTGCTTCTGACAAAGTACTGTATACATAGGATAGACTGTAATGGTATGCATGGCTACTCAGAGGTAAATTCTATTAAGTTCAGTGGGGCTTTCAGCTGAGTATGTGTCATTAACATTGCAGCCTTAAAAATAATCCTCAAGTGTGAAAGACTGAATGCAGCTCTTTATGCTGACAGAACATAAAGTCAGACATTATATTTTCTGAAGGAGATGACACCACAGTGACTAGTCCTGCAACAGGCAGGAAAAAATAACGGGGCATTGTTCAGGACCTCTGCAAGATTGAATGTGGAACAGAAGGGATGTACACTGACTTAAGACTAGCATGTAAAAATGGATCAAATCAGGGGGACTTGTGAATTTCCAGGGCAGAAGGGGGGAACAGTGCAAAGCCATTCAGAGTGTGGAACAACATTCCTCATAATCCCCTTGTGTTATACCTGCCATTGACCATTCATGGGGTTTAAGATGATAAAATACAAATAGTGTGATGGAAAACAGAAAAGTTGAGAAAGCATTGCCTAGGTACTGAGGGAGACAGGCAACAAATTGCCTTTACACCTTAGAGGTGAACCGAACCTTTCTTGCCTTTCCTGGGGGAAAGTCACCAATTAAATAATCCAAATCTACTTGGAGTAAAACATCATGCTTCTTCAGGCATGCTGCAGACTCATGTGTGTCTTCACAGCAAAAGGCGGCTTCAATGCCTTTAATTTCAGATAAGCAAAGAGGAGGAAGCGAAAGGGGTGGAAAGACAAAAGATAAAAAGTACAGACATAGTGTTTCCTTTCTATCTTTGGGTTCTCTGTGGGTTGTTGGTTTTTTTTAAAGAGAGAGAGAGAACTAAAATTTTCTTATCTACTTGCTGGTTCTGATGGATTAGAGAAGAAGCGGCTGAGAAACAGAACAGGATATGGAAATTTCCAGATAGTATGAAGGAAGTACAGGCTTCTTTTGGTGCCTGTTTAAGATGAACTCAAATGGGAATGTTTTTGTATTTTATTTTTAGAGAAACTGTTGGTGGCTAATGAGTTGAAGGGGTCAAAAATTCTAGTGCTCATGGGCAATGGAAGGTATGGTGAGGGTTGGAAGCCTGTATTTTACAAGGGAAGGCATTACAGATATTTAACATCTGTTTCACGTTCCACCCTCCAATCAATCCCACAGGTGCATGGTAGCTTCTCTGATCAGTTCCCTTTCAGTATGTCCCTGATGTTTTGAATACCAGGTCAGTACGGAATAAGGGTAAGAGCCAAATAAAAGCTGGTAAATTGCTGCTGCCATAGTTGATGATGTCATCAGCATTGCACAGCATAACTTACATCAACAGGATCCTAGCCAATGATTTCTACAGATTATATAATCATGTGCAAACTCTTTCTTAAATGACAATTTAAAAGCACAACACACAATTTACATATAGATCGTCCAATAAAAAGAAAATACTTATACTGTACTGTAAATTACCCTTCAAAAATTTCACATCTTCACTGAGGGTTTACAATTCTGTCATAATTCCAGACGAAAAGCAACAGCTAAGACTATGGATCACATTATAACTTAGAAACCTGGACATTTCATCTTAGTAAAGGAAGGAGCAAAATTTGATGAGAGTGTGAATACATCTTCCAGTTGGGCCCTCCATCAGTTGCAAAATGGTTTCTAATGTGTATGATATTTCAGTTATGCACTGCACTCATTGGATCAGCACATAGATGCCACAAAACAGGCTAAAGGTCATATTGCTCATGACAACATTATCTGTGTGGTTACAAAAAAAATGCAGACTACAGCTTACTTCAGTTTTGTTTTTCTGCCCTGTTGACCCAAAGCTGTTCATGTGGAAGAAGAAAAAGGGCCACCCCACACATTGCACCCACAAACTCATCTATTAAGGCATGTGTGTCTACCTTACCTCATCTCTGCCCACCATCAGAACCCTGCAGGCACACAGTAACAGCTTCTACCTCTTCCTTGTTTCCAGCAACACTCTTGTAGCTCTAGGAGTAAATACACATCAACACCCTTACTTACATTAACATGATAGTGACACATGGGGAAGCAAGGAAGAGTGGCATGAGCAGGAGAGAGTGAAAAAAGGATAAAGATGGCAGTAGCAAAGAGAGGCACAGTAGCAAAGAGAGGCTAGAAAGGGATGGAGGAAAGGACAGCTGCTGCTATATTGCTGTGATTTCTGATGGTGGTTGGTTGGAGTAGCACAGTACAGCACTCCCCTGCCTCCTTGAATCCTTAATCTGAGTTTACTGCCCCACCCACAAAATGGTAGGGCTCCCCAGTTTGAAGATAATAAGCCTTGAAGTTTTCCACCGAGAATGAACCCCCAAGCAGTAGGCTGATTGAGCACAAAAACCATCCCTTTCTATAACTTGTATTTTATTTATATTAAAGTTGTTGTTGTTACATTCCATCAAGTAAACCGAAGTTATGGTCACCTATGCATGTTAATCTCCAAAATAGCCTGTCCTCAACAGCCCTGCTAAGCATCAGTAAACTAGAGTCTGTGCTTCTCTTAGAGAATCAGTCCATCTTTTCCTGCTGCTTTCCTCCTTTCCCACCATTATTGTCTTTTCCAGAGAATCTTCCCTTCTCATGGTGTGCCCAAAGTAGGACAGCCTCAGTGTCATCATGGGATATTTCAGGCTTTATTTGCTCTAGGATCCCCTTTATCTTTCTGGTAGTCCAAGGTATATTAAAGTACATGTATGCAAATAAGTGCATCCTTCTATCATTTTTTTGTTTTATTCAGTAGCCATTTCTCCTTTTCACAAAGCCTTCAACAGCCATCATACTACAACAAAGCCCTCAGTGGCCCAGACACTACACGCTGCTGAGCAGCTACATGCCTAGATGAGCAATCAGAGTTGTAATTGGCTTTAATTAGGATTTTTTTTGTTTACCAGCTAGTAACACTCTTTACCTACAGCTCAGCAACACAGATAGGTGTGAAATTCACCTTCCTTTGAAACACAAAGACATTAGCTCTAACTAATCCTGCTACTTTCATGACAACTAAAAGAGAGAGGCAAATACATTAGCACCACTAGGGTAGAGCATTTGGAGAGTAATTTATAGCCTATGAAACCTTAATGACAGCTATCCCGGCTGGTGTGACTGAAGAATGTCACTCTGATCATTCATCAAAGATAGGATGTGTGATGATTCCTGCTGAATTCTTTCATCCTGTTCTAGTGAACAAATAATTATGTAAGTGATGGGCAAACTGAATGCGATTTTTCAATGCCTTAGCTCAAGTATTTACACAGTCTCCATTATTATTGTAATATGCCTAAGTATCTGTAACAATCTGCTTGCTCCCAGGTAGGACTCGGGAGTCCTCCGGCCTCCTGGCGATGGGATTGTGCCTGATCCTGCTTTCCCGGTCCAGATCAGACCCAGCAGTTCAGGCTTCTCCTATCAGTGTGCCCAGTCACTCCCGACCAAAATCCAGGTGGTGACAAAGGGTGCATGTGAAACTAGTGTAGATTCAGGTAACATGTGCCAAGTAATCACTCCAAGTCTCTTCAGGTATTTTAAAAGTATATTGAAAGCAGAGCAAGATTCTGGATACAGTCTAGCAAAAGCTCAGAAATCATTTCAAAGCAAGGAAATAAAGCAAACAGGTTCTAAGGGATAGCCCATGGCCCCCTTCTTTCTCAAGCCTCTACATTTTTGCAGTTTAAAAGCACAGCATCCAAGAGAGTGTCTAAGTGTGTGTGCGTGAGTCTCTGGGTTATATCTCCTCCCCTAGGGTCCACCTTTGGCCCTCCCCCTTAGGGATTCCAACCAATGATCTTATAGCATGACATGTCAATCACACATTAAGTTTTGGTTCTTCTAAACCATGAGGGCTGTATAGTTTACATACCAGACCTGGTGTGAAGGGACTCCTACACAAGAAATTCCCCATCTTGGATTAAGCTAAACCAAAGGGTAGACTACATTCTGTCAAGCTTTTGTGTGTTTATTCTCACAGCTTCCCTGTCAGACACCAGGGGTGTGCTGGGCACCTTGGGAGGGCGGTGGACAAGAAGTGATGGGGTGCCTATTGGGGGGGTTGGGGGGAATCCCATTAACTCTGCCTGCCTCCGGGGGGGGCAGTCGCTGGGGTGCACAGGGATGAGTCCCTTTCTCCCTGTGGGCCAGCACACCACTGTCAAACGCTGATTTGCTTTGACTTCAGACTGAGACCCATGTGCTGCCATCAAGGTCAATATCTGCCCTTGGGCAAGACATCGCCTCTTAGCCAAGCAATGGCTGCTGGGAGAATAGCCATTCAGCCTGTCTGTTTGCCGGATTGTTAAGTAAGAGCTTGGGAAAGTCACTGTTTTAGTAGAACAGCTTGTAGAAAATGCTTACCTTCCATAAGGAAAATCAGAAAATAGTTCTGGGGCACCTTTAAAGCTAAGAAAGATATTATGGCACAACCTCCCATTCACTCTTCATGGGTCCTCTTCATCAATTAAGTTAGTTTTGATGTAATCACTGCTTGGGCACAGACAATTTAAATGACTATTAGCTTGCCAGTATCCAGGAATGAAGGAGGGAGCTGACTCTAAGATATTTTGCCAAGGTCCCCTTCGTTGTTCAGTCGCACAGTTGATTCCAACCCTTTGTGGCCCTATGGACCATTGCCCCCCCAGGCACCTCTGTCCTCCACCATCCTCCTCAACCCGCCCAACTCTGTGCCCATTGCATCTACAATACCATCTAGCCATCTCGTTTTTGGCTGCCCCTTCTTCTTTTGCCCTCCACCTTTCCCAGTATCAAGACTTTCTCAAGCGAATCCTCTCTTCTCATTTGATGTCCAAAGTACATTTGATGTCCAAAGTCCCCTTCAGATCTGGAGAAAACCTTGGTCTATGGAACATAAGGGGTGCCTCTTTAAGTTCCGAGATAGAAGAAAGATGAAATAGGAATGAATCTTTTAAAAGAACTGGTCAAATGCAGTAGCAAATCGTACGGAAAGTTTGCATGGAGGAGGGTGGCTAGGCGGGCAATCCGGTTAGTGTGTTGCCGCAGCACAACAAAGCCTTGTGGTATGTAAAAGACAAACAATTTTTAGTTGGCAAAGCTTTCCATTATGTTAGCCCAGCCCTACCTCACCAGTGTATGTTTGTTGTTTGCCAGTTGTGTTTGTTGTTACTTTACAAGCTATGTTTCTTGTTCCAACTGCAGCAAACTGAAGATCGAATCACACGGCTTTAAAGATAGGGGTATTGTTAAGTCTGTTCCCATGCAGCTCTGACTCCGTTTCCTAAGATGTTGGGTTTATATTCTAAAGCCACAAGTATCCACTGGGGCCAACAGAAATCCAGTCGTATCTGACTCTAGGGTTCAGTGCTCAACTCTGTTTATAGCCAAAGAGCCAGCGCTGTCTGCATCTGCAGACGTTTCCGTAGACATGGGGCAGGCATGCCTAGACACCAAGGTGCACGGAACGCTGTTTACCTTCCCACCAAAGTAGTACCTATTTATCTACTTGCAATTTCTTGCTTTCGAACTGTTATGTTGGCAGCAGTTTTTGAACTGCTAACTTTCCGCCTTCCAGTCAGCGCTTTCCAGTCCGCCTCCCAGCCACTGTTACTTTACATCCTGACAGGCTGTGAGCCAAGAGACATTATGAAGCACTTGAATAGAGACTGATCTATTTTGTTCTGTTGCCACCTCATAGATGTCTCATGCCTGTAACATGTCTGACCCCCTAGATTTTTTGGGATGGGGTGGGGTGGGGAGTTGTGTCTGCTCTGTTTGGTCCACAAAGCACCTATGAGTGATAGTTTAGTATCCATCTGATCTGAATGCGGAAGTGTAACAGACAGTCCTGTGGTGCTTTTTATCATGTTATATGCTCCCCACTTTTCAATTTTTCTCTCTGAAACCCAGATGCAGCGGTTTATATATCCAAAGATGCATACCACAAAAGCTTATGCCACAATAAGTCTGTTAGTCTTTGAGGTACCACAAACATGCTTTATTTGGTTGTTTTTTTCTGAGTCGAAAGAGATAACTTTAGCAGTGATCTCACCAGTGATCTCATCTGTTTCCACATTTCAACCCAATTCAATATTTTAGAGTTGGTTGTAAAAATTCCCCTCACCTTTTCAACTTTTCTGTCCCTGATTAGCAGGTTTTGACTTTTCTCTCTCTCTCCAGAGATCATATAGAGATATGAATACAAATTTGGAAACACAAATCACACCTACAACAATATATTGGAGGTATGGGTATTTCCATGATGAGTCATATGAAACATCCATTGAGCCATCTCTCTCTCTCTCTCTCTCTCTCTCTGACAATGGCCTACCATAAATAGTTCTTCACACAAAAAAGACATAAAGCAGCTGTTTACATTTAGCTTCCTGTGGCCAGAAATTTAGAGAAAACTTGGATTATTTTTTTAAAAAAACAGGAAACTGAAGCACTAGTCTCTTATCTAGTGTCTATGATACCACTAATCACTCACTCATACCTCTTCTCTTTATCACCCAGATAAGGTCTGGCAAATAGAAGCTCTGCCTGGGCTAGAATGTTTTTCTGGTGATTTCGCAAGGCTTCATTAACAGTTGCCTCATCATTTCCACATGTTGAAGATTTGAAGTTCTTAGAGGCAGTTTACATTATCCTTTTGCATGATGTTTGTGGTTTATTTTAAAGTGACAGTGCTATCACATAACAGCATTCTCTCAGACAGACAAGTTGGTTTCAATCAAGGAGTAAAAATTCTCTCCATCCATGTTTTATTTTTTTTTATAATTTTTTTAAATAAAGTTATATTTCAACCTTAATGCAACATAATAAAACATTTAACTGTGTTTTACATAACCTACTGCATTTTGAGTTTGTTGTTGTTGTTGTTACATGCCATCTAGGATGCCTCCAATGCATGGTGACCTGATGGATGAGTGCTCTTCAAGATTTCCTGCCTTCAACAACCCAGCTTAGCTCTTGTAAACTCGAGCATGTGGCTTCCCTTAGGGAATCAAACCATCTTGTATTTGCTCTTCCGCTTTTCCTGCTGCCTTCAACTTTTCTTCCATCATTTCTATATCTTCTGTTTTCAGTTTATTCAGAAAAGGTTCTAACTCTTCTATATTTTACCAAAGGAGATATTTCTGGGCAGAAACTTTTCTAAATTACCTGCCATGTTTCTAAATTGTTTCTACAAAATGTATTTTGTATTTTCTTTATATTCTTTATTATGGTTTCCCTGTGCCCCGTTGGGCATGGGACGGCCAGGCAGAGGCCGCTTGAGTGAGAAGGCTCCTAGCGGTGGCTTCTGTGGGCAGCCATATCAAGGGGGGTGAATAAATTATAGGGCTACAGGGTTTGATTCACCCAATTAACGTGACCTGACCAGCGGCTCTGCCAGACAGGCAGAACGCTATCTCCTGCATCTCCTGTGTATAATTAGGTAAACATTCTTCCCCCTGGCTTGACGCTAATCTCGGGCGCAAACAGGGACCATGTTTGCCCAGCCGGTAAGCCCGACACAATAGGGCTTCCCCTGTCAAATGTTTACCTGTCATAATTAACTTCCCCTGAAGAGTTTCCCCAATTAACCTGAGTAAACAGGTAACTTGATTGAATCACTGGTGACGGTTTTTTCTACCTGCCTTCTGACCTATAAAAGGTGTGTGTATTTTCCAATAAAGCACTGATCTGATCCTGACTCCTTGCCTCGTATCGCTTATTGATCAGTCTCCTCCGGGACCTAAGCGCCGCCTAGCGGCAGATATTCGCAACAGCTGGTGACCCCGACGTGATTTACTCGTGAGTAAGGGACCCCGGAGAGGTC
Organism: Bradypodion ventrale; assembly: GCA_035047345.1. Classification (NCBI taxonomy): domain Eukaryota; kingdom Metazoa; phylum Chordata; class Lepidosauria; order Squamata; family Chamaeleonidae; genus Bradypodion; species Bradypodion ventrale. The sequence continues at coordinate 64,682,483 of JAWDJE010000004.1, forward strand.
TACTCGTGAGTAACGATCCACGCGGTCCGGTTCTACGCTTGAACCGCGACCCGTCACCCCGGAGGACAGCGCGGCACTCTGACCGGCAGCCAGCCGATCAGAGAAGTGGCCTGCGGCGAGGCATTCCAGAGAGGCATTCCTACAGCTTACTCCCGCTTTCGAGGAGGTTGCCATAGAGGGAAACGCGTTCCGCTCAGGGCAGGCTGTGAGCCCCTGACATCGCAGAGGCCGTTAGAAGGGCCCGTGGCGGAAGGTCCACGCTCCGAGGTCTACCCCAGACACTAGACGTCCGAACCTGTTGCCTGACAAGACGCGTCGCACTCGTCCCGAGGAGGAAACTTCAGAGGACCATCTGCAGGTAATATGGGGACTTGTTCTCATAGACCAAGTCCGTCCGCTAGCCAAAGAACTCGTGAGGAAGAGTTCAAAATCCTGGCCAGGGTTTTTCAGTTACGATTTCACAGCAGGGAGCTAGCGAGACTTTTGGCGTACCTCAGGGAACACTGCCTACTTTACCCAGAAGTAGGTACGTTAACCCTGAAGCTCTGGGATCAGATAGGAGACTGCATTCAGCAACCCCCGAAAGCTCCAGGAGGGATAGTCAGTACATGGAGAAAGTGTAGGAGACTCTTAGAGCAGATCGAGCCAGTCCGGGTAGAGGCCATAGAACCCCCATTAGGAAAGCCATCAGACAAGCCAGTCAAACCGACTGCGCCCACGTCACTCTACCCGTCAATTAGCTATCGGCAGAGCAGCGTAGGGAGCCTTCCCGCGGTGACAGCTGCAGACGTCACCGAAGGAACGCAAGGAATGAGAGGCGCTGGCGCTTCTCTGACAGCTCCAGGTTCCCTAGTTGTTAAGAGTGCCCTTCAGCGCACCGCCGAGATCGAGCTAAAGAAGGGGGAATTGTCAGTAGAACAGCTAGCTGAACTTAGGCAAATTTGTCCAATCCGTCTAGAAATGGACGCGCTCACGGGCGCACAGCAGGTAGTACATTCCCCAGTCCCGTACAAGCTTCTCATGGCTTTACGGAAGGCAATTTCAGAGACAGGGCTCCAAAGTCGTTTTACCAGAGGCACGCTTCAGCAAGTGTGCGAGACCACCATGTGGATTCCTCATGACTGGAAAGCCGTCATGAGGATGATGCTGACCCCTAGCCAGTACATGATCTGGGACAGCGAGTTTCGGCTCGAGGCTCAGGCCAGGGCTGCTAGGATGGGAGGCGCGGTAATTCCTGACCAGCTATATGGTTCAGGTGCCTTTGAGCCCATCAACGCTCAGATCAACTTGCCTCTCGCCACCCTAGAGATGTCAGCCGAAGCTGCCTATAGGGCATACTTCAAGGTCCCGGCATCTGGCAAAACGGCCAAAAATTACACCGCTATTAAGCAGGGAGCCCAGGAGCCCTACATGGACTTCATCAATCGCCTGGAGGAGGCAATTAGCAGGCAGATTGATAATGAGCAAGCCCAGCAAGAGCTCATGATCAAGCTAGCAAAAGACAACGCCAACTTGGACTGCCGTAAAATCTTGCAGTCCCTGGGCAATCGCCCTGACATAACCTTAACGGACATGATCCGAGCATGTTCCGACGTTGGCACAGACTCTTACAAGATGGGTCTGCTAGCGGCAGCGGTGCAGGGGGGGGAAAGACCTCATGGCAATGGCAAGACCAAAGGGGCATGCCACTCCTGTGGCAAGGTCGGACACTTCGCTAGGGAGTGCCGATCCAAGGGAGGCGGACAAAAGTCCGGCCGTCCCAAGGCTCCGAACACCCCCTGCCCGAAGTGCAAAAAGGGCTATCATTGGGCCAGGTTTTGTCCGAGTTCGGGAAACCGGAATCCGGGCATGTCTCTGGCCCCAGTCCAAACAGAGGCTTCCTTCAACCAGATCCAGAACTCCCCAGAACTAGACTAGGTGCTAGGCACATTCCAGACATTACTAGGGCACAGGCCAGCCCCAAGGGTAGCACAGGGCTAGAATTGGCTTGCCAGGCGGACGTTACATGCGATCTGCCAGGCACAGTCTATCTAGTCGATTCTCAGTACATGGGAACCCTACCCAGAGGCTTTATAGGCTTAGTTTTGCCCCGTAGTGTAGCTGGAGCACGCGGAATTTTCATAATTCCAGGAGTCATTGACTCGAATTTTTCAGGCGTTCTCCAGGTCCAACTTTGGACACACCTGCCCCAAATTATCCACAAGGGAGAGACCTTAGCGCAACTGATCATGGTTCCTTGTCACTCGCCAGCAGGCAACCCGAGAAGGCTCGGTGACAGCTCAGAGCCCGGTTCTACAGACCGCTCGAGCGCGAGTGAGGCAGTGCAAGGATACCAGGTCTTAGCGACAGTGGAGACCAACATTGAGTGGAAGCAGCGCCCCGTTATCGAGGTATTTTTGAACAAAAGAGTGTTCTCAGGGTTACTCGATACCGGAGCGGATGTGACCGTGATAAGCAGAAGCCAGTGGCCGAGGGAGTGGGCCATTGAGCCGGTCTCCGATGTGTGGGGGGTAGGTGGCGTTCAGGAAGCGTTTAGGAGCCGAGAGTGGGTGGAAGTCACAATCCCAAGGGCTGACGGCACGGCGGTGATTCGGCCGCACATTCTTGACGTGCACGTCAATCTTTGGGGGCGAGACATTCTCCAACAGTACGGTGCCACCCTTACCTTCGGGTAATGGCGTTGCCACTTAAATGGCTCACCGATACTCCGGTCTGGGTAGAACAATGGCCGGTAGTGGGAGAGAAATTAGTTGCCCTCAAGCAGCGAGTGAAAGAACAGCTAGACGCAGGACATATAGAACAGTCCACAAGTCCTTGGAATTTGCCAATTTTTGTGATTAAGAAGAAGTCGGGGAAGTGGCGACTCCTCCACGATCTCAGAGAGATCAATAGATGCATTCAGCCGATGGGTCCGCTTCAATGCGGCATCCCAAATCCCAACATGATTCCCGAGGGGTGGGAGATTCTAGTCGTAGATCTCAAGGATTGCTTTTATACAATCCCCTTAGACCCCAGGGACCGGGAAAGGTTCGCCTTTACAGTGCCGGTTGTGAACCACAGCGAGCCCACGCAGCGTTATGCGTGGAAATATTTGCCACAGGGCATGCTCAATTCGCCCACCCTGTGCCAAATATATGTTCACAACGCGCTGGCAAAGTTCCGAAGCCTTCACCCTACAGCTATTGTGTGTCACTTCATGGACGATATTTTAGTAGCGTTGCCGCAACTCAGTAGCGCAGTGTTTTCTGACCTCCAGGCCAGCCTGGGGGACAAGGGTCTACTCATTGCCCCAGAAAAGGTGCAGAAGACCGAGCCCTTTTCATACTTGGGCCATCGGCTTCTCCGTTCCTTTGCCGCACCGGTTTTACCCCAGATAGCTTTACAGGACTCAGTCACCCTGGTAGAGTTACAGCAAGTTTTAGGAAACATCAATTGGGCCAGACCGTATTTCCGATTGGATACGGATCTTCTGAAACCGCTCTTCTCGCTGCTAACTTTAGGTAAGCAGCCGGCAGACCGGATAAAAATTCCTCGAGACGCGCGCCTGGCACTCGAGAGAGTGAACCAAGTTCTCAGCCAGAGGTGGGTGGATAGGATCGCCCAGGGGCCATATGCCCCGATCCTGAATTTGTACATCGTACGGTCAGGATCCATGTTCACCGGGGCGCTAGGCATAGACTCAGAGAAGGGAGCGAAAATTGTGGAGTGGGTCTACTTGCCTAACACATCATCACGGAACATTGTTCCGCCCCAAGAGTTGGTTTCCGCGGTGATTTACCGCGGCAGGCTGAGAGCTAGGGACATTTCAGGAAATGATTTGGCCAAAATTGTGGTTCCTTTCACCAAGGAACAAATTCATCAGTTAATGCAGCTAGGTGATTCGCTTCCGATAGCTTTGGAAGGCTTCACTGGGAGTTTAGCATACCATTTGCCCAAGGACCCCAGACTCGTTTCACTCCAGACAGGAACAGTCAGCTTGTTCGAACTGCTTTCGCTGGTCCCACTTCAGGGGGCTAAGACAGTTTTTACCGATGGGGGACGCACATATGGTGTCCTGACCTGGCAGGAGGGCGAAGCTTGGCGCACGTTGCTAACTCTCCCACAGAAGTCCGCTCAGCGGGCAGAGTTGGCAGCCGTGAACCTTGCCTTGCGCACCTTCGCCCAGGAACGTTTAAATATCATAACTGACAGTCTGTATGTTAGGAATTTGCTGCACAGTCTACCGGGAGCTTACATCACTCCCGCGATAGACAAGAATTTGCTTAGCCTGTTTCTCACCGCTCAATTTCATTTGCGAAACCGCACGGAGCCGCTCTATATTGCCCATATTCGAAGTCACCAAGACCTACCGGGTCCGATTTCCGCGGGCAATAGCAGAGCGGACGCGGCCGCAAAGGAAATTCAGCAACGTTCAGTTTTGGGTGTTTTTACTACTCCGATCCAAAGTCATGCCTTTTTCCACCAAAATGCCAAAGCACTCGCCCGACAGTTCAATCTGCCACTTTCCCAAGCCCAAGGCATAGTCCGCTCTTGTCAGCATTGTGCAGGGGCGCCGGGGGGGCCCTCGTGGGGGGTCAACCCACGGGGGACAGAGGCCAATCAGGTGTGGCAGATGGATGTCACGCATGTGCCGCAGTTTGGTAGATGGCAATACATGCATGTGTGTATTGATACTTTTTCCCAGTTCGCTTGGGCCACAGCGCAGAAAGGGGAAACTGCCTCCCACGTGGAGCAGCACCTCCTTTCCTGCATCGCGGCGATGGGCAAGCCGCAGCACGTGAAAACAGATAACGCCCCGTCCTACTGCTCCAGGCAGTTGGCCGCCTTCATGGCCACATGGGACATCAAGCATACATTTGGGATTCCCTACAATCCGCAAGGGCAGGCGATTGTAGAACGGGTCAATCGGACGCTAAAGTCCTACATTGACAAACAAACAGAAAGGGGGGAGCCACCAGCCCTCCCCAAATCGCAGGGACAGGCACAGTTTTGCTTAAATAAGGTATTGTTCACTTACAATCACCTTAATGTTTTTTCGGACTGTACGCCGCAGGAGAAGCATTTCCGCCGTTCGGAAGCTCTCCCGCGACCTATGGTCCGGTACCGAGTGCCACCGGATCCTTCTTGGAGGGGCCCGGTGCCGCTCATAACATGGGGGAGAGGGTATGCTGCAGTTATGTCCCCTACAGGTGTCGTTTGGATTCCAGCTCGGTGCGTCAAGCCCTACTTGGAACCACATGGCGCGGACACAGACCGACCAGAGCCCGATCCCGGAGATGGAGGACCTCACTCTGACCGAGGGGACCCGCCGGGAGAGACAGCAGTCGCGGACGACACCACCGAAGATAACCTGGGGGATGGTCAAGACCCTCTGCCATGATGCCCAGCATGCCATCCAGCGCGAGGAAAAGGAGCTGACACCAGAGAGCTTCGTGGTTGCAGTTTTCGCCCAGATCCATGCCAACTCCATGGCAGTCATCATCATCCTGACCCTCACCCTGCTTTTGGGGGGAGGCGTTCAGGCCGCCTCACTGGAGGCCAGCGATTTAATGCCGGGTGGAGACCTTTCTGCCCGCATGCAGTACAACATCTGGGAAAGGCTGGCAAGCCTTGTCAACCAGTCCGATTTTTGCCTCAGACAGGACGTCGGTTCTGCTTCAATCCTCAGCACCTGCCTCATCCCGGTGTGCCATTCTCCAGGCGCACACCCCCGGGATGGGGACTGGCTGGTGAAGCGATTCTTCAGCCCGTACATCCCAACAGCTTCCTCGGAATATGCCCGCTGGGAGATGCGGCTAACCATGACTTTACCAGCTGATGCGGCCACTCTCCACACTCCTCGAGTGGCGGTCAGCCCGAACTCTACCTGTGGCCGAATTTACGGTTGCTCCGGAATCGGCCGAACCCGGCGCCGATGCCTCGATGTAGGCAGCGGCAATTGGACTTGCAGTAACCCCGTGCCACGTGGCACAGCATATGCACATATCACCCTACCATCTGGATGGTTTTTCACTTGTAACCAGTATACGTTTAATTACATTCCTGCCAATATGTCAGATGCTATTTGCTGTATTAGCCGGTTGACACTCTTGCTCCCCACTAAGGATATGATTGCCCCAAGCCCCAATGTTCCTAATGTTTCCAATGTATCTAATGTCCCTTCACTCATACGGCACACTCGCACCACCACGTTGGACAGCTCATGTGAAAGCAGCTTCAGGGTAATGAGACCCGCCGAGTATCTCTCCTTGGCAATCAGCGTCTTTGGCGTGCCAGGCTTAGCCGTCGGCAACGCAAAGAGGATTGGTCGCTTGGCTTGCGGTTTAGCAAAGGCCATCAACCATACCTCCTCAGCGATAGCGCTCCTCAATCAGAAGCAGGCGGAACTCCGCCATGCCATTCTCGATAATCGAGCGGCTATCGACTACCTCCTACTGCTTCACCACTTGGGCTGCGAGTCTTTTCATGGTATGTGCTGCTTTAACCTTACGGACAACTCTCGTAAGATTCAAAGCCAGCTCACGGATCTTCACGCCATAGTGGCTGGCATCACCGAGGGCTCTGCATGGGGGGCTTGGTGGAGCTCACTATGGAAATGGATGTGGTCGTGGATCCCATGGGGGTGGCTTCAGATGGTAATCAAGGTTGTGGTGGGGGTAGTCATACTAGGCATTACAGTCTGCTGTCTTGCTCAATGTATTCCCCCACTAATCTCTAGATGCCGCCGGAGAAGGAAACCCCGTGACGTCATCCCAGACCAACAGCTGGTGCCGCTTCTGCGCAGGGTCGCTGGTCAGGTTCTTAATATAAATAAGTAAGGGGAGATATGGTTTCCCCGTGCCCCGTTGGGCATGGGACGGCCAGGCAGAGGCCGCTTGAGTGTGAAGGCTCCTAGCGGTGGCTTTTGTGGGCAGCCATATCAAGGGGGGTGAATAAATTATAGGGCTACAGGGTTTGATTCACCCAATTAACGTGACCTGACCAGCGGCTCTGCCAGACAGGCAGAACGCTATCTCCTGCATCTCCTGTGTATAATTAGGTAAACATTCTTCCCCCTGGCTTGGCGCTAATCTCGGGCGCAAACAGGGACCATGTTTGCCCAGCCGGTAAGCCCGATACAATAGGGCTTCCCCTGTCAAATGTTTACCTGTCATAATTAACTTCCCCTGAAGAGTTTCCCCAATTAACCTGAGTAAACAGGTAACTTGATTGAATCACTGGTGACGGTTTTTTCTACCTGCCTTCTGACCTATAAAAGGTGTGTGTATTTTCCAATAAAGCACTGATCTGATCCTGACTCCTTGCCTCGTATCGCTTATTGATCAGTCTCCTCCGGGACCTAAGCGCCGCCTAGCGGCAGATATTCGCAACACTTTATATTCATTTCTTGAAGGAACCATCCTTTACTTATGCTTTTTAATTCCCTATACTCTATATTTTTCTATAGTAAATCTTTTTCAAATATTATTCTTAATATTTCTTTAGCTTGGAACGCTATATAATAATTCCTAAACTCCGCTTTCTGGATGTCCAGGATATCCACAAGTCTCTCCTCCTACAACATACTTCAAATGAGTAAAATTTCCCCCTGTCTGCCTTCTTTACCATCCAGTTTTTGAACCCCTCCATACTGATTGAGAATACAAGAGTACAAAAACATTGGCCTTCGTCTCCAGTGATACTTCCTTACGCTTGATAATTATTTTTCTAATTCCTTCATTATTGCCCTTCTGAGCCTCAGTCTTTTGGATTCTTGGCTGCAATCTCCATTGGATTTAACCAAGGTATACAGCAGTGGCTCAAGTGGCTAAGACACTAACTGGAAGGTGGCAGGTCAGCAGTTCGATACCCGAATACTGCAGGACAGAATGAGCTCCCGTCTTTGTCCCAGCTCCTGCCAACCTAGCAGTTTGAAAGCAAGAAATTGCAAGTAGATAAATAGGTATCACTTCGGTGGGAAGGTAAACAGCGTTCCATGCACCTTGGTGTCTAGGCTCATTAGTGCTTTAAATGTAGTTGTCTCGCAGCATTTGCTTGACAGCCATCAGCACAAAAGGAATAAACTTGTGAGGCTTAGGATGCATTTCAGAAACTTGAAACTTCAGACCTTCTATTTCTACCTTTTCTAAAAGCTGTTTTAACATTAATATTAACTAAGGACATACAGGTAACTATGTGTTTTCATTTTCTGTTTCTATTCCGTGGCTGTATTGCTGTTTGGCATTTCCGAGATTTGCACTTCTGAGAGATGTATAATGTAAATATGTATATATGTATATAGTTTTGGATATTGTTAGTAATTGATTTATTGTCTCCCTAGATCCCTGATGAAAGTTTGGACTGAAAAATTTCCCATTTAACTGGAAGGGTTTTGAATCTTGTTTCTTTTGACTTTGTTAACTGGCATTAAAGTATCACATTTGAATTTGCCTCGAACTGATTTTCCCCGCTATTTTTGGATTCACTGTTTGCCCCCCCCCCCTTTGCACATGCCTGCCACATGACCATGGAAATGTCTGCAAAAGCAGACAGCGCTGACTCTTCGGTTATGAAAGAGAGAACCCTAGAGTTGGATACGACTGGCTTTCGAGCAAGAGTTACTTTTACCTTTACTATACAAAATCTTTAACTACTTCAATTTCTTCATTGTCAACACTAAAGTTGTGTAGTTCTTCAGCAGTCATTTTGTCTTCTTAATATACAGCTGCACTCCTGCTTTGGCACTGTCTTCAAAGTCATTTCAAGCCATTGCTGCTTTCTACCAATAAGATGGTGTCCCCTGGTAGCTTAATGGTTAAGATACTGAGCTTGGAGACTGGAAGGTTGGGTTTCGATACCCAAGGGCTGAAAGGGAACAGGAAAGGATTCTTATTCGGGCATCCCTGAGCAGAGTTTCTCCAGCAAAAATCCTTTCAACCCAGAGTAATCTCTGACACAAAATTATTATTATCATTATTATCTGCATATTTTAAACTATTTACATTTCCTCCACAAACTTTTCACTTCTTCTTCATCACTACATATTTTAGTTATGTCCATTTTGTAATTAAGTTGTGAACTAATTTGTATCCCAGTATTGGGATAAAGATGGGGTGTTATTCTATAAAAGGAAGGAAGGAAGAAAAAATGAAAAAAATCAGAAGTCAGGAAAGAAATGATTTAACAGGCCACATTCTACCCTGGGTCCAGGGAAGAAAGAGGCAGAGGAAGACAAAGGCCCAACTGCCCAATTACCATCCAGAGGCCCAGAGGGAGGTGAGGGAAGAATCCAGCCCCTTCCCCACCCCATCCAAATACCTGGGTCCAGGGAAGAAAAAGGCAGAGGAAGACAAAGGCCCAACTGCCCAGTTACCATCCAGAGGTCCGGGAGAGTCCTCCTAGAGTAGCAATGCCCTGGAGGGCAAAGAAGAAGGGCTACGCTGCCACTGCAACCAACTGCAGACACAGGAGACCCTCGACCACCCCAGGAGATACCATCTGCAGCCACCATCACAGCGAGGCCTGAGTCGGCGCCTTTGACCAACTCCACTTGGCCGAAGGGAGGCGAGAGCTGCTGCATGCATGCAAGGGATCAGTAACCGAACTGAAATAATATAGTTGACTTAACATAGATGACATAGATTCAGGGCCCGACCAGGGGTGGTGGCCACACACCAGATTTAATCTTTTTGTCGGAGCGGTGGCAGAGTGATCTGAGACTACGGAAATTAGACATAACACCTGTGCCATGGTCAGATCATTATTTGGTGGCTCTAGACTTCCTGGGTGCGACGCTTCATCGTAGGGAGGCAGGGCCTATTAGAATGGCCCGCCCCCGGCAACTGATGGATCCTGATGGATTCCAGAGGGAACTGGGGGATTTCCCTCTGGATCGGCAACACGATTCACCCGAGGTGCTGGTTGACCTGTGGAAAAGGATGACAACAGCGGCCTTGGATGAAATCGCACCACTACGGCCTCTCAGAGCTCGTGGAGCTAGGTCATCTCCGTGGTTCACGGAAGAACTGCGGGAGCTCAAACAGGCAAAAAAACGCCTAGAGCGCCGCTGGGTGAAGACCCAGAGAGACTCCGATTGGACACTAGCTAGAGCCGCTATTAGGGCCTATCTAGTGGCAATTGGGGTGGTGAGGCGGCAATACTTCACCACCCTTATTGCCTCCGCTGATAATCGCCCAGCCACCCTGTTCCGGGTTGCCAGGTCTCTCCTTGGTAGGGGGACCCCGGTGCCTGGTTGGCAGGGGTCGGCTGAGGACTTTACTGACCATCTGGTGGAGAAAATCGATCGGATTTGCTTGGGGTTTAATCCTGGCGTGGATGGGGAGAGTCCGGAGGGAGCTGGAGCACAGTCTTGCCATGCCATCTGGAACCAGTTTGATCCAGTTGCCCCTGATGAAGTGGTCAGGCTCCTTGCAGCTGTGCGTACCACTACCTGCCCATTGGACCCCTGTCCCACCTGGTTGGTGAAAGCCTCCAAGGCAGGTGGCTGGGTCGGGACTATGATCAATGCATCATTGCGGGAGGGGGTGTTTCCTGCATCTTTAAAACATGCCTTGGTGCACCCCCTCCTTAAGAAACCTTCCCTTAACCCAGCTGTCCTAACTAACTATAGGCCTGTCTCCAACCTCCTCTTTTTAGGGAAGGTGTTGGAGAAGGCAGTGGCGCGTCGGCTGCAGGGGGTACTGAATGAAGTGGATTATCTGGACCCCTTTCAGTCAAGATTCAGGCCTGGATATGGTACCAAAATGGCATTGGTCGCACTGATGGATGATCTCTGGCGGGGGCGGGACGGTGGTCACCCATCTGTCCTTGATCTTCTTGACCTCTCAGCGGCTTTCGATACCGTTGACCACGGTATCCCTCTGGAACGGCTCTGAAGATTGGGAATCCAGGGCACTGTGTGGTCTTGGTTTTCCTCATTTCTGAGGTGTCGGACCCAGTCGGTGTGGTTGGAGAGTGAGAGGTCCAGTCCTAGGCCCCTCAAATGGGGGGTGCCTCAGGGCTCGGTGCTCTCTCCTCTCCTATTTAACATCTACATGAAGCCGCTGGGTGAGATCATTCGTTCCCATGGGGTGCGGTACCATCAGTACACGAATGACACGCAGTTGTACATCTCGGCCCATGGGGACCCCAGTGATGCCGTCAAAGTCCTTTCCAGGTGCCTGGAAGCTGTTGGAGTCTGGATGGGGGCTAATGGGCTACAACTGAATCCCAGCAAGACTGAGTAGCTATGGATAAGGGGGCGTGCGTTAACCCGGGTGCTACCATCTTTGGTTCTCGATGGGGCTGTTTTGCCTCAGACAGACCCGGTGCACAATTTGGGGGTCCTCCTGGATTTGTGGCTACTGCTAGAAGAACAGGTGGCGATTGTGACCAGGAGGGCTTTTGCTCAGCTTCGGGTGATTCGCCAGTTGCGCCCACTCCTGGACCGGGACTCCTTGCTCATGGTCACTCATGCTCTGGTCACCTCCAGACTAGATTATTGCAATGCGCTCTACATGGGGCTGCCCTTGACAACCATTTGGAGGCTACAGCTGGTCCAGAATGCGGCAGCCTGGGTGGTGATGGGGGTGTGGGCGTTATGCCCGTGCTTCGCCACTGCTCCGGGAGCTGCACTGGTTGCCAGTTTGTCTCCGGGTGCAATTCAAGGTGCTGGTTTTGACCTTTAAAGCCCTATATGGTAGTGGGCTGGGTTACCTAAAAGACCGCATCGCCCTGAGGACGTCTGTCCGTCCAACCAGAGCGGACCGGAGGGGCTCTCTAATTGTTCCATCAGCCAGAGGGGCTCGCCTCTCTGGCACAAGGAGGAGAGCCTTCTCCATGTCTGCGCCGGCCCTCTGGAACCTCCTGCCAACAGAGCTACGTCTCCGGATGGAATTGCTGCCTTTCAGAAAAGAACTTAAAACCTGGCTGGCGGGTCAAGTGTGGGGTGTAGGTGGAAGGGTAACCTCCATTAGGTGGTTGGTGTAGAAGAACTCCTCCCCATGGTGCCTTTGGATCCTGCACCCCTTGTTTTAGGGGGTGGGTAGTTTTAACTGTTTTTAACATGTTTTTTAAAATTTGTATTGTGAACCGCCCTGAGTCGGCTTTGGCCGAGTGAGCGGTATATAAATGTGACAATTAAATTAAATTAAATTAAATTAAATTATAGCAACTGACATAGTGACTGTACAAGAAACTGACTTACATAGAGACTTGATATAGTCGCCACCCGAGCCACCACCACCACCCCGGTTCCCTCAGAGCCAGAGGGAAAGAAGAGGAGGATAAGTAATTAATTATTTCAATATAGAAACTATAATAACTCTGAAAGTACCCAATTTTTAGCAATTTGATGTAACTAACTTACAGGAGAGACTTTCTCATATAGAGACCTTATAAGAAACTGACTTACATAGTGACTTGAAATAGTAACTAACAGCAGAAAATTAACTCAATTTTTAGCCTGATATTGTGTTTTAAACTGATATTATGCTCTAAACTGTGACAATATGCATGATGTTACTTTGTTTTAAACTGTGATAATATGTATGATGGGGGGAAATGGCGTAGAAACCGGCAAAGCACACCAGGGAGGTTGCCAAGAAAACCCTATTGACCAAAGCAAAGGCAAAACAAAGGGACAAATCAGAGTAAACAGGAAGGATGCGCAACACATTAGATGGGCAGAAAGGGATGGGCAGGAAAGGGGGAGGAGAAATACAGTGTTGTAAGGAACAATATTGCATAGGGACATGGAATGTAAGATCAATAAACCGAGGAAAGCTGGAAGTAGTAAAAAAAAGGAAATGGAAAGAATAAGCATTGATATCTTGGGAATCAGTGAGCTAAAATGGACAGGGATGGGCGAATTCAGCTCTAGAAACCATCATATCTACTACTGTGGACAAGAAAACCTCAGAAGAAACGGAGTGACCATAATTGTAAATAAAAGAGTGAGAAAAGCAGTAATGGGATACAATCTCAAAAATGATAGAATTATGTCAGTCAGACTACAAGGAAAACCATTTAGTATCACTGTAATCCAAATATATGCACCAACCATTAGTGCAGATAAAGCCACAGTAGACCAGTTCTATGAGGACCTACAACATCTTATAGAACAGACACCAAGAAATGACGTCCACATTATCTTAGGAGACTGGAATGCAAAAGTAGGAAATCAAAAAGTGGATGGAATAACAGGCAAGTTTGGTCTGGGAACACAAAACGAAGCAGGGCAAAGACTGATATAGTTTGCCAAGATAACACACTAGTCATAGCAAACACCCTTTTCCAGTAACACAAGAGGAGACTCTACACATGGACATCACCAGATGGCCAACATCGAAACCAAATTGACTACATACTCTGCAGCCAAAGATGGAGAACCTCCATACAGTCAGCAAAAACAAGACCTGGAGTGGACTGTGGCTCAGATCACAATCTACTGATCGCAAAATTCAGGCTCAGGCTGAGGAAAATAGGGAAAACTTAGATATGATCTAGACAACATACCCAAGGAATACACGGTGGAGGTGAGGAATAGATTCAATGGTCTGGACCAGATAGACAGAGTACCGGAAGAACTATGGACAGAAATGAGAGGCATTATGCAGGAGGCAGCAAGGAAAACTATACCAAAAGGAAAGAAGCGCAAAAAAACAAAGTGGCTGTCGGACGAGGCTCTTAAAATAGCAGAGAAAAGAAGGAACGCCAAAGGCAAAGGAGAAAGGAAATAATACAATCACTTAAATAAAGAATTTCAAAGAAAAGCAAGGAGAGATAAGGAAACCTACCTAAATGAACAGTGCAAAGAAATAGAGGGAAACAACACAAGAGGCAGGACTAGAGATCTCTTTTAAAAAATTGGGGAAGTCAAGGGAACGTTCAAAGCAAAAATGACCATGATAAAAGACAAAGATGGCAAAGAGTTAGTGGATGCAGAAGAGATAAAGAAAAGATGGAAAGAGTACACAGAGGAACTTTACAAAAAAAGACTTAAACACCCCGGATAATAAGAATGAGGGTGAAATTGAACTTGAACCAGACATCCTAGAGAGTGAAGTCAGAAAGGCCCTAAAAAGCACGGCAAATAACAAAGCCAGTGGAGATGATGCTATCCCAGTTGAATTCTTCAAAGCCCTAAAAGATGATGGAATCAAGCTACTACATGCTATATGCCAGCAGATTTGGAAAACGAGTGGCCACAGGATTGGAAAAGATCAGTATACGTCCCAATCCCAAAAAAGGGCAATGCCAAAGAATGTTCAAATTATCGAACAATTGTGCTCATCCCACAAGCTAGCAAAGTGGTGCTCAAGATAATACAGGATAGACTGCAGCAGCATGTAGAAAGAGAACTACCAGAGGTGCACGCTGGGTTCAGAAGAGGCAGGGGGACCAGAGATCACATTGCCAACATACATTGGATCATGGAGAAAACAAAGGAATACCAGAAACAAGCTTACTTCTGTTTCATTGACTACACCAAGGCCTTTGATTGTGTGGACCACAACAAAATGTGGCAAGTGATTAAAGAGATGGGAATACCAGAACACCTCATATGTCTCATGAGAAATCTGTACATGAGTCAAGAAGCAACAGTTAGGACAGAGTATGGAATGATGGAGTGGTTTGGAATAGGAAAAGGAGTAAGACAAGGCTGCATTTTGTCACCCTGCTTATTCAACTTATACACAGAGAACATAATGCGCAATGCAGGGATGGAGGAATCACAATATGGGATCAAAATTGCTGGGAGAAACATCAACAATTTGGGATATGCAGATGATACCACCCTAATGGCAGAAAGTGAGGAGGACCTAAAGAAGCTCCTGATTAGGTTGAAAGAAGAGAGCGCAAAAGCTGGCCTGAGACTCAATATCAAGAAAACCAAGATAATGGCAACAGGCCATATCAGTCCCTGGAAAATAGATGGGGAAGAAGTAGAAGCAGTAACAGATTTCACTTTCTTAGGATCCAAGATCACTGCAGATGGAGATTGCAGCCATGAAATAAAAAGGCGACTGATTCTTGGGAGACAAGCTATGAAAAACCTGGGGAACATAGTGAAAAGTAGAGACATCTCCCTGCAAAAAAAGGTCCGCATAGTCAAACCAATGGTATTTCCGGTGGTAATGTATGGCTGTGAGAGCTGGACCATTAGAAAGACTGAGCGAAGAAAAATAGATGCCTTTGAGATGTGGTGCTGGAGGAGAGTTTTGAGAGTCCCTTGGACAGCAAGGAGAACAAATAGGACAATACTAGAAGATATTAGCCCTGAGTGCTCATTAGAAGGTCAAATAGTAAAGATGAAGATGAAGTATTTTGGACATCAAATGAGAAGAAAGGATTCACTTGAGAAGGCCTTGATGCTGGGGAAGGTGGAGGGCAAAAGAAGAAGGGGACGGCCAAAGATGAGATGGCTAGATGGTACTGTAGACACAATGGGCACGGGGCTGTGCAGACTAAGGAGGATGGTGGAGGACAGGGGTGCCTGGAGAGCGATGGTCCATGGGGTCGCAAAGAGTCGGAATCGACTGTGTGACTGAACAACAACAACAATTCTACCCAGGCACTGTTACTGGAATCACAATATGGGATCAAAATTGCTGGGAGAAACATCAACAATTTGGGATATGCAGATGTTACCACCCTAATGGCAGAAAGTGAGGAGGATCTAAAGAAGCTCCTGATTAGGTTGAAAGAAGAGAGCGCAAAAGCTGGCTTGAGACTCAATATCAAGAAAACCAAGATAATGGCAACAGGCCCCATCAATTCCTGGAAAATAGACGGGGAAGAAGTAGAAGCAGTGACAGATTTTACTTTCTTAGGATCAAAGATCACTGCAGATGGGGATTGCAGCCATGAAATAAAAAGGCGACTGATTCTTGGGAGACAAGCGATGAGAAACCTGGGGAACATAGTGAAAAGCAGAGACATTACATTGCAAACAAAAATTAGAATAGTCAAAGCAATGGTTTTCCCAGTAGTAATGTATGGATGTGAGAGCTGGACAATTAGGAAGGCTGAACGCAGAAGAACAGATGCCTTTGAAATGTGGTGTTGGAGGAGGGTTTTGAGAGTCCCCTGGACAGCGAGGAGAACAAATAGGTCAATCTTAGAAGAAATTAACCCTGACTGCTCATTGGAAGGTCAAATAGTAAAGATGAAACTAAAATACTTTGGACATCAAATGAGAAGGGAGGATTCACTTGAGAAGGCATTGATGTTGGGAAAGGTGGAGGGCAAAAGAAGAAGGGGGAGGCCAAGGATGAGATGGCTAGATGGTATTATAGACACAATGGGCACAGAGCTGGGAGGGCTGAGGGGGATGGTAGAGGACAGAGGCGCCTGGAGGAAAATGGTCCATGGGGTCGCAAAGGGTCGGAGTCGACTGTGCGACTGAACAACAACAACAACTGTTACTGAGCCTTCTCTGCTACAGTTTAATATAGAGAATGTCCATAGTTTTAAGGATTTCCATGGAATATAGCACATGTCCCTTATTATTAACATCTTCTAGAACATATTTATGAACCTCCAAGTACTACGGCTTAAAAAAAAACACCTTGGTTTAGCTTTTAAATTTTTTAAAATGCTTTATGTCAGGGTCCAATCTGAATACTAAGCACCCAGCTTCTGGAATTTCCTGCCCTAGAAGATCCACTCGGTGCTTTGATGGCACTTCATTGCCGAAGCAATTTCTGTTTGCTTGTTTCAGCAAGTCTTTGGTTAGCACATTTGTTAATTATATTTGGCTCTCTCCTTTACATTTCCCCTCTCTCACAGTTTGTATTTTCTGCTCTTCTGCTCCTTTCATTCCTAGCTGCTGGTTCTTGCTTTTGATTTGTTTTGGGTGCTTTCATTTTTTTAATTGATAATGTTGGGTTTAGCTCTCAGTGTATCACACATACATAGTGTTTTCCATTAACAGAACTGATTACATTGGTAATAAGATATTTGAAGTTTGTTCCTGGCTTTTCTATATGGGCCTGCTTTGCTCTATGACGGGAGTTTTCAACCTTTTAAATCCAGGGGCCATGTCACACTCCCTCAGACAGCTTCAGGGGCCAGATGGCCATTTTGCCCTTCCTACACTACATGGCACTTCCTGGTGTGGTGGAGGCCGTGGGGGGGCACACATCCAGCCCGCAGGCCACAGGTTGAGAATCCCTGCTCTATGAACTTGAGAATGAAAGCAAGAATCTCACCCTTCCAGTTGTAAGGTCATACTGGCCGATGGATATTCCAAGTTCATCTAGATTTGTATATCACAGAATTGTATACTTAGAGTACCTGAAAAAAGTATTCAATTGCTTGAAAGATGAAATGAATCTGTTAATTTTAAAGGTGTTACAAGACTTGTTTTCTTTGTTGTTGTTATGTATGGTGAAACAAACTAACATGACTATCTCTTTGAAAACTGCTGAGTAGTTGTGTATGTGGAAGGTTATGCGTTCCTATACAAAATAAGGACACAAATTGTGAGGGGAAGAAAAGGGACTTCACCAAAATATTTGATATTTGCCAACTAAAGAAGATAAACATTTTTGCATTCCTACTGATGCAAGCCGCACTATTAGGAAGAGTGAGGTGGCCACTTTGGGCAGCCAATTTTGGGTGGCATGAAAGGAAAATAAATAGTTCCCGGAATTATTATTGTGATATTTATATTCTTCACTGACTGGATAGTTTAGTGAGTTAAGTAGCCTGGGAGTTTGATCCCTGACTGTGCCCCCTGGAAGAAGAGTCAGCCTGTGTGGGCTTGGGCAAGCTGCATAATCCCAAGGTGCCCCTAGAACAGGAGTGCCCAAACTTTTCAGGCCGTGTGCCAGTCATGTGGTTCAGGGGGGGGGGGGGGCAGTCACTGTGGCCTGTGGGCCAGATCTGGCCCTGACACCAATTCATCTGGCCCACAAAGCCCTCGTCGCTCCCAGAAGTGGAATTAAAGCACGCACATACGGGCCTGTTTTACTTCCGCTTCCAGGAGTGACGAGGGTTTCAGGGGCCGGATTAATTGACGTCAGGGACGGATCCGGCTCTTGGCCTTAGTTTGGGCACCCCTGCCCTAGAGCCATGATGGCGTACCTTGGCACTCCAGGTGTTCTTGAACTTCAATTCCCAGAAACCCAAGTCTCTGCAGTAAAGCCATTTGTGTGGATTCACAGAGACTTGGCTTCTGGGAATTGAAGTCCAAGAACACCTGGAGTGCCAAAGTTTGCCATCACTGCCCTAGAGAAAGGGAATAGCAAATGACTTTTGAGTTCTCTCCATCATGAAAATCCTGGAAAGGGTTGCCATAAATCAGAGTTGACTGGATGGCATATGAATATTATATTCTTACTATAGTGGGGAGTTTGTGAGATGATCTACCTCAGGTACCAAAATCACTTGGCCAATAGCATGCCTCATACCCCAAGGGGGACACAATTTATTTGATCTACTTCAGGCAGCAAAATATCCTGGTGGCAGTTTTAAAACAAGTTGTCAGGCCAATGCACTAAAAATTGCAGGGTGGCTGGTCACTTATTAACTCGTCAAAGTAAACAACACCAGGGTCTATGAGCTACTAAATCACAGCAACTTTCCTGAAGAGAAGGAAGGGAAATCCCTTGGGGTGGAGAAGATGCTGCCCCCCACAAAAAGATTAGAGACTATTAACAGTGAAAAGGGAAAGCACCCTCCCTTCATTCCTCACATTCCCTCAGCCAATATAGTTCTTCCTGCCCCCTCCCTGTTATCAAGCCTTGAAATTGCTCTCGATAAGAATCAAGGGCTGCAGAGTAAGATGGAGTGTTAGTTAATGTCTGACACTTCCCAACCTTTTGTGAGTTTGAAGTAGGTCCTGAGGATTCTGTTTCCTTCTTGGTGAAAGCAAATAGTTCCTTATAATGGAAAGGTCTGTATGCACATCTGTTGGGGGGGGGGGGGGGGGGATTCTGCCCAGAGGGAGAAAAATCTAAACCCTAGGTTTCTTATTCCATCTCATACCCTTCTGTTTTATGTTTTCTTTCTCTGACTTTCTTATCAAATGGTCTCCTGCAAAAGATCAGACATAGAAAGGCAACCATAGAATGTGACATGGAATGCCTTGTAACCACATCAAAGGGAGTAATTAAACAGTTGTGTTGGAAGCTTAGGAGTCTGTCCTGGCACAATGGCCTCCTGATGTGCAGGCATTTGTCTAACATAAACAGTCCCATAAAGGTGAGACATTTGTTTTTAAAGCAAGGAGCTTTAGTATATCAGAGCAATCGTTTACCAATGATGGGGCAGAGTGGGTGGGGAGAGGTGATCCTAGGGATTTCAACACAGCGCAGCCAGATCGACATGAACAACCATGATCAAGGCAAGCTAGGTTCTTCTCCCTCAGGCCAAATCCCCACATGATACTAACCTTCTGTTTCAAACCAATAGTTAATCAGATACTGTAGATGCTTGTGGTGATTTTACAATCAAAGCATAAAGATAAAGACTGCCCTACACAAAAAGAGGTGGCTACTTCAGTCAGCAGATTTTGAGTATCAGGGGAAAGCAGGAACTGTTACTTAATTTACTTTACAGTTTTTCTACTACCAGGGATGGATAGAGGTGCTTATAGAACTTTAGGGCCAAAATGGCATAGTTGTTAACATTAAGAAAAAAGAATCTTGAGGCACCCTTATGACCTATGTATTTATTTTGGCATACAATTCTATGAGTCATTTACTGTGAAAATTGACTGAGTTGGGCTGCTATGCATCTGGTTTGAGGTCACAGAGAAGGTCATTCATTGTTCCATATAAGGGAGCAAAATGTCTTTAGATGATGTTTGGTAAGGTAAAGGTTGCCCATCTCGAAACCACTCCTAGCCAACTCTAGGGTGCAGTCCTCATCTTCATTTACAGCCAAAGAGTCAGCATTGTCTCTGTCTGCAGACGTTTCTGTGGTCCTGTGGCAGGCATGACTAGACACCAGAGCAAACGGAATGCTATTATCATCCCACTGAAGTGATACCTATTTATCTACTTGGAATTTCTTGCTTTCGAACTGCTAGGTTGGAAGGAGCTGGGTCAGATGATGGGAGCTCACTCCGTTGTGCAGCACTCGGGTCTCAAACTGCTAACCTGTTGACCTTCCAGTCTTCACGTTCAGCATCTTAACCACTAAGCCACCACATTCCCTGATACAGTGGTGCCTCGCTTAAAGCGCACAATGCGTTCCACGAGATTGCTCTTTAAGCATGTTTGCTCTTTAAGTGAAACACCATTGTAAATGACCAATTGTGACTTCTGGCTCGGGAGGGTAGGAGTGTGAACCCCGATTTAGTTGTTAAGCGAGTTTTTGGTTGGTTTTAGTTGTTAAGCAAGGTGACCATTCAGAGAAAATTCTGCTCTTTAAGCTAGTTAGTCTCTAAGCAAGTCGCTCTTTATGCAAGGTTTTATTGTATTTGGTACCCAATACTAAAGATCTGAGTCGTGCCTTTCCATAGACAGCAGATAAAACTCCTTGAATGCCTCTTCCTAATCTAAGCTGAATAGGCAAGAACTCAGCTGGAACACAAGACATTGCCATCTGCCAGAGTGTGAGGGTGGATATCTCCCCACTGTTGAGAGAATAATCTCACACAAATTAGTCCAGAACCTGGGGAATGGGGAGAGGGGGATGTTTTTATACCTTACTTCCTAAAATCTTTTGGTAGCCATACTGGTCATCAGACTTTGGGAACTGTAATCTGGAAAAGTACTTTTTCAAGGTCTGCTTTGATCCATATTACATAGTTGATGATCATTTCGACATCATATGTATATACAACAGTATCACGAGTTCTGCCTTCTCTGTAAGTTTAGCACAGACCTGTAAGGTTCTATCATTTTGAATGCTCCTGTGCTCCTCACAAAGATTAAAGCTCTCAAAATACCAGTTTATTCCACAATATTTTTTTCTTTTTCCAACCCTGCACCGACCCCACCCCACCCCATCCCACTGATATCAATTGCAACTTTACAAATAAAGTTTCTAAATTTGTTGATGTTATGATTTTCTCTGCCTTGGCTTATAGTTACTGTTGTTAACAATATCAGTGATGGTAAACCTTGGCACTCCAGCTGTTCTTGAACTTCAATTCCCAGAAGCCCTAATCAGCAGTCTGGTAATTGAAGTCCAAGAACACCTGGAGTGCCAAGATTCACTATCACTGGATATCATATTGCTGACTTTGTTGACAAAGGTACTGTATATATAATTCTAAAAGAAAAGTAAGTAAGTACTTTAATTTGCTGGCTAAGAGAAGCGGAAGCAGAGAGATTTGGCTGTCTGGCCGTACATCAGTTCAGTGACGGTAAGACCTCATTTTAAAAACCTTGCCTCTCAGTGAATGAGGCTCTAGTATTTGCTGGTTCAGCTGAGGATAAGGACATGGCATTCAGCTTTCTGAGTCGCAAGGCACAATTACTTAGCTGGATAACTGTGTGCCCTCATTCGGGTGAACAAGAAAGGCATGCACAGAGTTTGCCTGCCTGGCAATATCGCAAGGAGAAGAGCAGCAGAATTCTGCAATGGAATCTCTCAGATCATACAGGCATTAAGTCTCTGCCTGCCTAGATATCTCATCTCTTTCACTTTGGCATTCCCCCACCCCCCTTCCTCAGTCTAAATTACATATTGTTTCATATAGTCAAAACAATATAATCTGCAATAAAACCCATAGTATGTTATAGGTATGAATATTATAAGTCTCTATGTTTAACAGGGAAGTGACTGCAGTGGTTTGGTTGTTAAGACGCTAAACTTGAAGACTGGAAGGTCAGCAGTTTGAGACCAGAGTGTGGCATGATGGAATGAGCAAGTAGATCAATAGATACCACCTCAGCAGGAAAGATAAAAAAAGTTCTGTGCGCACCAGCGGCATCATGCCTGCCACATGGCCATGGAAATGTCTGCAGATGCAGATAGTGGAAATATCTGCAATATTTCTTTGGCTGTCAACAGAGATACACACTGTACCCTAGAGTCGGATATGACAGGCTTTTGAGCAAGAGAGTCCTTTATCTATGTTTAATAGAGGAATTGATCAATTTTTCTTACCTGGAAACTTGTATGAGTTCTGCTATGTTATACTTAAGAGAGACTCTGGCCTCCTCAGAGCTTCTTATGCATGAGCCTCTGGGGAAATATGTGTATTTTAAGCCTCAGTCTGAATGTTAATCTTGGACAGAGTCCCTACAATGACTCCAACGAGAGCAGTGGCTAGTCTTTTATCTCTAAATTCCATGTGATTTTGCTTTTTATGTAGTTTTGCATGTCCATAAGATGCTTGGCAGGTGTTTTGTTTAAAAAAAATATTGCAAGACATGCTGACATAGTTTGTATGATGGTGTTTGATCTTCTGGTTCATCTAGATGACCTGTGGAATTTTCTACCACAAGACGTAGAAATCATGAAAAGATTAGACAAATTCATGATGAATAAGGTTATCCTTTCTGTTACTCACACAACTGTGTACCTCCTCCAGTGCCAGAGGTCATCTGCTTCTGTGTATCAGTTTAGAGCAGGGATTCTCAACCTGTGGCCTGTGGCACCATTTCAAGTGTCCCCCCACTGCTACCACCACACCAGGAAGTGCCATGTGGTGGAGGAAGGGCAAAATAGCCATCCAGACCCCAAAGCTGTCTGAAGGAGCATGACCAGGCCCCCGGCTTTTAAAGGTTGAGAACTCCTGGTTTAGATGGAACACACGCATGAGGGATGCTATTGCCTTTATGCTCCTTTTGTGATCTTTCCACAGGGATCTTTTGACAGCAGGAATATATACGCCATTGATCTCAGCTAACATATCTCTTCGTTTTATGTACTCCAGTGGCTTAGTGGTTAAGACGCTGAACTTCATGGCCAGAAGGTTGGCAGGTCTGCATTTTGAGACCCAAGTGCTGCATGACGAAGTGAACTTCCGTCTCTGTCCCAGCTCTTGTCCAACTAGCAAGTAGATAAATAAGTACCACTTCGGTGGGAAGGTAAACAGCATTCCAGGCACTCCGGTGTCTAGTCATGCCTGCCATATGTCCACGGAAACATCTGCAGAAGTGGACAGTGCTGGCTCTTTGGCTATAAACAGAGATGAGTACTGAACCCTAGAGTCAAATATGACTGGCTTTTGAGCAAGGAAAACTTAAGATATTCATAATAGTTGTGTGGTTTTGCACATAGTGTTAGATTTCCAACATATATAATTCCCTCTACCCCATCATCAGACATTCATTATGACAGTGAAGATCACTATAAAGTTTAAATCCCAGCATGAAGTTGAATGGATTAATAAAGATCAAAAAAATTGTTTGAACCACAAGTCATAAAAAAAAATCCCAAAACTGTTCTTAGGAAAGAAATCATCAGGAGCTGACAAGGATTTTCATGAGAAAAAACTGAGATTCTATAATGGAAATATATCTTTTTCCTCCAGGGCTTCGGATAGTGGATCAAAGTACAGTACTTACTTTTATTGCAAAGAAGAGATCTATCTGCAAATATCTATCTCTTGATCATTTTGATGGAATAATTAAATATATTTATGCAAAGCATGCTTATAAGAGGTTAACGAAAGATATAATTGACTCCTTTTCTTTTCCTAATACTGATTTCTGGACAATTAGTTACAGGCAATTCTCAATATAGTATTCTCCAAATATTTTCACAGGGGTCTGAACTTTTCTTCAAATACTTTACCTTGTAGAGTAGACTTTGTTCAATTGATGATGGTGGTGTTGTTTTTAAATCACCATTTGAGGAAAAGGAAAAACCCCTGGTATGTAAGTATCTAACAGTGCCAAATCCATGCTGAAATAAATAAACAAATCACTCTGCCTGGAATTCTGTGGTCTTATTCAAAATCCATCAGATGCTAACTTGATTTGATTAATTTTTTGTTAAAACTTTCTTTCCAGATAGATTTGCTTTGCCTTGATTGTATTAGTGTGTTCCCCTGGTATGTTTTGCTGCTGCCGGAGCCCTTTGAAGTTCTGGGAAAATCCAGGTCTGGATGAGTAACTCTAAAGTTATCTTTTTCTTCAACCAATGTGATGACCTCACATGCCAAAGTTAGGCTGAAGCCTTTGTTTTGACTGTTCTTGGAACTTTCCTCTTTAAGATTTGAAACCACAGTGTGGCAGTCATTCAAGCTTTTCTTCTGTTCCATAGAAACACAAAAGGTTGCAATTTGTGAGAGTTTATTATTATTTAGATTTTTAAAGAAATGCATCCAATTCCCATGTTTCTAGAAGCAGATTCACAAGGATTTTTTAAATTGTTGTTGGTTGTTAATATAAATAAGAAAACATAACTGACAATTTTACCAAATTAAGAAAGATTCTACGCTTTGACCATCTATATCCTAGCCAAGACTATGTTCAAATATGTGGCTGACAAAAAGAATTTGATTTAGACATACAGCATTTTTCATATTGAATGTACATAAAATGTCTATCCCAGCAAAATTTTATTAATCACAAGGAAGTAAACCTGTAATCAATGGACAACTCAAGACTGCAGACCTTGGCACACATTAAATTTATGGGGACTTCCTTCTGAATAAATGGGTACAAGGAAAGGGATGCAAGTTTTTTCTTTTTAGTAAAAGTTTATTTCAAGCCCTTATAGGAGATATTTGCTTTAATAAAATTGCCAATCTTTACCTAAAAATATATACTAGTGAAGCCTCGCAGTGCTTTTCAGTTGCTTTGGACTAAAAGTTCCATAATTTCTTACAACAGGATTTATTCAGTTTTTTGCTTTTGCTGGAATATTAACGTACTAGTAAGCAGTCATGCGGCATGATCTGAAATCTGTTTACTCAGACCAAAGTCCTGCTGAGGTCAAATGGAGCTACAGTACTAGCAAATGCTTAGAAATGAAATTATTTCCATGCATAATGTTATCTTGGACAATTGTAATTGTGTTTTTTAGAGTATATCTCTTACATTATCTTTTACAGCGCATTCCTATACAACATGATCCTATACCTCAGCAGTGGCTCCCAATGATTTCAATAAGGCTTACTCTGCAAACTCCAGAGTTTAGGATGATAGGTTTCTTTCTGTGTTAGTACCTACTCATCCTCCTCTTCAGGTGAAAATCTGTTAAATTTCTGCCGCATTTGGAATCCATTGTGAATGCTATATTTTAAGCCTAATCTCGTTGCAATTCTCACTTGTAGAGACTGACAATTTTGATAGCCCTGGCCATTCCAAATGAAAAATACGACCAAAAAAGAGGGCAGTTTTTTTGATGTAATCAAATCTTTTCATCAGGTGGAATGTTAAACCCATCAGCAAGATAACAGTTGGAAAGGATTTAAGACAGGTTTGTGTGTGTTGCTATTCCTGATGCCTGATTTATGTCCATTAACACTTTTGCATAGAGATTGTCCTGTTTGTCCTATGTAGAGCGCAGAGGGGCATCGTTGGCGAGAAATTGTATAAATCACATTAACAGAAGAACAAGTAAAACTGTCCTTAATGTTGTGTGTGACTTTGTTGGGCCCAGTCATAGTGTTGCCAGAGTAAATGTGCAAGCATCTGGTTTTCTAGCAGGATTTCGTTCCCATCTGACTGTGGTGGCTTAGTGGTTAAGATACTGAACTTGACGACTGGAAGGTCAGCAGGTCAACACTCATGTACTGCACAAGTGAGCTCCCGTCCGTCGTCTGCCCCAGCTGCTGCCAAACTGGCAGTTCGAAAACAAGAAATTGCAAGTCGATAGATAGATACCGCTTCTGCAGGAAAGATAAGTGTTCTGTGCGCTCGTGTCTAGTCGTGCCTGCCATGTGACCACAGAAACGTCCGCAGGCACATACAGCACTGGCTCTTTGACTGTAAACAGAGATGAGCACCGAACCCTAGACTGGCTTTCAAGCAAGACAGACCTTTTCCTTTAGCTTTCCCTTAAGTCACATCTATTTCACGGTTGCACAGTCTGTGGTGTGTCAATAGCTGCTTGAGATTGAGGAGAGGGGGTTTGTAAGCAAGTATAGTTCTGTTGGAAAGGAAAAGAGGAAGAAATAACACGTGGCTACATGGAGAGGCTTAACACCTAAACTTGGGACCGAAAATAAGTTAAGAAAATCCAGGTTTAGGGTGCCCTAACTTTTCGGGCCGTGGGCCAGTCACGTGGTTCAGGGGTGGCCAAACTATGGCTCGGGGCCCCGATCCGGGGCCCTGGCACCAGTTCATCCGGCCCACACGGCCACCCTCATCGCTCCCAGAAGCGGAAGTAAAACGCGCCCGTATGGGCGCGTTTTACTTCCGCTTCTGGGAGCGACGAGGGTGGCCGCGTGGGCCGGATGAACTGGTGTCCGGGGAGCCCGAGCTGTAGTTTGGCCACCCCTGTCCAATGGCATCGCTCCACCACCACCACCACCCCACATCTCTGGCCACCCGCGCTTTCTGAATGTCTTTCTTTTTTCCCCACACGCCCCAGCCTCCAGGCGCGCATCTTTCCTGACACCTTGCGAAACCGGCGGCGGGCCACGTGGGGCCTCCTCATCCAATGGCCTCCCGGGGGCGGTTCCGGAGCGGGCAGGTTTGTAAGCAATATTTATTGGCACGGCGGGCAAGGCAGCCCAAGCTGGCCGGGTGGGCGACGATGGAGGCGGCAGCGGCGGCGGCCTCTGCTGCTCCTCCGCGGAAGGAGGACGTCGGGCTCCCCCCCGCCTCGCCCCAGCCCGGCCCGAAGCGGCAAGCGGTGAAGCGGCACTACCACAAGCACAACCTCCGCCACCGCTACGAGTTCCTGGAGACGCTGGGCAAAGGCACCTACGGCAAGGTGAAGAAGGCGCGGGAGCGGAGCGGGAAGCTGGTAAGCGGCAGGGACCGGGAGGTTGGGGGGGGGGGGTTGTTTGTGGGGGGAGCATCCCTGGCTCACGCCACGTCGACCCTCGGGCGGTGGGCTCTTGCAGCAGCAGCAGAAGGGCACCGGCTTGGCCAAGCTTTTGCGCCATCCATCCAGGCTCTTAGGGAGCGCATCCAGCCCCGACTCTAAAGGGAACCACCTCCGCCAGGATCTCTCCCCCCCCCCAAATCAGGATGTGGAGGGGGGTGCCCGTGTGTATGCGTGCACGCGTGTGCGTGTTTGGAAGAGGGGACCCCCTGGGTTTGTGTGGGTGTGTGACTGTACTTGGGCTGGGAGACGATCAGCCCCGTTAGAAGAGAGCCGGGGACCCCTGGTGTGCGTGCGTGTGTGTAGTTAGAAGAGGGGACACCTGGCTCTCTCTGTGTGTGTGTGTGTGTGTGTGTGTGTGTGTGTATGTGTGTATAGTTAGAAGAGAGGGGACCCCTTGTGTGTGGGTGTTTAGAAGAGGGGACCCCTGGCTTTGTGTGTGCGTAGGCGCGCGCCATTGTGCTTGGGCTGGGAGACTAACAGCCCCGTTAGACGAGAGAGGGGACCCCTGTGTCTGTGTGTGTGTGTGTGGGGGGGGCTTCGCCGTTAGAAAAGAGGGGACTGGGGGAATAAACTTGCGCCCAGGGCCACTTGCGCTGGGATGGCCGGGGACCCTCTGGAGTTGACGGGGAGCAGGAGTGCCCGGCGTGGGATTTTCCCCGTCGGAAAGACCCCTCCTCGATCTACGCCTTCTTTTGAATTTTCCCGCTGATCTGCCTGCGACGAGAGTTGGAGACGCGTGTTGATCTGGAGCCGGGACAGGAGAGGGAGGGGATTCCCCCGGCGGCGGAGGCATCCCACCCTCCCTCCCTCCCTCCTCCGAAGGCCTTGTGGGGGGGGGGCTGGGCGCCCTTACGTGGCCACAGGATGGAAAAGGGCCACTGATTGTGCGAGGATGGGGGCGGGTGGGAGGTGTGTGTCTGGAGTTGCACCCCGAGAATAATGAGGCTCAGGTCCCCTGCAGGCTTCGCCAACGGCACGGGCAGGTTAGCCGACCCTTGCAAAACAACCCCGACGACGAAAAAAGTAAAGGTGGCCGCCGAGAGAGAAAATGGATTGCATAATGAATGTTAATTATACTTATTAATCGTGGATACTAATTAAGCTTCATATCCGCGGGGAGGGGGAGTGGTAGACGTTTTGCAAGTGTGCAGTTACTGATCTGCAATCCAAAGGAGTATTTGAATCTTGCAAAATGAATTTCCAGATCTAGACCATCTTTGCCAGCAGTTTTGAACTGTCATTTAATCGTCGCTTTCTTCCCAAAGGAAAAAGCCCGTTTTGGACTTCAGCATAAGGCTTCTGTAATCCTATGGCCTCCCGCCTGAGAGTCAGACCTGTCCAACTCACGGGATGCTTATTTTTGAGTAGGAAAGTGTAGGATTGAGTTGTGAATAAATCCAGCTCTTCCGGAGAAAAGAAGCAGCAGATCAGGTCTCCATGTCTCTAAACCAGAATGAATTTCTTAGCCATCTGCACCAACTTTGTAGATCCAAAATAGTTGAGTACATTAGAGAGAAGGGAAAAATACAAAGTGAGGTTGTAAGTTTGTAAGTGACTTAATAAACTTGAGTCAGTAGGCAGGGAGACAGGCCCTGGCAGGTTAAGATTACAGTATCTTGCACAACTTCGCTTGCTTGTTGTGAATTATGCTAGGGATGGCATTAAGAGTAATTACATCAGAGAAAGGGTGGAAAACACTTCAGCTTTCTTGCAAGGCTGTTTTAAGTGGCTTTCTCTTGCCAGGTTCACCAAGGTTGGCAAGACGTTTTTCTTTTTAGGAGTGAGTTTGTGGAGGCAAATTATCTTTTTAAAATTGGGAGTGCAGTTGGGTAGAAGTCCTCTTTTGGCAGTACAGTGATACCTCATACAACGTCCAAACTTGGTTCCACGGATTTGGACTTTGTATGAGGCATGCAAAATCCTAGTCGCGATGCCTCATACAACGTCCAAATCCTTGCCGCGATGCCTCGTACAACGTCGTTTCCATAGAGATACATTGTACTGTAACAGCACAGACTTCAGGGCAAAGTCAAGGAAACAGACAGGAAACTGACAGAACTTTAAAAAACCATTGTCTAAAGGCTAAAAACGTTACAAAAACATGTCAAACAATCCTGATTGTCCAAGAACCTGAAGAATGCTGCAAAAATCTCAGGAATGCTTCTAAAAATTCTGACAAAAAAATTCAAAAAAATCGCGCTCAAAACCACTCCTAAACACTCTTTGCCTCATGCAAAACCCACAAGAGCAATGCACGCATGTGTCCTGCCTTTTATACTGCCCAGGTACAATGCAACCTGGGAAAAACCCCAATGCTTCATACAAAGTCAAGCGACTTTGTATGAGGCAACTTTTTTCAAGGAATTAGGCGATGTTTTATGAATCCGACGTTGTATGAAGCAGACTTTGTATGAGGTATTACTGTAGTTTGTTTTCTCCTTGAAAGGACAAAACTAACCAATCCCCTGCTGCTATATTTATTTCTCTCGCCACCCCTTTGGCTGTTATTGATCCACCATGAATTGCCTGTCAGTGCCTCGCTTGGAAAGTGAAAAGTCACCTCCCATTGGTTGGGGTTTTGGTGTGGAATGAGGTTGCCGAAAAATCAGAAGCACCCCTGAGCTTGCTGGTCTTTCTGTGGTGACCTTGCTATTCTAGTTTAAATTAACCTTTGCCAGAAACCAGTGGGTTCATAAGCTCAGCTTAAATTTGCCCTGAAGCTGTGAAGAGATGCCAGCAATGTTTCCTGACTTACACTGTAGTCACGCAGAGGAGGTCAGCTTGTTAGAAGGCCACAGTGTGGTGGCAGTGAGTGGTTTCTCCAGAAACCCCTGTCAAGACAGCAGGCATGCGGAGGGTTGGCAAAGGCCTCAAGTTTGGGAATACATTGTCGGGTAATGTCCTCAGCTTGGCAGAGCAGGGAGTTCTGTTGATGTGGGTGGCGGACAAACAGCTTCCAAGTTGCAGGTTTTGTTTCCTTGTGAAAGGGGAATTTGCATGTTGACTCTAGCAGGAGAGAATAAATATTATCGCAGTTACAAGCTTGCTCTTTCTGTATGGAGTTTTGAGCGGTTCCAAAGTTATAAACAAAAATTGCAGGTAGCTACGAAGCTCAGCGGTGCCAGATGACATTTCTTTTGCATCATGCCTAGTTTAATCTAATTAAGTCTGTACAACACTTCCCCAGTCTATTTTAAGGACGGTTACAAATGAAAGAAAAGGGCTTTTTTTTTTCATCAGGTCCAACTACATTATTTGACCATTTGCCACCCCTTCATGTTTTTTTGCCTGACTTCCAGCCTGATAAAGATTGGTGGTGCCCTCAAAAATTACTTTGCTTTTGGTCCAGTGAAAGATTACCATAAATACATGAATTTCTATTTTGTAAAGCTCCACCAGGCATATAGTCAGTATACCAACCAAAATAAAGCAACTCCGAAAACAACCGTTGGCCAAAATTCTGTTGTGCAGTTATGCAAAAGGTATAACCTTTGGAGGCAAATTGCCTCTAAAATTAGATACTGTCTCTTGTATGCAGAGTCACACGATCAGCATGCAACAGATAATGTTTCCAGATAAGGTAAAGATTTCCCTTGCTCAAAAGCCAGTCGTATCCGACTCTAGGGTGCAGTGCTCATCTCTGTTTCAAAGCTGAAGAGCCAGCGTTGTCTGCTTCAGACGTTTTCATGGTCATGTGGCAGGCAGACACCAGAGCGCATGGAACGCTGTTGCCTTCCCACCAAAGTGGTCCCTATTTATCTACTTGCAATTTCTTGCTTTCAAACTGCTAGGTTGGCAGGAGCTGGGACAAAGACGGGAGCTCAATCCGTCCTGCAGTACTCGGGAATCGAACTGCTGACCTTCCGCCTCCCAGTCAGCATCTTATCCACTTGAGCCACTGCAGTCCCCGTATAACGAAGGACTCTTATAACGAAAACCTCATACTGTATAACAAAAGGAATTTGAAGGAAAATGTTGCCTCGTATAGCGAAAATTTTGTTATATGAAGCAACATTTCTCCCAGGGTGGTTTTCAATGCATCCCTATGGAGATGTTCGTTATACGGAGCATCCCATAGGAAATTTCGTTATATGAAGCATGCTTTGTATAATGAAAAAACTGCATAGTGAAAAGCCTCACAGTATGAATTATCTTCATTATACGAGATACCACTGTAAGATGATTTCTTACGACAAATCGTTTCTGACCATTAAATATGAAGCCTAAGTCAGTACATTGGCTGATCAGCGCTTTAGGGAATTGACTTAGGTTTCTGGGAATTGAAGATCAAAAAGAAACACTGGCTATGTCAATAATTACTTTGAAAGGGAAAGTGCCTGCAGCCCTGCTGAATGATAGCTGCAGGAAAAGGTGGGGAAAGGGAGTGTTGCTAATCAAATGGGGGACAAATTGGAGCAATCCAAAGGATTTCACAGGGGAAAAGACTTGTGGATGGAAGAATCTTTCAAGTGAGAGATAAAATAAATTGTATTGAAGGAAACAGCCTTTTAGGTGCCAACCAGATAAGCTCCAAATATCCCAGATTTTGTTTGTATCCTTTCTTTTTCCAAATAGAGAAGATGCGTGTGTCTGGTGCCTGTATGAAAAGGGCCCATGTTGCTTTCTGGCTAGCATGTTGACCATACCATAGTCCATTTTTGAACAACAAAACTAGCAACTTCCATCAGACCAATCCAGCCTGATCAGAGGTGAAGGATGATGGCAGTTGCAATCCCACAGAGGGCCATAAGAGTAACATTTCTTGTGCAAGGTCTTCCTGCTTCAAAGTGGCCTTTGCATTTTATATGCTTTTACACTTAAACCTACTCAAGATGTTCAAAAGGAATCCAAGGATATCCTGCTCAGTAGTGACATTGTTCAAACAAAATAAATCTTGGGTCTATGGCAGGGGTGCCCAAACTTTTCGAACCGCAGGCTGATCATGTGGTTCACGGGGCTGGTCACTATGGCTTGTGTGCTGGATCCAGCCCCCAACACCAATTCATCCGGCCTGTGAAGCCCTCGTCGCTCCCGGAAGCGGAAGTAAAACGCACCCATACGGTTTAAGTATAAAAGCTTATAAAATGTAAAGGCTACTTTGAAGCAGAAAGACCTTGCACAATAAATGTTACACTTATGGCTCTCCATGGGATTGCAACTCCCATCATCCTTCACCTCTGATCAGGCTGGATTGGTCTGATGTAAGTTGCTATTTTTGTTGTTCAAAAATGGACTATGCTACGGGAGCGTTTTCCGCTTCCATGAGCGATGAGGGCTTTGTGGGTCGGTTGAATTGGCATTGGGGGCCAGATCTGGCCCATGGGCCGTAGTTTAGGCACCCCTGGTCTACTGCATCAACTATGGAAGTATAGATGTGAAACAAGCAGTTCTTGTGCCAAAGGAACTGTCATTTAAAAAAAATTAACTACAAATGTTTATACAGTACATATACCTTTCCCAAGCTGAGGATGTCTTGTTCTAATTTTTGATGCATTTATTTTCTCTCTGGCCTCATGAAAATCCAGTTTATTTGTTTAAAAAGAGATCGTGAGCGAGCTGTTTGTCCATCAGAAGCATTATATGAAACTACAGAGATGGCTGAAGTGATGAGGCTTATTAGTTTCTGCACCTGTTTCCATATTGCATCCACCTATGCGCTTGAGTGTAGCTTTTAGTTATTGGCTCTAAGCCAAATCAAACAGGAAGCCAGAGTTTCTATAGTTTGTTTGTTTTTTTGCTAGTGAAATGTACTCCAGAGTCTGTGCTGAACACATACAGAAAGGTGGCACTCCTGAAAACGGTTTCCCTTTTCAAAAAGAGAGACAGTAAACATAAAAACACTGGCCGGCTGTGAGAGCCGGGTATAATCCATACTAAGAATGGGGCAGTGTGCTGAAAATGGAATGGATCTCTAAGCACCTGGCAGGTTGTCATTACCTCTTTGGAGAGCTCTTCCTCGCCAAAACCATAATTAGAACCAGATTTGGAATGAGCTGTAAAGCCAAATTATAACAACAAAGGGAGGCTGACCGGTGTGCATTGTCCATCTGCAATCATCATTTGCTGCATGAAGTGCGAAAGCTGAGTTGTCAAGCTATATGTTTAGTCAAACTGGTCTCTCTCTGAAAAGAATGTGAGTTCTGATGATTTAATGGGCATTTGTGTATCTTAGAGACGTTCCCAGAAAAGGCTGGACTGTTAACAGAGGTCACGAGGGTAAAGACCTGTGACCTGATCTCTTCACCTCATGGCTAGGCGGTGTTATGAGTCCTCTCTGGTGCCTGCCCACCCTTCCATCAAATGCCAGGCTTGGTGACAATCAGTGACATGGAGATAATATGGCTTGCTTTTTGTGCACAGTCACTCTTGCTAGGGACGATGGGAGTTATTGTCCAGCATATCTGGAGAGTGAGAGATTAGAAAAGGCCAATACAGGTGCCCAGACTTGTTAAGTTTTATTTCCCAGTTTTGATAATGAACAACAATTGTATCCTGATATTGTATCTTGATATTTTTTCCATTGTATTTTGTTTGCGTTTAATTTGTATTTAATTACCTTATTTGTATTTAATTATGTTGTAATGCCGCCCTGAGTCGGCCTTGCGCTGAGTAGGGCGGGGTAGAAATCCAAAAGTAAATAAAATAACATTTTATTTGCAATGAAGAAGTAAATTTCTCTGTACATTCTGTGAGACTTCTGTTTGCCAGCTCAACGTGAGGGATACCTTTGTTAATCGGTTACTTCAGTGTAAAGCAAGACTGTTACACTCGATCTGAGTTAGTTTGATTTTATTCCACCATAAGAAGATACTTATGGACTGTTATACTTGTTGAAGATTGCTATCATTTCATACGCCACAAACGGACGTGTTGCTTGCTTATACCATTTATATGGCTGCTACCTTCTCCGGAAGGTAGAGGCTTAATTCCAACCGTGCCTATGTACGTAGTGCTGAAAGTGATGACTATGCAGTTGCACCGTTTTTCTGCTCCGCATGGTATCCCTGACCAGCAGGGAGAATGAATGTACTTACGAGTCCTAAGTCCTGCTAACCCTGAACATCCGAAACCTGTCCTCTACTAGGATCTATGATGGAAGAACTAGTTAATGAATAACTGGACAGTTTGAAGATGAGTTAGTAAGTGCTGGCTTCCTTCGTTAACTGTTCTTAGGATTGTCCCTGATGAGCAGGAAGCATGGTTCAAATTTGGCTTCCCCTTTTGGTTCTGAGATGTACTTTGAGCAGGCTAACTTTTGTTTTCTTCCAGGCAGGCTCAGCACAGCAATCTGGTCCCTTGGCGGCGGCGGGAGTTTGTTGCCTGCAAACAGAGAGTGAATGGGTTCTTTAGCACCCGCTGCTCTGCCCGCTTCCCCGTGGGGCTGCTGCCCAGGTCTTTAGGGCATTTCAGGCCAGGCTGGAATGCCAGACATTCCAGCCGCATCCCTCTGGGTCAGTGAACAGTGAAACAACAGAGTTTCATCAGGCAGGGTTCAGCAAGGTGGGATTTCCAAGGACCCATATAAGTCCCTTCAACACAAAGGTAGCCTGTTTGCCAGGGAAAGAAGGATCTATGTCAGGGGTGCCCACATTTTTTGGGCCGCGGGCCTGTGACTTGTTTCAGGGGTGCCCAAACTATGGCCTAGGGGCCGGATCCAGCCCTCGCCATCAGTTCATCTGGCTCACGCCACCCTCGTCGCTCCCAGAAGCGGAAGTAAAACGCGCCCGTATGGGCGTGTTTTACTTCCGCTTCTGGGAGCGACGAGGGTGGCGTGAGCCAGATGAACTGATGGCGAGGGCTGGATCCGGCCCCTGGGCCATAGATTAGGCACCCCTGCTCTACTTTATCCACCACTTCTGCATATGACCAGGTGATGGGCTGCTGAGGTAGCAAATATCAAAAATTAACTCCCTGAACTTAGCACAAAGGCCATCAGATAAAAGGCTCGAACTGATACAGGCCTTCTGTATTGCAGTTTGTTCCATTTCCTATTGATCTGATTGTTAGATGGGATGTCACATTTTCTAACAGATACTTCTTAATTAGATAGGGAGATGGGTGGTTGCTACTTGCCACAGTGATATTATTTGCCTACAATCTGCTTTCGGTTTGATGTGACCATTCTGTAAAATTTGGGATGGGGAGAGGAGGAGGAGAGTTGCTGGAGACTGTAGGCCTCTTCCATTGCCCCATCCCTTCATTTGTTTTCCCACTGACAGCCATCTGTATCTATGCTGAGCAGAAAAGCTTGCTTTTAAGTCTTCTCATTACGTCGGCTGCAAGAGTTGATTTATGATGGGGTGTGCTTTTTGTCTGCTTGAACTTACATAATCAGTTTTATCTTTGAGACATGATGCCTGGGGGGGAATTAACTAGGGAAGGAAATAGTGATGTTGCAACAGATATCACAAGAAGACACCAGGAAAGGTGACACAGCACATGGGGGAAGTCATCAACATCATTAGGTAAACTTGGATTGATAGCTTTCTTATCCCACTTTTGGTTTTCTGAAAGTCAGAGCTGTTAACCACGGCTTCTGTGTTCATTGCACCTAGGAGGGAAGACTCTTTCTTACTAGTGGTGTAGAGAAAGCTAGAGCAGCAATTTCTTGCTGGGCTCCTACTGAAGCTAAAGGAAGTTTTTGCAAAGTAGACTGGAGCCTATGCTCATATGATGGTGGTCTAATGTAAGAGAGATATAGATCTGCTTTCTCAAATTCTAAGCCAGCATTCCAGTACCATAAGGGTACCTTTATTAGGCCAGTCAAATTGGTACAAAAATGTGTCAAAGTTGTTGAGAGCTTAAGCCTGTGATGGTGAACCTTGGCACTCCAGACGTTCTTGGACTTCAATTCCCAGAAGCCCCCGTGAATCCACACGAATGGGTTTACTGCGATTCATCTGGCCTGGGACCGCCCTCATCGCACCTGGCAGTGGAAGTAAAACATGCCCGTACGGAGGAAGGGTTAACCCAGAAGAGTCTTAACCGTACAGGCACGTTTTACTTCCGCTTCCAGGAGCATCGTGGGCTGGATGAATCGCAGTAAACCCATTCGTGTGGATTCATGGGGACTTCTGGTAATTGAAGTCCAAGAACATCTGGAGTGCCAAGGTTTGCCATCAGAGGCTTAAGATCTCTTTATTAGGGAAGATGAAATTTTTCTGATGGTCAACTATAGGTGAAACTTGGAAAATTAGAATATCATGCTAATGTTCATTCAGTTCAGTAATGCAACTTAAAAGGTGGAACAAATATATGAGATAGACTCATTACATGCAGAGCGAGATAGTTCAAACCTTCCTTTGTCATAATATTGATGCTTATGGCTTACAGTTTATGAACCTCCCCATCTCATGTACCCCATAATCATCACATAATCTCATGTACGCTGTATGCCATGATCATCACAATTATAATGAATTAAGGCATGACATCTCTCGCTTTGCATGTAGTGAGTCTATCTCATATATTTGTTTCACCTTTTAAGTGAAATGAATGGACATTTGCACAATATTCTGATTTTCTGATTTTCACCTGTACTTCTGCTTTTTTCCTATGACATCTCAATTATGTTGCCAGTACTTAAGCTTTCTTGTACCAGTGTACTGAGGTCAATGGGGAGTATCTTTAAAACACATCATCTTTTCAGACTATTGTATGCCTTCTGCCCCTTTCTACTTATTAGTGGTAATAGGGAATTGCAAGTTAAATGGTTGGGTTTTTTTTATGGGAGAGTTCTAAATCTCCACTGCCTGTGGATGCATGAGTAAGCTTCTCTTTCCTTGTTGTTGCTGGGAGACTTAGTATTATATGTCCTCCCGGATCCTTTTACAGGATTAATGCTGTTCCGCATTCTTGTCTGATAGAAGAAATGGGAGGTTGTGCTGGATTCCCGTCTAAATTCAACCCAAGGAGCACATTGTCTTTGCAATCCTTTTGAAAGAGGATTAGCTGCATCTATTCTCTAGTACTCTCACTTTCTCTCTCCTCGCCTTCATTTCCTTGTAGAGGAATTCCCGTAATAAAGAAATCGCACAAACTTTCCTAAAAGTCTTCTCCTGCCAGTTCAAATTTCTACTCTTTTGGCCAGCTGGCCAAATTGGGGGGAAGCTGCATTTTTACTTCACACTCTCTCTTTTTTTTAAAACCAAAAATAACATTGCTTGAAATGGATGGCTTTTCTTTTCATGACTTAAAAAACAAAGCTGAATAAGTGACTTATTCCCAGCCATACTTTTGTTGCTATAACAAAACTGATTTTATTTACAGCAAATGAAGCTATTGACATCTTAAGGCATGCGTTTACTGGCTGCATTTTACTGCAGAAGCAGTAAAGAGAAAGAACTCTGGTGACATATTAAGCCAGTGTAGAGCTGTCATTTTTTAAAAATAACAAAGCAGATGTTGTGTTTAAAAAGAACAAGACAAGTGATAATATTTAATTTGAATTAAAAGCGCCAGCAGGATTGTTTCTAACACTAGTATTCACTAAGGAAATGTCTTTTTTTGGGTAAGAGATCAGATTGTGTACTAACAATTTATTTGGTTGTACATGTGAACATGTGGGCTCCTAAGTACTGAACCAAATCCAAATTATTGTGGATAATATTGTTTTTTGTGGCCAGTGTTTCCATGCACATTGGGTGAATTATGTTTAGAGTGTCAGAGTACAGAACTCAACAATCTGCAATGTTATTGTGGTTGTGTGTTTGGCTCAAGAATGGGGACCAATTTGTGATCTCGTTGCCTAATTCAAATTTATATATCATCACTCTTTTAATGTATGCTCATAGCGGGCCTGCTTTTAGGTGCAGTAGGTTGTGTTTCCATGGACATCGTTCCAGTGCCTAATCTTCTTGAATCTCTCTATTTCCAGGTTGCTATCAAGTCTATCCAGAAAGACAAGATAAAAGATGAGCAGGACCTCATCCACATCAGGAGAGAAATTGAAATAATGTCATCCCTCAACCACCCACATATCATTGGTGTCCATGAAGGTAAGAATATGTTGAACTATAATACTGGTATAGGTACTTGTCTCCCCGAAGGGCAGCAAAGAAGGTACAATATTTTGTTTCTTCGGGACATCAAGAGCCTAAATGCATGTTTAAAATTGTCTCTGATTATGAGTTGGATCAATGAACTCTGCACAAATTGATGCTGCACTATGTAGTTCTCCAGATGTTGTTGGACACCAACTCACACCGGCCTTTGATACGCAGCCAACAGTGTGGTATTATGGTAGAATAATATCTCTGAAGGGCCACACATTCCATAGTCCTAAATGTATATTTTAGTACTTTAATGTTAAGGTTACTGTCTTGCTGTGGGCCAAGGGTATATAACTATACAATTTGAAAATTACACTATAAAATACAGGAAATATCGCTCTCTGTTATTCCTAGCCCCTGAGAGCCTCTTTAAAATTAGAAGGTTTTCATGATTTTCAGCTCAATTGCAGAGAATGGGGGGCGGGGAATGAAAAGGTCTTGTGAAGCATCATCAGCTACATTTTCTTCCCTGTTTGCAATAGGTAACCAAAAATGGATAATGTTGCAAAACAATGGGGCAGAAACTCTGCAGTTTTTACCTTGGGGAAGTTGGATGACTCACTTAAAGTACTTTGCTCTAGACTAGAGCATGAAAGTTCCCCCATCACTTATTAGTGGTTGCTTCCATGTTTTTAAAACTTATTTGAAATGTACACAACAGCTTGTGACAGTAGCACGCACTGTTCAAAACAGCAGGTTCCCATTATTTCCAGCTTTGAGAATAAAAGCTTCTGCAAAATTGCTCTTCTTTCACAATTCTGTGAAAAGCTTAAAAAAGAGCCTCCTGCAACAGTTGTACTCCAGGTATTCCAGCATTATTTACTTTGCATGAGAAAGGTTGTGGAGTACTGTATTAGAATGAGCATTATAAGCCTGTGTAAGCAGAATTACAAATTAGTACAAGAACCAAGGCTGTAGGTTTGCCTACAGCAGGGGTTCCCAACCTTTTCAAGCCGGGGGCCGGGTCATATTTTCTCAGTCAGCTTCAAGGGCCGGAGGGCCATTTTGTCCTTCTTACATGATGGGGGTGGCCATTTTGTCACAACTGCTTCAAAGGGGCAGCCATCTTATTTCTCAAATGCCTTTAGAGGGGCGGGGCACATGAAATGGTGCTGGGGGCCAGATCTGACCCACAGCCCTTAGGTTAGGAACCCCTGGCCTACAGGATTGTTTAGAATGTTTGACCTCTTAAAACTGCTGTACCTGACTTCTGGACATCATGAGTCCTGCTCTGGGAAGTGCCTTTTCTCACATTTCATTCTTCTGTTACAGTTTTTGAAAATAGCAGCAAGATTGTCATTGTGATGGAATATGCCAGCAAAGGAGATCTCTATGACTACATTGGTGAGCGCCAGAGACTGACTGAGCAGGAAGCACGACACTTCTTCAGGCAGGTGGTGTCTGCTGTCTACTACTGTCACAAGGTCAGTAGAATATGATGACCTGCTAGGTGGTGTAGGCTCCTTCTTGAAACCTCATGATGGCACGACAAAAGCAAATGTCACGGAGAGTGTTTGTGCTTTGTTGCTTAAGACACTTGCAAAGTTATGAAATGCAAGCACCCAAGAACCTGTTTTAAATATAGCAAGGCTCTATGTTGATGTATTTCACAACTTCTTCTCTCCATGTTAAAGTGAAAGGAGCATTCAGTCAGGCTTCTCCTTTTTGTTTATCTGTAATATCCAGAATAAGCTCCTGGGTCTGCATTGCTCCCTGTGAAACATACATGGAATGCATCATACTTGCTATATTAAAGACATCAGTTAGCAAGCTCAGCATTTTCACCATGTGGTAGATGCAGTTTGTTAAAGAACAAAGATAAGCACTGATTACTGGCTTCCAGAAAATGTTTGTGGCAGTACAAATGTTACAGGATGATTTCTCTCTCTCTCTCTCTCTCTCTCTCTCTAATTAACAATAAGTAAAAGAAAAGATAGCTAAGACTCTTGTCCTAGTTTCAGGGTCTGTATAGAGTAGGGCAACTTTGTCGATTATTAGAGGTCTCATCCTGTGCTAAGACATGGAGCTGATACGCTGTCCCTATAGTTATATAATAAATTCTTGGAACTTGCCATGTGATTTTGGTCTATAGTATGGTTGTGTGACAACCTTAGTCTAGGTCAGGGATTCTGTGGCCGGATGAGGCCCGCAACACCATTTCATGTAGCCCCCCACTGCCTCTACCACACCAGGAAGTGCCATGTGGTGGAGGAAGGGCAAAATGGCCATCTGGCCCCCGAAGCTGTCTGAGGGAGCGTGACCCAGCTTTAAAAGGTTGAGAACTCCTGGTCTAGGTAGCATTGTCATCTTCAGCCCTTTCTTCAGGGAGAGACTCATACCTGCTACACAGTGCAGGACATCCTGGCTTGAATTTCAGTTTCTTTCTGCCTGCAATGATGGTTGGTAGGGAAACTGCTCCTTAAGCGCAATCTTGTTTCCCAGACTGTGAGCAGAGTTCAGGGAGGTGGAGACTACAACCTTTCATCTGGCTCTAAAACGACTGACCTTTGTACTGCTATCGTTGTTATTCTCTTTGCCAAAGCAGCACACAATTTACATACCACAAATAATATATCACTTGCTAAAGCAGAAAACACTTCCTTGTATGCATTCTTCCTGAAAAATCCAATTCAATTTCTCTGCCTCTAACCATTAAAAGGCCAGGAAAGGTTAATTTGTTGGACTAAAGGGGCAACATTGATTAAGACACATCAACACAGATCTGGGGAGTCTGGTGCTCTAGATAGGTACTGCTGTTTTCTCTTGCATGCCTTATTCTTGTTGCAGAATGTGAGGAAGAAGATAGAAATGCAGAC
This sequence comes from Bradypodion ventrale, assembly GCA_035047345.1. Lineage (NCBI taxonomy): Eukaryota > Metazoa > Chordata > Lepidosauria > Squamata > Chamaeleonidae > Bradypodion > Bradypodion ventrale. The sequence continues at coordinate 64,723,242 of JAWDJE010000004.1, forward strand.
ATTTGGGCCCTTCTCTTTCTCTTGAGAATGACTATAAAGGGCCCAAGAGCAAAAATAGGCATATGCAGTGGATGGAAAATTGTGCTCAGGAAGGCTTTTGCATTCCTGCCCACATTTAGTTTGCTCCTCTGAATCCAAAGGCTACTGTATTCCCAAACTAGAACAGACCCATTGAATCAGTTGCTAAACAGCAAGTCAACACTTTCATAAAGCCCATTCGTTCATTGTGTCTGCTCTAGCTTGGCCTAGCACAGTATGGCCAACATTGGCACTCCATGTGTTCTTGGACTTCAATTACCAGAAGCCCAAGTCAGCACTCCTGCTGATCAGGGCTTCTGGGAATTAAAGTTCAAGAACAACTGGAGTGCCAAGGTTAGCCATCACTGGCCTAGCATTTGGGATTACCAGAAATTCCATACTTCTATTCAGACCTCTGTTGTTTGGAAGCATCTCCAGTTGTCTAGATCCATTCCCAGAAAAGTATCTGCAGAATAAAATTGCAGGAGGATTGTAGGTTAGAGTCATAATTTACTGTTGGCTAAAGGTTAAAGAGAGGATTCACTTGAGAAAGCCTTGATGTTGGGAAAGGTGTAGGGCAAAAGAAGAAGGGGGTGGCCAAGATGAGATGGCTAGATGGTATTGTAGACACAATGGGCACAGAGCTGGGTGGGCTGAGGAGGAGGATGGTGGAGGACAGAGGTGCCTGAAGGACAATGGGTCGGAATCGAACAAAAAAGATTTCCAAAATTTCATTTAACAGTCTTTCAAATTTAAATTTATTGGATATACAGTAAAACCCCTACTTACGAAAAAAAAGTCCATTCTGTAGGCTTTTGCTTATATCAATTTTTTTAAAACTCGAAGCAAACCCATAGGAAAAAATGAAATGTTTATGTAAATTGAAGCAAACCCATAGGGAAATGAATTTGTACATAACACGAAGCAAATCCATAGGGAAAAGAATCTTTATATAACTCGAAGCAAACCCATAGGAAATTGTGTAAATTGGGACATGGTTTTAGCACAAAATCATTATGTAAGTCGAATTTAATGTTACTCGAGGCATTTGTAAGTCGGGTTTTTACTGTATTGGCTGAAATACTTTTGCTTAATTTTTGAAGCTGTGGTGCCTAGTTTGTTGAAGCTGTTGCCAATGTGAATAAATGGCAGCCTTTAGTTAAGGCTTGACTTCTCCTTTAGATGAGAAAATAAATCTCATGTCTGCTTTTTTCTCTCTCCTCACAGAATGGAATTGTTCACAGAGACCTGAAGCTGGAAAACATCCTCCTAGATGCAAATGGCAACATCAAGGTGAGCAGAGCTGTCCAGTACCCAGAAGTTTGTCAGCTATGGTATTAACATTTCTGTATGCTGGACTGAAATGGCTGAGCTTCTTTCTTTTAATTACAGTAAAACCTCACATAAAGAGCGCCTCACTTAGAGACTAACTCGCTTAAAGAGCAGAATTTTCTCCGAATTGTTGCCTCACTTAACAACTAAAACCAACCAAAAACTCACTTAACAACTAAATTGGGGTTCGCAATCTCCCCTGCCAGAAGTCACAATTGGTCACTTACAATGGTGTTTCACTTAAAGAGCAATCCCATGAAACACATTATGCTCTTTAAGCAAGGTACCACTGTATTTGAATTCCTTAAAGATATTAACAAAGAAGCACATTGAAAAATCTAGTCACACATATATGAAATGGTAATTAAAAGAATAAGTGCTGGGTAGAATATGTGGGGAAAGTGTGCAGTTGCTGTGGAAGAGTTTTTAGATTGGTACTATGAACTCAGCACAGACCAATCTCCAACCCTTCTTGCAGTTTTTACACTTTGCATGAAAGTAACCATAGTTCTGAGCAAACCTTGTAAATTGTTTAACAGCTGAGTGTTAACTGCGGCTGATCACGTCCAGTTCAGTGAGAGAGAAGACGATAATGCAGGCTCAAGGTCCAGGTTGTCCAGGAAAAGACAAACCTTGATATTTTTTAGTGCTACAGTAAACACTATAAACTATTTTGTAAAATGCTGCAAGGTTTTTATTATTGCCCGGGATGGAAGTACAGACTATAAATAAACAAAATTCCTTTAATCTAAGCTCTTTATAGGACAGTCTATCTATAAGAAGGGTGGGCAATTGGGGTAACCCTTCAAAAGTTGCTGGACTACTGAACTCACGGTTTGATGTGTTAATGAAGGCTGGTGGCAACTGTAGCCCCAAAACATCTGAAGGGCAAGAGTTGGCCATTCTTGACCTATAAGTAGCCTGAATGTTTTAACAAGGAAGAAAGTAAAAATAGCCAGTGATTACCAGAAAATGTGTGTTATCTCTCTTGATAAACATTCAGATAGGAAGAACTAATCCAAGGAATGACTCATGCTGGAGAAGAACGCCAGACGAAAAGTTGTTGTGACTTGTTTTAAAAAAGGAAACACCAGTTTCCAAGAAGCAAAGGAGACTTCAGAAACAAATTGATTAGACACGATAATGTTTAAGTTCTCTATCTCAAGTCTGAGAATAATTTGTCAGAGATTATTTGAGTCCCTCTGCACAATGGTAGATCACTATATTCAAAGGTGGTTTCTACCACTATTTTGAATTCCTTGAGGAATTCCTGAAGTTGTCTCTGACCTGGCAGCTTTCAAATGTATTATCCTAAATTTCCCATATTTGGCATGATTGGGGATGATGGGATATATTCCAACAAATCTACTTAAGGCTTAGTGGCTTATAGGCGAGGTTTCAAAGAGGTAGCTGTGATGTTCTATTTTAGCATGAGCAAAATAGCTGTTGTTTTCTTCATCCCATTTCACTCTGCTCCCATCCGCACAATCGTGTGCATATAATTTTGAGGCTAGAATATTGTAGTTCCCCACATCTGAGGAATTATGATGTGTTGTGGAAAAAAAACTCATGCTAGAATACATCCATGAGTCTTCAAAATAATACAGGGGTCTTTAGGGAATAGTTGGGAGGCTGTCTGATCACGAAAAGAAGGACCTTTGATTAAAAGCTGCCCAACTTACTCATACCCAATAGAAGAAGACATACTATAGCAGTGTTAAAATGCAGGGCTGAGTTAGTTGCTCTTAGTGGTCTGCCAGGCATACATTCAAGGACATGATAGGGCAATTGTTTGTACCACTGAATTGCATTTTCTTGTCTTAAACCTTACTGTCAGGAAGCAAAGGCCGGTGTTGGTATTTTAAGGGATGATGGTGGTAAAGTTTGGAAGAAAACATTTACTCTGTCAGTCAACCAGGTTTTACTTTCCCTAATATGGGAAGAAACACTGATAGAAAAGTATTTTACAGTATGATATTCTCCATGGTGTTCTACCTACTGAGTCTCTACCTTCTTAATCAGACATCTTTTAATAGAGTGGAAAATTTGCAGTTAATAATAAACAAAGTCTTGCTTGAACAATAGGCTGCTCTGAAGCTACAGACCTGAAAGCATGTTCTGTACCTTTTGGCTCAACTGACTGGCTGTGGTTTGAATAAACAAAATGCACTAAAGCCGTGGTATCTGCAGATACTTAGAGCTGTGGCACAAGTAGACCAGGAAAACACAAGACCTACTGGTCTGTTCTTGAACACCTGGTACATACTCAAAAAAGAGCAATTTGCTCCAGGACCTGAGTATGCTTTTACAGTTTCTGTTCCCTCCTTTCTGTAAGGTTTCTGAATATGTTCCAATAAATGGGATATCTTAGCTATATATTTTTACTATATGTCTATAAAAAAGGCTGGAGTGCTTTATGGATAACAGCTAATAAGTTAACACAAACCTTTGGCTCTAGGGTTAGATCTCAAAATCAGGACCTTTCTTGTGAAGCAAAGTAGGGGGTAATTCAGTGATTTCGTTGGTTATTCCTTTGTCCACATGGGCGTTGAAGCATAATGTACAGGTTGAGTGGTTTGGAATAGCTTACAGCAGTTCACACAATGCTTCTTTGGGTAGGAATCTCAGGGAAAGTTTGCAACTTTTGTCTTCTGTCAACAGCAGCATACTAACCTGTGGCCTATTTTCCTCCAAATCAGATTGCAGATTTTGGCCTCTCTAACGTTTTCCAGCAAGACAGGCTCCTTCAGACATTCTGCGGCAGCCCCCTCTATGCATCCCCAGAGATTGTCAATGGGAGGCCTTACAAAGGTCCCGAGGTAAGAGGGCTACTTATAAAGTGGGAACTTCCTAAATATCAGACAAGGCAGTTGATATGGAAACACCCTAAACGTTGGAGGAGGTGCATACACATGCCAGCAGTAGTCAGCCAAAGTTTTATTTGGCCGCCCAGTGGAATGGCTTCCAAAGAGAGTGGTACAGATTCATACTTGGTTACTGCCTATTGATCCTGGGTTCTAACACAAAACGATGGGACTAACTAGAATATGGGTTCCCAACCTAAGGGCCAGATCCGACCCATGGCACCATTTCATGTGCCCCTCCAAGGGCATTTGAGAAACAAAATGGCCACCCTCTTTGAAGCTGTTGGGACAAAATGGCCACCCCCATCGTGCAGGCAGGGCAAAATGGCCATCCGTTCTTCGAAGCTGACTGAGAGCATGGCCAGGCCCTCAGCTTGAAAAGGTTGGGAACCCCTGAGCTAGAAGAACTGCATAAGGAGTGGCACTAGGCATCCAGTGACTGGGTATTATAATGGTTTAGAACATCTTGTTGATAAAATATTAGCATAAGGCCAGCTGTAGTAAGACAATGCTTTTTGTTTCTGAAAAATGACAGTGTGGAGTCAGAAGATCTTGCTAATTAGATATTTGCCAATAGATTCCAGTCTAGTTTCTGCCCTTCTCCAATCACCCCCACCCCCCGCACTCCCACGATTGACACTGTTTTGATAACTTATTGCAACTTTTTGCCAGCGCTCTCAGAATCTGCAGAGATTGAGGGTGGGGTGGGGTGGGGTGGGGTGGGGGGGAGATTGCTGTTTTTAGATTGTGGTTCCCAGAATCTCACAGCTGTTCTGGCTGTAGGATTCTGGGTGTTGTGACCATAACCACACTGGCAAGAGAGACTCTTCAATTTAACATCTAGTGGTGTGCATTTTCCAATCTCTATGGCAGCACCTTAAAATGTTTCCAGAACTACAAGTTGGGAGGCATATGTTTTTCATAAATTAAAATAAAATGCAGTAGTCAAGTGCATGCATAGATTCACTATCAACAAAGCTGTACAGGCTGCAAGACAACCTGGCTGAGACTTCCAGTCTTTAACACTGAATGCTTAACTTCCATAAGACTGGGTTGATCGTCTGTATCACATCTAACAAAACTGCTGGATTTCTGTTGGAAAATAACTTTAATGACACAAAAGAATTGGCTGCTTACGCAGTCCTCAGATATGTCCTTAATTAACCCATTTGGAAATGTTTATCTCTTCCCCTTGACTCTTGTACCTAATGACAACATAAAGCTCTAGAAACAGAAAACATTCCTCTAGTCAGATTATGTCTCCTAATAGACCTTTTCTGCCTTGCAGGTTGACAGCTGGTCACTTGGCGTTCTCCTCTATATTTTGATTCATGGTGCAATGCCATTTGATAGTCACGATTATAAAACTCTGGTCAAGCAAATCACAAGTGGGGATTACAGAGAGCCTACCAAATTATCAGGTAAGTGGAAATGAGATTACAGCATTTTTCGGTGTGTTTGTGCCACCCATTAGAGGAGCAACATGAAACAAACGGTAGATCTTTCAGCCTTGTAAAACGGGGGAAGCATTTATTGACTACTGATGTTGAATTCCAATTCCCATGAATTGGCATGATGGGTTTTTTAATCCCTCAACATTTGGAGGGAGCTACATGTTCTCCAGTTTCAAGTGTATCCTGTACCTTTTGAATAGCCATTGAACCAGGGGTGGGCAAAACATAACCCTCAAGATGTTGTCAGATTGTAACCCCATCAGGCCTGGCAAGCATAGCTAATGATGTGGACTAATGAGAGTTTGAGCCAACATTTAGAGGGGTGCACTTTGTTGACCCCTGCGTCAACTGAACCATACCATCAGCTGGACGGGCCTGTAGAGGTCCTGATTTTTCCTTCACTGAAAAGTGACCACAGATACTTCTTGCAAGGGAGAGGTAATTGGACGGCTGCCCTCAGACCCTGTTTTGAAATGGTTTCTCTGTCTTCCAGATGCCTGTGGCCTCATCCGGTGGATGCTCATGGTGAACCCAGAGCGGCGAGCCGCGATTGAAGATATTGCCAGCCACTGGTGGGTGAACTGGGGCTACAAAGTACCAATTGGGGAACAGGAGTCCTCGCGTGATAATGTGTCTTCATTGTCCACCGTGGCAGAATGGCTGCGGCGCTCCTCCAGACCCCTCTTTGAAAATGGCTCCAAAGTGCGCTGCTTTTTCAAACAACACATCGCTGGCGTCACGTTGGAGAGGCAGCGCTCGCTCAGGAAGTCAAAGAAGGAGAACAATGTTTCACATGTGCTTCAAGAGACTGGCCCTGTTCCAGAAAACCCCTCCAAATCGATTCTGAAACGACCCAAAGGCATCCTGAAGAAGAGAAATTCCTGTGAGAAGAACCAGATTTCTCCGGCTCCAGTGACAGCAGCTTCTCTTGATGTGATGAAAGAGGACAGTGTTGGACCTACATGTGATCTAGTTCATGTCTTGTCATCTAGGGATTTAGCTTGCAAGGCAAATGATTCTGCAGCCACACACCCCATACCCAAAAAAGGCATCTTGAAGAAGCCCCAAAAAAGGGAATCTGGGTATTACTCTTCCCCAGAGCGTAGTGAATCTGCAGAGGTCTTGGACTCTAAAAACTTGGATCTTGTTGCCAGTGTCTTTGCTGCTCATCCCTCCTCTGCACAGGCTTCCAGTGAGCCTCACGCAAGACGGAAAGGCATCTTAAAGCACAACGGCAAGTTCTCCTCCAGCAGCACAGAGTCTGAAGGTGTGCCTGCCAAAGTCTTTTCCACCTTTGCTGAGATCAGCCTGCCCAAAGTGTCCATGACCTCCCGTATTCGCCCATCAAGTGCTGTGAGTGAAGATAGTATCCTTTCCTCGGAGTCCTTTGACCAGCTTGATTTGCCTGACCGCATGCCAGAGAATGGAGGAACGCCCATGCGTGGATCCATCTCAGCGGATGACCTGCTGCAGCTGGGGGAAGCTGAGGAAGAAAGAGGTGCTTATCGGCTCCGCCGCTGGACCGTCACGCAATGTCAAAACCCTCTTGTAGATAGCTGCTTCTCTCTGGTGGACTGCGAAAATGTCACTGAAGTCTACAAGCGGACTGTAGCTATGAGCACAAAATTGAGCTGAAGGGGCCTGTTGCCAACAATGCTACCAGGAGAACTCTGCTAATCTGGGCACAAATCTGTAGATAAGTCTTGTGCTCAGAAGGAATGGCATGGTCCAAACAGTTTGTACTTCCCTTAAGGGTGGACAAGTGAACTCTCAGCAGTCAGTGTCTTCTCTTCAACAGGGCGGGAAGTCCAGCTGTCTGGAACTTATTTATTTGTTGCATACTACTTGACTTATTTTATTTTAGGGGTTGGGGGGCTGGTCGTAAAGAGATGGATACTCATTTGGTTTCAAAATTGGTACAGCAGGGTACTAGTGTGTGTTTGGAGAGAGGAAAAAGATATGTTGATAGAAGAAAATGGGTGGGTGTTAGAAACAAGTTAATGGCTGTGAAATGAGCCTGGAGAAATGTGGAGGCATCTTGTTAACCTGTAAAGGGATTATTTAAGAAGGAGACCAGGAATAAAGGCAAAAACCCTCCTGGCATCACCAGCGGCAAAGAAGCAGTGAGTTAAAGACTTGATGAGTCCTGTAGCACAAAACAGAAGACTTTCATCTCTCCCAACAGATCCTGGTGATGATCATCTCTAGTTTTAGGGACTAGGATGGTTATTTTGTTTGCACTGTATATCTTTAATTGCACGAAGATGAGAAGAGAGGTAGGAATGCCACTGAAATGGAAGGACAATGTGGCACGATAATGAGGAGCCGTGATGGCGAACCTTGGCACTCCAGATATTCTTGGACTTCAATTCCCAGAAGCCCATGGCGCCCTCATCGCTCCCGGAAACGGAAGTAAAACGCGCCCATACGGTGTGGGCCAAATGAATCACACTAAACCCCTTTGTGTGGATTCACGGGGGCTTGGGCTTCTGGGAATTGAAGCCCAAGAACATCTGGAGTGCCAAGGTTCGCCATCACAGGAACAACTCTTGGCTGAAAAACTAGGTTTCTTATAGTTGAAGAGGAGCACTACACATTTAGAAAGAGGATGTAACTACTCTGAGATGCTCAGCCTTAAAAGAGGATGGTAGTAGGGAGGGGTGCGTCTTGACAACAGATTTCAAAGTACAGTGTTTCATTTAGATGAGCAGTGCAGTTAACCGAGAACCTGGGCAGACTGGTGGCAAAAGTCCGATACTGATCAGTGTTACTTAAAATTCACTCAAAAAGTCTAAAGATCACTTCTCTGCAGCTGCCTGAAAATACGGAAGCTCATTTGGGTTGCAGCTGTGTCTTTGAGGTATTTAGAATAATTTGCAGAGAGGAAAGCTTTCACAAGGCAACAAGAATTAAGAGCAGTTGTAGAACCCCATAAGCAAGCGTCTAGTTCTGGAGAGAGCCTGGGCCAGCCCTTCAAATCTAGAGGGGCTTGCCAGGGTAAGAAGGAACTCTATCTGAGAATGCCAGATGAAAACCCTTTACTGGGATGTAATACTGGAAGTGATATTAATGTTCTAGGCACAGGAGGCTGTAAAGAAGTAGGCATCTAGAAGTCCTTCAGAAGAAATAAAATAGATGAGCGTGCCTTTGATAAGAAATTCTGGGTTGTGATTTAGATACTAAAAGGATGTTCAGGAAGGAAGATCACCCATTAATTGCCTCATCTCCCTCCCAGAAGTCCTCTGCAACCCCAATGTCACCTGACTAGGCTTCTTCACAAGTATGGAAGTGGGTGGCAGCTCCTGAACTGTGGGGAGGAGGTGGTAGGAAGTCCTCCTTTTGTGATCTTCCTGAAATAAACTTCTTTTAGGATCTAAGCCAGTATGTGTTGCCTTGATATCAGTCTCCTTGTCCCAATGGGAACTTTCCCCTGCTTTGGAAATTTTAAAATACTGCCCTCTGTTTGCAAAAATGTTTGAAAAGTTGGTTAAAGGTAGTAATTATTTTTAAGCAATAATGAAAAACAACTGGCAGCCTTAGGATCAGAAACAAAGCCAATGGCAAAACATTTCCATCTTTGTGTAACATACCTGTTGTACTACCTTGCCATGTCTTCTGTGGTTAGCCAGCCAGTGTGTTTATTTTATTTTAACCATCCAGAGATATTAATTCAAATGTAAGGAAAAATGAGATCCGAACACTCTTGTCTGTGCTGTTCTTCTTTTTTGTAAATGGATGCCATGATTATGTAAGAGAATAAAATAAAAAAGGAACTGAACCCTGAATTTGTCTGTCACTGTTATTCCTCCTACACTGACTAGAAGTACCATGGGTATTCTGGCCCATGGTAGTCGGCCAGGATACCTAAGAGACCGTATCGTCTCAAGAATGTCTGTCCATCCAACCAGAGCGGACCAGAGGGGCTCTCTAATTGTTCCATCTGCCAGAGGGGCTCGCCTCTCTGGCACACGAAGGAGGGCCTTTTGCATGTCCGCACCGGCCTTGTGGAACCTCCTGCCAGTAGATTTGCGGGAGCAGACGGAGCTGCTGCCTTTCAGAAAAGAATTAAAAACTTAGTTGGCGGTGCAGGTGTGGGGCCCAGATGGAAGAGTGGCCACCCGCCTGTTGGCTTATAAAATGAAACCTCCCCATCTTTTTAATGTGGGCAGTTTTAATGTGGTTAGTTTTTAATAGGTGGGTGGGTATGTTGGGGTTTTAATTGTTTTTAACATGTATGTTTTAATCCTGTTGTGAGCCGCCCTGAATCGGGTTCGCCTGATTGGGCGGCATAGAAATTTGAATTATAAAGAAATAAATAAAATAAACTACGTGCCGGACTGTTGCAAATGACTTCCCTACCATCACAAAAAGACATAGAGAGAGAAAGTCCCTTCTAGTCCTTTTTCTGGTCTTTTACATTCTTTGAAAATGGAAGTTTGTTCATAAACTGCAAAACTGTTTTGTTGATCCTGTGAAGTCACTGGAATAGTCGAGATAGCTCAGAGAGTTAGGTATCTGGCTATAGAGCCAGTGGTTGGGAATTCACTTTGCCCCCCAAGATGTTGATTGGTTGATTTATTCGATTTGTATGCCGCCCACCCAGCACACGCCAACTCAAGGCAGCCCAACAAATCAAACATTGCAATACAATAAAATGTAACAATGCAAAAAATAACAATACAATATAATGACAATACAATAAGATTATACAATATTAATTCCAGACAATATATCAATAGAAACAATACCATATCACAATACTGCAGCAGCCTCTCTGCCCCAGCTACAAGTAAGTCCGGGGGGGCAGAGAAGCCCTACTGCCCGTCATCGCCATGGCCTTTTTAGCCTCTCCATCCAGGCCACAGAAGTCCGAGGGCAGCAGCAAAGTCCTGCCGCCACCATGGCCTTTTGAGCGGGGCCCATGACACCGGTGGTGGGGGTGGTCCTGGTGCCGCAATGGCGGCGGTTCTTGTAGCCTCCCAAATTCCCCACGCAGCTGTCTCACCCTCTTCTCGAAGCTGGTCTGGCCGACAGCAAGGTCTGGTGGCCGAGCGGCGGTGGCGGTTCTTGTAGCCGCCCAAATGCCCCACACAGCTGTCTCCTCTCGAGGCCGGGCTGGCCAGGATGCCCTACGAAGAAAGGAATGGTAAATTCCTTCTGACCCCTCTCTACCTAGGAAACCCTGAAAAGGATCACCATAGGTCAGAATTGTCTTTGACAGTGCATGCTTATTGTTATAATATTATTATTACACAGAGCAATCAATTTGAAGTTATGACTAGCCTCTGATTTTAACATAAGGAACCAGAATATCTGAACCTATTCATTACAGTAAAACCCCGACTTAAGAATGCCTTGAGATACAATTTTTTTGAGTTACAAATTGTTTTTTCTTAAACTGGGGTCCCATCTTACAAAAAAAAGATTTACGAAATACCCTGGGTTACGGAAAAAATTTGTAACTCGAAAAAATCAGTTTTTTTAGCACCCAAAATGGCGCCGGTGCCATTTTGTGCACTAAAAATCACTCCCAGCCACGCCAGAAGTGTAAGAAAAGGAAGCAGCAGCAGCCAGAATGTAGGAAATTCTCCTTTTTTAAAAAAAATTAATGCATGCCTCAAGTTATGAAAAAATTCGAGTTACAACATAGGCCAAGGAACTGATTTTTTCGTAACTCGGGGTTTTACTGTACTCATAAATACATAGTAAATAAGATTGCAAGACGAATTGATTGACATCTATACAGTGTATATTACATTTTTTTATTAAAAACCCTTTGGCTTCAGAGGGGCATTTTTAGTCTCATAGAACATTGTGAGATAGGACATAGTGCAGTAGACCATTATAAAACAATAGGGATGCATTCTGGTAGCTAGACCACTCAAGCCATTGTATATCACTGTCTTTTGATACTGAGGATAGTAGCTAATTGAAGTTAAGGGATCTTGGATGTAAACTAGCTTACGTCTTAGAGCTGGAATCTCTATATACTCTTGGTAAATATACAGAATAGAAAAAAAAATGCAACCTTCCAAATATCAGACTACGATCCCAGTATTCCTCACTATACTGACTTGGGATGACAGGACATGAAAGAAAGACGGTCCATTAGGGCTAAAGGGGCATTGCCTCATGTCAGGTGTAGGTTTTCCCCTCAAGTCACTAGTGCCTGTTTCATTATCCGTAAAGGAGGCTGAGAGCCCTGCATTTGCTCCCTTCGTGCTGCATTCCCAGCTTCACATAGTGGGTTTATGTATATATGAATGAGGGGAGAAAGAAAATGGGGCAATGAATATAAATGACCTGTCCCAGCATCTGCTCAACTTTGAAAGTTGACACAGAAGGAAGCAGCTGCAAAGTATGCGTTTCTGCTCCAGTGACTATCCAGGTGAATAAATATCAAGTTTTACCTCTGGCTCCACTCCCCATGGAAACCTGTTCCTACTGCCCCACTTGTGACTAGCCATTGCAGAGTTTAAATCCAACGTCCAGAGGACGCCACATTTCCCACACTGCATGTGCCTTATATGCCATAAGAACCTTCCCTTGTATGTTAAAACGACTGTCCACTTTCTGTGGTCTCCAACCAATGGTTCTTTCCAGACTGGCTCCTTTCTCATACTCTGGTATTTCCTCCCCTTATTGGAAGAAGGGGCCATGGCATTGAGTGACACTCCTTCAAGAGTGGAGAAGCAGCATGCGGCGACTAAGCATGCAGGATTTGGGCACTTTCAACATTCGATCACTGAAATCTGAAAAATGATTTGCTTATGGCTGCCAAGAGAGCTAAAGAAGTTTGAAGGCTGATAGCAGTAGCTGTAACTGAGACAGACCACTTTTGACATATATGAAACTAAATTTGGAAGTGGGTATCGGATGGCTAAAATGAAAGCTGATCATTTAACAACCCATTTAGTATCTTACAGGCAGGGAGACTTGAAAGGTTAATGAGGAAATTACAGGTACTGTACTACTTTTTGCTTGCCCTATTGAGCAGCTCTTGATACATGAAGATCCACTGAGCCCTAGTCATAGTCCGGAGGGAGACTAGTTGAAGAGAGATGTGAATCTTAAACAACTGCATTTCTGAACAAAGTGGAGCAGGAGGAATTAACCCTAACAGCATAGTAATCCATGGAAAAACCCTGAAGCAATCAAAAGTTATATGCTATTCTGATCTACCATAGCTTTTGAAAAAATACAAAGACCCACCTAAATGGCTCATTTGCTCCTTAGTCATTCCCTAGTTTTGGGGTTTTCAAATTAGTACTTGGAAGTAAGCCTGGTACTAAGTTGAGCTTCATAGTCCTAGACAGTGATAGGCAAACCAGTCAAGACTGCTTCAGACTCCTGACTTGTAGGGGAACAAATGGCACCTTTTGGTGTATTTCTGAATTCTATGCATTATTTGTTTATTCATTCAGCCCCTAACTAAAGTATGTGTGCCCTTTTGAAGTCTATGCATTTTGACACACAGATTCCTGGTGTATGTGCTTTAACTGGGCAGCTTGCTATTCACACTTCTGTCATCATAACACAAGAAGGTACTCTGTGGTCCACCGGTTATTTCGTTTGGCATGAGAGATTGAAGCCAGCTATTCAAAAGGCTGTTCTTTCTTTGAAGGGATTATCTGTTTGCTAAATCCACAGTAAAGGAAAATTGTCATATGAAGTAGAACAGGGACCTTAAAATGGTCTATGCAGCTGACGAATAGGAAGTGACATTTTAGTGCAATCAAAGATCAGCACAGCGCCCAGACAATAAACTGAGCAAAATACTAGTTACCTTTTCAGAGTGTTCCTCACCCTGATGAGATACATCATATTTCTGGGTAATTATTTCTAAATTTGCATCCATATACATAAATTAGTGAAAGCACAATTTATGACAACTGACAGTTAAACAATGCTTTTTGATCAGAAATTTCAAGCTGTGATAGGAAAGACGGGGTACAGATGAGAAACAGCCCTGGCTACCATCAATTGTCCTATACTAGATGTTAAATGTAAGCAAGCATACTTTTATAAATTATATTTAGAATGTAAATTAAGTTTGCTCTCTGAAAACCTATTTCACACTTTTCTTTATGTTATTTTACCCCAGTGATAAATGCTTGCTGTAAAATGTCATATATTTTTGAAATTCACCCCCTATGACGTAAAACCATCATTTCATATCTGGCAAAATCCTGGTTAGGGAATGTCATTGCAAAGCTTGCCGGGGGATTCGAAGTGTATATCACATCCAAACAGAAAGAGAAAAAGGAATAGCATTCCCCATTCTAAAATTGGTTTTTAACATTAATTTCCATTTTCATATTTGAGTCCAATGTGCAATGAGCCTAATTTCTAAAACTGGGATGCCTGGGGAGGCTTGTTCATATTAACATAAGATTTCTCTTCAGGAGTGGGATGAGGAGGAAGGATTCCTATCTCAAAAAGTTCTCCATAAAAGCTAACACAGACCTGTTTACAAGCTGTGAAGAAATGATTTCTCCCTCCTGTGCTGCTTGCTTTGTGCAACCGTGCCTGCAATTGTATTCAAGCATGTTTTATTAGACTATAAAGCAGTGTAACATTTTTCTCTCTCATTTCCACTTGGGTTAATAAACTACACACGCCACCCTTACAGGTCACCTCCCGTTACCCCACTGCTCGCTGCTACACCAAGAGGGAAATGAATGCAACCTATGCTTGGAATTCCCCCCCCCCCTCCCTGATTCAGATGAAATTAAACGAGGACAGCTAACAATCTGGTCCCCTGCAGAGCATTCCCCACATGCTTCCAAGTCCATTAAGAAAACTCGGGAGTGCTTTAAAGCCCCCCCCCCCTTATTTTTTAGAACTTGCTGGCTAACAAGGGCAAAGTCCTCAAAGCCTTGAAGTTTTAATGGAGAATTTGGAATGTGGAGGGAGGGGTTGAATACTGCCAAATTTTTGTACGTTGGCAGTTGTAATATTCTGGGGAGAAAAAGCACACTTTCACTTGTAAATTTTCCACCACAATGTATTCATACATATTCTACATAAATGTGTCATTTGTACAGGTTGTGCCTCAGTGACCTTGCTGGGTACTGCCCGGCCATTAACAGTATGCTTGTAAATTGATATGCAGCAAGATAAAGGCGGAAGATCAGATGGCACTCCATAGCAGTTCTTTTCCATTTCCCCTGGATGACAGGAGTGTTCTATTTTAAATGTTCGCAAAGGAAGTTGTGCGAACATAAGGAATACTTTACAGGAAAACCTCATACCCTTTTGTTGGGGCCACAGTCACAATATATCACATGTAAATCACATGTAGGAACTACATGTGATCAATTCAATCAATTGAATACAGAATTTCAAAGAAAAGCAAGGAGAGCTAAGAAAACCTACCTAAATGAACAGTGCAAAGAAATAGAGGAAAACAACATAAGGGGTAGGACTAGAGATCTTTTCAAAATAATTGAGGAAATTAAGAGAACGTTTAAAGCAAAAATGACCAGGATAAGGGACAAAAACAGCAAGAAGTTAGCTGATGCAGAAGAGATTAAGAAAAGATGGTAAGAGTACACAGAGAAACTCTACAAAAAGGACCTCAACACCCCTAATAATCACAATGATGAGAGCATTGAACTTGAGCCAGACATCCTAGAGAGTGAAATCAGGAAGGCCCTAAAAAAGCACTGCAAACAACAAAGCCAGTGGAGATGATGGTATCCTAGCTGAATTTTTCAAAGCCCTAAAAGATGATTAAATCAAATTATTGCATTCTATATGCTAGCAGATTTGGAAAACACAAAAATGGCCACAGGATTGGAAAAGATCAATATACGTTCCAGTCCCAAAAAAGGGTAATGCCAAAGATTATTCAAATTATCAAACAACTGCACTCATCCAACACACTAGCAAGGTTATGCTCAAGATAATACAGGATAGACTTCAGCAGCACGTGGAGAGAGAATTACAGAAGTGCAGGATGGGTTCCAAAGGGGCAGGGGAACTAGAGACCACATTGCCAACATACGTTGGATCATGGAGAAAACAAAGTAATATCAGAACCAAGTCACCTTCTGTTCCATTGACTACACCAAGGCCTGTGTGGACCACAACAAAATGTGGCAAGTAATTAAAGAGATGGGAACACCAGAACACCTCATATGTCTCATGAGAAATCTGTACATGAGTCAAGAAGCAACAGTTAGGACAGAACACAGAATGACGGAGTGGTTTGGAATAGGAAAAGGAGTAAGACAAGGCTGCATTTTATCACCCTGCTTATTCAACTTATACACAGATCACATAATGTGCAATGCAGGGATGGAAGAATCACAATTTGGGGTAAAAATTGCTGGGAGAAACATCAACAATTTGAGATACACAGATGATACCACCCTAATGGCAGAAAGTGAGGAAGACCTAAAGAATCTCTTGAGTGGGCTGAAGGAGGAGAGTGCAAAAGCTGGCTTGAGACTCAACATCAAGAAAACCAAGATAATGGCAACAGGCCATATCAGTCCCTGGAAAATAGATGGGGAAGAAGTAGAAGCAGTGACAGATTTTACTTTCTTAGGATCAAAAATCACTGCAGATGGAGATTGCAGCCATGAAATAAAAAGGCAACTGACTCTTGGGAGACAAGCTATGAGAAACCTGGGGAACATAGTTAAAAGTAGAGACACCACCTTGCAAACAAAAATTCACATAGTCAAAGCAATGGTATTCCTGGTCATAATGTATGGTTGTGAGTGCTGGACCATTAGGAAAGCTGAGCGCAGAAGAATAGATGCCTCTGAAATGTGGTGTTGGAGGAGAACAAATAGGTTGATCTTAGAAGAAATCAACCCTGACTGTTCCTTTGAAGGTCAAATAGTAAAGATGAAGATGAAGTACTTTGGACATCAAATGAGAAGAGAGGATTCACTTGAGAAAGCTTTGATGCTGGGAAAGGTGGCGGGCAAAAGAAAAAGGGAGTGGCCAAAAATGAGATGGCTAGATGGTACTGTAGATGCAATGGGCACAAAGCTGGGCGGGCTAAGGAGGATGGTGGAGGACAGAGGTGCCTGGAGGATAATGGTCCATAGGGTCGCAAAGGGTTGGAATCGATTGTGTGACTGAACAACAAACAACAGCAAAGGAACTACACAACAGCAGACTCTTGCCTATTTATGTTTAGCATATTTTATGTTTTATTATGCTTTTGGAAGCTGCTTAGAGCTGGCCACACTCTGAAAGGTGGCCTTAATGACTGGACTACGATTCACAAAATCCTTTAGCCAACATGTCCTATAAATATGCAGCTAAACAAATGTAGATTACAGCCACCTCAGCACATCTTGAAAAATGGTAGAAGTAACTTTTCTAGGTGATAAATCTAAGGCATAGAAGTGGAAGTGCACATAATCCCTTCTGTACCCCAGGGATGTATGATTGCTGACATGTCAAATGTTCTTGGAGTGCAATTCCATCATTCATGCCTTTGGTCATGCTGCTTTGGGCTGATGGGAATTGCAGTCCAACAGCGGGAAAAGGTTTGCCTACATTTTGTGCCTTTGGCCAAGACTAAAGGCACAAGAAAGGTACACCAGCATATAGTGCAGGATAGAGAACTGTGCATCTGTCTGGACCCATGCTCCTCATTCTTGGTATTCTGTGGCATTCCCACAACACATCCATGCATTTCTTATGCCTCTTGTCTCAGAAGATGAAATGCATGTAAAACATTTCAGGAATGGGTTACTACACCATGGGATATAACCAAAAGATGTTATTAACAGATAAATAGGTAAAGGTCACCCTTGCTCAAAAGCCAGTTGTATCTGACTCTAAGGTTCAGTGCTCATCTGTTTATAGCCGAAGAGCCAGCACTGTCTGCATCTGAAGACATTTCCATGGACATGGGGCAGGCATGCCTCAATGCCTGAGTGCACAGAACAGTGTTTACCTTCCCACCAAAGTAGTCCCTATTTATCTACTGTGAGAAAAAATAGCCAGCACAACAAGGTAGCCATTGCCTGGGTTGTTCAAAAATACCACAATCTTCGAGAAGGTTCTTTCTGTGTACCCTTGCTGTAGAGTAAGAAAAAAAGTATAGAGAAAACCTGTGCCAGTGCCAAAAAATCAACTCCCTGTATCCATCCTTAGTCTTCACTGGCACAACGTTGTCAAAGGAGTTGTTGTAAAGGGACATTCACCATGCCTGTGCAAGTATACAGTCAGTATATAATCAGGATCTGCCTCAAATGTTTATGGCAAAGTTTTTTTTTTAATGCTCAATGAATAATATACAAAGTCTGAACTTGTCTGTTTATCACAAAGATGCAATTATGCAAGTTGACTTAGAAGCATTTCCTTTCACTTTAACTAGTGTTCTCTGTGCATCAGAGCATTGTTGTTCTAGCTGTTATGTGTCATCAAGTTGCTGCTAATATATGTTAATTCATATAGTTTCCTCTTCCCTCATTCCAGAAGGTTGAAAAGCCTTTCCTAATGCTTAATTACCGGCAGTAAGAGCTCTAAGGTAAAATATGCCAGCATTTTCAATACCAGCTTTTTGTCTTTGGCCCTGTCTGCCCCTGGAATGTGTACTCCAGATAAATTCTTGGGAATTCAAATTGGTCCTTTAGGCGAAAGAAGTTCTCTTGTCCTTGTTACTGTTACTTGTGGTTTTTACAATTAATCTTCACTGAAAGGCACATCATCACCAGTGGGGAGGGAATTAAGAAGTTGAGACTCTGGGAATTTTGGCTTTGGCATCTTCTTCACTGTTTTTTTTTTTTTTTAAAGTGAGAGAAGGAAAAAAGAGAGTGGCAGAGAGTGATCTTAAGCTTAAAGCAGGGGTGCCCAAACTTTTCAGGCCACGGACCAGTCACGCAGTTCCTCCCACCAGAAGCGGACGTAAAACATGCCTTGCAATCTGTTTTGCAACAGATATGTTTTGCAACAGGATGAGATAGATTTTAGGCTGCCATTTTCTCTGCTTAAACCAGCGGAGCCCAAACTATGGCCTGCAGGCCGTATCTGGCCCACAGGCCATAGTTAGGGCACCCCTGACTTAAAGCAAAATCAGGTCCACTTCTTTTGATTTGAAAAGCAGGGAAGATGAAGGTCTCGTGGAGACTTTGTATCTCTTCCAGATGCCTGCCTGCCTCCCAAATCCTGAGCTTCTGTTTTGAAAGGGGAACTGAGCACATGGCTTTAGCAGGTGTTATTTCTTCTCATAGAGCTTGTCTGGCTGCTGGCCTGCCACTTTCATCTCACCCAGGAATGTTAATAGGATGGAGCCCTGGCCTCAGATGAAGTGTCAACCTGCGCTCACAAAGCCTCCACTGCGTGATGTGGGATGTGGGAGGCCATCCTTTCCAATAATAAATATTGTCTCCATCTGCCTTTGAACTCTCACCGCTGTCCAGACCCTGGCCCTCCCCCTGCGCCACTGCTCTGTTCTCTAAGACGAACCTTTCCCTTCAGCTGCTGAGGAATTTCTGTCCGTGAGAAATAGTTGAAAGCTTCAGAGAGGAAGCCAACTCATTCATGACCTCTATTTTCCAGTTGGGCTTCATATCAAATGCTCCAGGGGCACTTTTAAAAATATTACACATAATGGGGATGCCTCTTTGTAGATGTTATTATGCGCTGTCAAGTTAGAACTGTTAAAGTCGGGCTATCTGATATGCTTGCACAGACTAACACGGCTACCACTTCAAAAATTTCCAAGGTAAGTGAGACATTTAAAGAGTGGATTTAACAGCTTCACACTCCTAGTTAACTTCTATGGTTGAGTCGAGATTCGAACCTGGGCCTCCTGAGTCCTAGTCCATTGCTCTATCTACTACATCAGACTGGGTATAGGGATGCCCCTACCATTGGACAAACTGAGTCAGTTTCTTCTGACAGTGGACCCCTAGAGGTGACAATATTAGCACCCCCAAACAGACACCATTGATCCCACATTCCACCTGTTAGCTTTTTCAAATGTCGGGTTACAAAGAGTCCTTGAAACCAAGACAATATGGCTATGGGATTTTGGGAGCTGTGGTCCAGCTAAACAGGTTTCCTCACGTCTGTGGGTACCTGATCAAGTCCTCAGGCACCATACCTGTTCAAATGTAGTGATAAGGTTTGCTCTCTTTCTGGTCCCAAAAACGTGATCTAGACACTTGCACTGGTCTTTGAGAAAATGGCTAGTAATGGCAACCAATTGACGCATCATTAGCATGTGCAGGTGCTGACTGGGCAAAAGGTGCCTATTCATGTGTTGTTTCTCTGATGGGCTCTAGCTCTTTGGCGAACAGCACTGGTGTTTTGTTCTGCTGCAGTCTGGGATACTTGCCAGATCAAATGGTCCTTCCCTCTTCCAGTCCACAACCTCAAAGAGACTGATGGATTGACTTGCACAATTTATGAGCATAAAGCAAACAAGGCTTTGTCTTTCCTCAGATGAGAAACTAATATTTTGGCACCAGTTGGGCCCTGGATGCTGCCTTTAGATTGTCCCAAGATTGAGAACTGACCGTTTACGATCATGAGAATGCCGAGAATTCTACCACTTTACAAGTTTCAATTTTTTTTCTTAAAATGCCTCAATCATTTCACAGCAGATAAACACCTCCAAGTAACCATTAGAAATAAAGTTATTGATACAGTCGCAAATTAAGGTAAATAATATATATATTGTGCAATCTTTCTGTATGCTATGAATTTCACAGAGGCCTTTACTGAGCTTAATAACGGTCCCTGTAGCTCAGGGGTTCTCAACCTATGGCCCATGGGCTGGCCCCAGCCCGTGGCACCATTTCATGTGGCCCACACCACTGCCACCACTGCCACCAGAAGTGGAAGTGGACACCTTTACAACAGCCGTAAATGTGACCACAGCTGTTGTAAACACATTTACATCAGCCACAGATGCATTTTACAGTAGTGTTTACGGCAGAGGGCAGTAGTGTTTACGGCAGAGGGGAGTAGTGTTTACGGCAGAGGGGAGTATGGCCCGCTCAGCTGCCTGAGGGGTTGTGGTCCGGCCCATGGCTTTAAAAGGTAGAGAACCCCTGCTGTAGCTCATCATGGAAATTCTATGCAGTCCATGGTCTATCTGTGCAGTAGACAGGAAGAGCTGACAAGCTTCAGCGTAATTTATTTATTAAATTGTTGCATTAATAATCCCCTGTTCCAACAGGCTCAAGTTAGCATTCACAAATCTTCTCTTTGCAACTTTATTCTCACGACAACTTTGTGAGGTAGATTAGGGTGAGAAAGCATGGATCAAAGATCACTCAGTGAACTGCCTGAGCAAGTGAGAATTTGAACCCAGGTCTGCTGAATTTTAATCCATCATTCTAGCCACTACACAAGGCATTCTCAACCTCTAACCCATGGGCCAAACCCAGCCCCTGATGCCCTTGTTGCCACCACCCCAAAGTGCAAAAAATGCTCCAAAACCAAGCAAAAATGTGTGTTTTCGGGGAGTTTTCGTGCATTTTCAGTGAGTTCTCGTGTGATTTTTGCAGGTTCTCGTGCTTTTTTGGCAAGTTCTCACATTTTGGGTGAGTTTTCATGTGTTTTCGGCAAGTTATCACATGAAAACGCATGTTTTCATGTGAGAACTTGCTGAAAACTCATGAGAACACACCGGAAACGTGTGAGAACTCACCAAATATGTGCATTTTTAACAGTTTTAAGCACATTTTCAGTGCTTCTGGGTGGCAGTGGCGGCAGCGGGGCAGCGGGGGAACATGTGACTGGCCCACAAAAGCATCCAAGGGGGAGTGATCTGGCCCATGCCCAGAAAAAGTTGAGGAAGTCAGCACTACACCATGCTGGGATCTGCATACAGTATATGTGCTGTATACAGAAGTCTCCTGGGAAAGATTAGGACATTCTTTCTAAAATCTCTAATTGGGACACATCTTTTATTAGTGATTTTGGAACAGAAGAAAAGCTCCCCAGACCATAAAATTCTTTGTACAGATTTTAAAGCCACCTGCTTTTTGAGAGCACAACCTCATCAAATGAGTTGTACCCTCTGGACCTGGTTGCCAGGAAAGGATCAGAATCACCCTAAAGCTGAACCCCTGATAGCCAAACCCAACAAGGTTCAGGAAGCTAATATGGCTGGTGGTATAAGATCAGAAGAATCCTGGCAGGTCCTTCAGCTAAATAAACTATAAATAAAATAATACTTTTTTTAAAAAAAACAACCATAATTTGAAGATGATTTGCCAAAATTTCTCAAAGTTTGTCATAGAGAAAGAGCAAACTATCTGCCACAACTGGGCCAGATCTGGTACTAATCCAAATCCCGGTTTAAACATTATGAATTTTTGTTTGGGCAGCCCCATTTTCAGAATTTCCTTATAGAATACTATTTTGCTCTACCAGCAGAAAATAATTGCTGCATTCTCAGTTGGAAGTCTGGTATCTCAGACATGAAGATATGCCAGCATCACATCTACAGAACATTAGCATGATTT
Organism: Bradypodion ventrale; assembly: GCA_035047345.1. Lineage (NCBI taxonomy): Eukaryota > Metazoa > Chordata > Lepidosauria > Squamata > Chamaeleonidae > Bradypodion > Bradypodion ventrale. Next base: position 64,745,364 of record JAWDJE010000004.1, read on the forward strand.
CAGCTAGAGATACATGTTGTCTGTAACGTACAGTGTGTTACACAGAAATTATCTTGATGAGTACGAATTGTCTGGTAAATCAAGACACCTTGGCTCAATCTATGGAAGAACAGAGCTAGTGTTAGTCCACAGAGATTTGTGAGAAATGTGCCTTAGAGAGCTCTCTGCTACTCTGACTATGACAGAGGTACCTATACCTTCTTTAGTCTGTCTCCACTGCAAACTTGGACGTTATCCAAGAACATAAAAATAGCATTATGTACTCCTCTTGTTTTTTGCTGTCCAACCTAAAGTCATCCCAATCCCTTCAAAAGACTTTTCATGCTTCAGCTTAAAGCTTGTCTGTTGAAGATAAAAAGAAAGGAAAAGCTGAGCAAGTACAATTGAATGCACAGTCCCGGCATTCCTCATGCGATGCTTGGAGACGGCCTTTTCACTCAGAGGCAAGAGTTTCCGGTACTGCCCCTCCTCCGGCTCCTCCCTCGTTGTTCTATGGAGTTCAGTCCACAAGAAAGGGCTCTATTCACTCAGTGACTATTATTAATGAGTCCCTTTTATCTATCCCCAAAGGCACCCGGGTCCAATCTGGTGTTTTAGAAGAAGTCAAGGGCCAGATTCCCCCAAACTCAGTGAAAAGCCTTGATTTCATTTCAGTTGACGTGCACCTTTCTTGGTAGGCTTCTTTCATCCAAACGTCTTGGCAAGAAAGTGTGCAACATGCTTAATGTAGGCACTCTTTAAAAATGTATAATGTGCCTTAATAGATAATGATATTCGAATGGATTTTTTTAATTAAAAAAAACTTGACAGGAGAAGATCGCAAAATGACTGTGCTTGAATAACAGACTTGTGATTTAACATGCAGAGAAGAATCTCCATTGCCTTGGAAAAGGTAAGAAGGAAAACATGTTCCTGGTGCCTTCTAGGGTGAAAGAACATGTGGGAACAAAAGAAGGGACAGGAAAAAGCCAAAAAAAACCAAAACTGAAACACTGTAGAAAGTAATATCGCTGGATACTGTCTGTTGGGAAGAAAGCAGGGCACACTCTTACACTGCCCAGTAGTCTGGAACCATGTCTGGAACCAAGCATGAAGACTGAACCTTTAGAAACAGGAGTCTTGTGACATTTACAAGTTACACATTTGTTGACTTCTAAGGGCCTGTCTACACTGGCCTTGCCAGCACAGGCTATGTCAGATTTTTCTGAGTTGCTTCAGGACATGGGGAGGAGCTAAAAGACGTGTAGCTAATTTCCCCATCTACACAGCCATACACTGTCAGTTGTGGGCATCAGCAGGTTCGCACCAGTTCACCAGAACCGGCAGCAGAAATTCTGGCTGGCCCCACCCATTCACATTTTGAAATAAAGTAGTCCCAATTTGGGTGCAACGCAGGGCTTTCCCCTTGGTCATGCCCACGATACCATGCCCACAGTGTGGTAGTAAAAACATTTGGAGCCACCACTGCACACTGTCAATCAAGCTGCAGCACCCTGCTTTTTCTTCTTAACATCCCTTAAATCAGTGTTCCCCAACCTTTGGTTCTTGGACTTCAATTCCCAGAAGCCTACATTGGCTGATCAGTGCTTTTCAGAATTGACTTAGGCTTCTGGGAATTAAAGTCCAAGAACCAAAGGTTGGGGAACACTGCCTTTGATTACAACAGTTTATATACTGTCCTACTGACCAAAGTCACTGTAAATTTCTATCGCTCTCTAGCCTAAAGACTTAGACATGGATAGAGGAGGCCACAGATGCCAGTAGCATCTGTAGGGCAATAGTCTCCTCACCAACTGGCACTTCCAGTAAATACACAAAACTCGGATAACATTCAAGGCGAGATTTAGAATGCTTTCCTTAGCAATCCAGCCTGAGATGCGCAGAATAAAGAATGGCCTTCGCTGTAGGAGGGTTCATAAGAGTCTTGTGTACTTAACCAGATCTGCTATGAGAGGAGTTCCCTGTTTAATAAACTTATGGATAAAAACACTCCTGGGTTTTCTTCTGACTCCAGTAAAGCAGATACTGCTTGCAATAAACCAAGAACTCATTTCCCTAACATAAATATGGGAAATAGAGGGTTTTTTAAATTTATTCTTTAAACTTCTATGCCGCCCACTCAGGCAAGCCTGACTCAGGGCGGCTAACATCATAATTAAAAAACAATTTAAAACAATCAGAGGTATATACAAATATAAAACAGAATAAGACCAGAAAAGCTACCCGCATTAAAAGAGAAGCTTTATTTTATAAGCCAACAGGCAGGGGCCACCTTTCCATCTGGACCCCACACCTGCCCCGCCAGCCAGGTTTTTAGACCTTTTCTGAAAGGCAGCAGTTCTGTCTACAACCATAGCTCTACTGGCAGGAGGTTCCACAGGGCCGGTGCGGACACGAAAAAGGCCCTCCTTCATGTGCCAGAGAGGCAAGCCCCTCTGGCTGATGGAACAATTAGAGAGCCCCTCCGGTCCGCTCTGGTTGGATGGGCCAACATTCTTGGGACAATGCGGTCTCATAGGTATCCTGGCCCCCTAGTTGCAGCTAGGTCAGGGCTTTCCCCCTGAGCATTATGTGGAGTGGGGATTGATTGTATACAGCAGTGATGGTGAACCTTGGCACTCCAGATGTTCTTGAACTTCAATTCCCATAAGCCCTGATCAGCAGGAGTGCTGACTTGGGCTTCTGGTAATTGAAGTCCAAGAACACCTGGGGTGCCAAGGTTTGCCATCACTGGTATACAGCAATCAAATATACAGCAGCATCTCTTGGCACTCAAATCACTTATACATTTATGATCTGTAACAATGAGAAAAATATTTGGAAAAGAAAAATAGAATACTTTGTGGCGAACAGAGTAGAGTGCGCTGATCAGACGTGGAAATGGCCAACCAGCACCCTGAACAGGTACTACCCTTTTAAGTGTGAGAATATTCCTCTACATTTGTTTGCAAGCCTCCTTATGAATAAATAACCGATGCCATGCAGAAAGAAGCATGTTTAGCTAGAATTGGATCAAAGAGTTATGTTGTCCCCTTGAGTGGTGTAAAATTCTCAGGAACAGTAGGGGTTTTTTGTTTTTGTTTTTAGAACTGACTGACATATGTCCTTGTTGTTAAGGGTCTTGACAGCCTCTGTTTGTAAATCCAATCTTCTGTTTCCAATCCAATATAATCAGAAAATGAGAAGCAAGATTTTTTAAAAAGATTAAAGAGATACGAAGTATGGGAAGCAGAGGAGTGCAGAAATATTTGCAAGTAAGACAGGCTTTGTTTTTAGTTCTTTACATATCTCAGGATTACAATTGCCTGTATGATGGTTAATTAAAGAAGCCTTTCTCTGTGCTCTATCTACAGAAAAACTATACTGTGTGTGCATAAAAGGACGGACTCTCTCAGTGGCTTGTTTAGGATTATTTTGTATTTATGCTGGCAGATTTTGAATGGACTAGTAATTTTCTTCTGACTATTGAATTGTCTGGCTGGACATCCCACTACAGTAATGGAGTAGACCGTACAGCCAACAACTCAATGCAACGCCGAGTGTTGGGTGGCGGTAAATAATCCTTAAAGGGGCCAATGGCTATGGACAGATGAGCCCCTTTAGATGGGGTGATGGTGCCCCTCTGGAGGAAATGCCACTGGAAACCATCCTATCAGGCCAAACAGCAAAATGAGTAGAGGAGGAACCACTTCACTATTCTGGTTCCCAAATGTCTGGAGGCGTAAGAGGTCATGCCAGATGGACTGGCTGTGAAGGCGCACCTTGTCAATATCCTCAAGGCTGCGGCAGTCCATTGCATTCCTGGTGTCAAATCCTTCATGTCTCAGGACTCATCAAGAGCCCTGGTGGTGCAGTGGTTAAACTGCTGTTCTGCAACCAAAAGGTTGTGAGTTCAATCCTGACCAGGACTGAAGGTTGACTCAACCTTCCATCCTTCTAAGGTCGGTAAAATGAGTACCCAGCATGTTGGGGCAAAATGCTAATCAACTTGTAAACCGCCCAGAGTGCACTATGGGGCAGTATATAATGTATATGATTGCTTTGACTTACCTTGATTTACTTGGTGAGCCAGAGCACAATTCCTTCTTCATTTGTGTCAGAAGCAACCCAGTGGTACTTCTGGGATGGAAGGATCAACTGACAGTGTGTTATCGTTGCCTAGTGATTCCTCAATGTGTTATTAGTCCTCACATTTTTCGGTGGGGGTGAGGGGTGTCCTTCCAAGCTTTGCTGGTTTGCGGGGTTTGTATGCAACACTATGCAAAGCATGAACTGTAGATTTGTTTAGCTCTTCTCACTTCAAAGAGTCATTCAGCATGTACCCACTATTCCTCCAGGGTAAACCAGGGTCTCCATAAATACTTAGCTTCTTATGCTCTACAAATGACATCAGAGTATACGCTTCCACAGTATTCCCCAAATGTTTTTATTTCCCCAGGCATTTAAAATTATTGCATTTTCAACAGCGCGCATAATGTGTTCTCACAGCTTTTGTTGTAATGTAATGTTTTGTGTTATGTTAACATTGTGTTCATTTCAAAATTTCATAAGGCTTAAGTTCTAAGTAAACAACCTCAGAACCTGACTTCCAATTTTGGATGAAAGTATAATGCATAAATTTGCATAAAAATTAAAAACTCTAAAAAAAAATAGACGATCATATAACCACACTGGTGCTGTTTGTACCATGATTCAGTGTTAGTTTGGTTTTGTATTTGAAACTCAGGTGGAATACACAGAGATAGTTGACTCTGTCAAAGATTCACTTGACTGCAAATACTATTCACTTGACTGCAAATACTATTCACTTGACTGCAAATACTATCAAATTGCTTGATTCTCGCCCCCTCTTTTCCTCCAACAGATTTCCTACAATCCTTCCTTCTACTACTCAGCTGGTTTCATCAAGCAATCTTTCACAAAGCAAGCTAGCTAGCATTGCAATCAGAGAAGGTCTAGACACTATAATGGCAGGAGTAATTTAAAGGTAACATTTTCTCTTGACATCCTCTTTGATTTAAAAAAAGTGCTTGGACCACCTATTTTTTGAGAGCACAACCTCACCACATGAGTTGGTAATGAAGAGAGAGAGAAAGCAAGGAGACAAAGCAACATCTGTCTCTTTTTTGACACTCCCATCAATTATTGTGTTTGAATCAGAAAGGGAATTTCCAGACAGGCCAAAAAATTTTTGAAGGAGAGTAGCCACCAGTTTCCCTGGGCAAAATGACTGGAAGGTGAATCATATAACTTTGATTTGCCTTTTGAATTCTAAATCCAATGTTGAGTTTAGGTATTTTGCCTCCCCGCACCTGTTTTTCCCCTCTTGTCCTTTTGTTTGTGCGCTACTGCACCTGTAATGCTTCATTTGCAGTGGAAGATGGCAGGAAATGAACTCGAGAGGGTGGGGGAGCTACTCATTTAGTTTGCAAAATCTGAGCAGGGCTGTTAAGGATAAGACCTTTTGGAAGCGATTGGTTGATGAGAATAATAATTATATTGTCAAGTCAATTCTGACTTCTAGTGACCTTTTCCAGGGTTTTGTAGGTAGGGAATATATAGAAGTCGTTTACCACTCCTTTCTTTTGGGGGTGCCCAGGGACTGTGCAATTTGTCCATAACTACAGAAAATGGCTCTTCTCCTGGGAGACACAGTGGGGAAGTGAACTTCTAACAGATAGCTCCCAACAGAGCTATCAGAGAATCACCATAAATTGGAAGGAACTGCATGGCACAAGATAACAAAAGATGGGAACTATCTGGGGTTAGCTACGGAGCTTAGAACAGTGGTTTGGCTCAGACTTCAGTTCCCAGCATCTTCTAGCCAGGATAGCATGGCTATGCTTACTGAGGAATTGTGGGAGTTCTAGTCTAAACCATTCATTTTGCCCAGGTCTGATTGGCTTGTGTGTGTTTATGTTGTATGCATGAAGGTTGATCTGATACAAACTGACATCTGGTCATATGGATGTGCTTGCCAGGAGAGGGGTAGGAGAGAAAACAATGGTTGTCCAGTTGAATGCCATTTGACAGGGTGGCTGCCCCCAAAGAATAACCCATTCACATATGACAGGCATGCAGCCACTGCCTTAAATAACAGGAGTAAGTGAGAAAGAGTGCCAACTGTCCAGATGGCAAGGGAAGCAAATGCCAGCTGCCTAGTCAGCTGATACTGACTGACCTTCTCTTATTCATTATGATCACTAAATGATCAGCATGTTTAAGCACAAAGATGATTCTCTGAACTTTATTTCTGCTGGTATGCTAGGAATTGCTGAGTCAAAGCCAATGAAGTTCAGTGAGTCTCTTTGTTTGTTTATCCTGTCAATAATTCTGCATAGGATTTACAAGCCACACACATTTCACGTAGGGTTGCCATATGTCCCGATTTCCCAGGATTTTCCTGGATTCAAGCTGTCCTGGCCGGTTCAAGAAAAAACATGTAAAAGTCCTAGATTTTTAAATTTGAACAAGGGAAGCAAAATCAGTCCTCACCAAGGGATTTTTGCAAATAGTTAATTCACTGCCTTTCTTTCAATTATCCTGCTTGAAAGCGGCAAAGGCAAAACAGCACCCTGAGAAGCCCGCCGGGGAGGGGAGACACTTGCAAGCGAGATAATTGAAAGAAAGGCACAGAGGCAGTGAAATAACTTGTTGCAAAAATCCCTTGGCTCACCTTGAAGTTTGGAGGACAAGGAGTCGCCCTTTTCCTCGAAAGTCAGGAGGGAGCAAGAAATACCCATACTGTATCTAAGAAGCCAAACCATCACCATACACTGGGACAGAGGATTCCTTCTTCATGTGACTGCAAAGGGTTAACTTCAGTGCTGCAATCAGGGGGGGGGGGGGGAACAAATAGGACTCCCGTCCCAGGCCCGGAGATGATAGGGGCCCGCGTCACCGGGAAAGAAATGATGCGCGCATGTGCAAACAGACCATGCATGCACAGAAAACCACGGGGGCGTAGTGCTGCCGGGAAACCACCGATGCACACATGCACAAACAGACCACACCTGTGCAGAAACCATGGGGGCGTGGCCAAAATGTGGGGGGGGGCCCGCGTACTGGGCCAGGAAATTTCTGATGTCGGCCCTGGTTAATTGCATAGGGTCAGTATTCCTAGAGAGGAAGGGAACAGGGGTGAACAGAAAGTGAAGAGTCCTCCATTGCAAAGGTCCTCCTCCAAAATAAGTCCCTTCCTGTCTCCTGCTTTTCTTCTTCCGGAGGGAAACACAGGCGCTATGGATTGCATTGCCGTTCCGGGCTCCTCTTTAGAACTGTCTTCCAAGGGATCTTCGTGTGGGGTTTGAAGGTGAGTCTATTTCAGTGGGGGATGTGTGAAGTGGGGGATTGTGGGGGTGACCTCACGGGGAGAAAGGGTGGTTTCAAGAGTGGCCCAAGAAATTTTATTCAAAAAAATAAAAATAGAACCATCAAGAACAGTCTTTTGCAAGAAGAATCACATGAGGGAAAACCTCTTGACTACAGTTCATTTTAAACTGACGAAGGCTGACCATCCTGGACAGTGATTCCATGGGGTCTCCCTGACAGCCCCATCTGACACATGCACAGTTTGAAGAATGCAATGATGTCACGTGGCTGTTCCGGTTTGGCGGGAGAGAATTATGGAAACCCTGATTTCACTGTAAGTTTCGATTTACCCCACATTGACAAGAAAGTACCCCGGACAGCTGTAATGGTGTATAAACTCTATTATGCATAATATTTTCTAACAGCAAACCCAAGCCATGCTATGAGGCTCCAGGCCAGTCATGTGTGTGTCCCCTCTCCCAGTGCCCAACCTGCCCAGTGCCCTTTTAGAGATTTTCTGTCCTAATTTTTATCCAGATGTGGTAATTTTTATGTTCCCAAGTATCTCTTGGAACATCTGTTTCTGCAAATAAAATGCCCATATGACAAAGCCAATTCATAACAATGATACGATGGCATCAGTCCCTAAAATTACAAATCAACAGAAACAATTCCTTTATGTTGTTTCAAAGAGAAATTTAGTGCTGAATAAAACACATTCCCCATCACCCAAGTCATGCCGCTTCTGCATTTTGCCTTTGGTTGATCTTCAGCCAAACCTCCAGGCATTAAATTTATGTTTAAGATTCTGGTTCAGTAGTTAATATTGAGCAAAACAATCAAGATAGGCACTTTTTTATTTTAAACATGGGGGTCAGAAAAATGAGCTGTTATTTTTAAGGTGACTCCTTTGTTTAAAGTGGTTTCCATATTCTTTCTTTCATTTCTAGTTTCCTTTGAACCTGAGAAATCCCTCCTTTGAATATTCTTTTGTTTCTTGCAAAAGGCCACTTTATGTTCCACAGCTGCTGGGAAAGGATGGAAAAGAGGAAGAGCTGGTTTTGATCATATTTTCAAGGCAATGTAGAATGTTGAAGGAAGGAAGAAAAAAAGAAAGAAAAGCTTCCGTTCTAATGAGGATGTCCTAGGGATCTTTGGAGAATTCTGATTTTCCCCTGCAAAAAGAGTCTGATTCCAGTGGATGCTTCTGTATCCTTCACCTCTGGCATTGGCTACCTTCCTTAGCTCTGAAGCTGACAGAGTTAAAAAGGAGGTAGATCAAGGCCACGATGTGAGTCTATCAGAAAAGACTTGGGATCCATGAGATCTAAAGATCTCCCACTCTCTAAAGATGAAGTGGCTGCAGTGGCTCAGTGATTAAGAAGCTCACCTTGTTAGCTGGAGGAAGGCTGGCAAGTCAGCAGTTTGAGATCTGGGTACTGCATGACAGTTTGAGTGCCCATCTCTGTCCCAGCTCCTGCCAACTTAGCAGTTCAAAAGCAAGAAATTGCAAGTAGATAAATAAGGAAAAGATCTTGGGGACATGAAAGGAACCTGATTCGAGCATCCCCTGAGCAGAGTTTCTCCAGCAAAATATCCTTTCAACCCAGAATAATGTCTGACATGAAATTATTATTACTCTCTAAAGATATAATATTAAATTTACAGCAATCTAGAGGTTGGCTTATTTTCTTTTCCTCCCACACAATTAAAGACAAGTAATTTAAATGTTTTCCATGCTACATATATCTCACTGGGCTTTGGATGTGGAGGTTTGGCCATCTTCAAAGCAGCTATTGGTGCTCTGTTGTGTTACTCTGTAAATCTCTCTATATAAAACAGAGGTGAGGTCTTGTATGTTCTTTATAAAAATCTGCACCCCTGCACCAATGAGGATGTAACTTTGCACACGCCTACCTTGCACATGCAAGTGCCACCACAGGGGACAGGCAGCTTGTGCCTGGGTGTGTGCATCCCAAAATTGGTCGCAAAGGGGTCACCCCCACTGCTGGTTCTTCAAACACAGGGAAGAGCGTGCACGCGCCCAGCAGCCAGACTGCCGTTTCAGGCAGCATTCATGGTGGCATGCACACATACATCTGCGCATTCCAAGTGGGATAACCACCGTTCCGGCCGGTGTCTGGGGCAGAGTGGGCAGGAGAGGCAGGCAGTCACAAAGGGTGCACCCCCAACACCAGGACTAAAGGCGCCGGGGAAGACGAGGCAGTGTTCACTTCGTGGCGAGGCAGCGTTCACTTTGTGGCAAGGCAGCGTTCGTGGCGATGCACACACATATGTCTGCGGGCACCCAGCAAAATAACTGCTGTTCCAGCCGATGGGCGGGCAGCATGGGTGGGAGAGGTGGGCAGTTGCAAAGGGTGCACTGCCACCACTGGGACTAATGATGCCAGAGAATACGAGGCAGCTTTAGCAGCAGGGCATGCACAGATGTTGCCGTGTGCCCAGCAGCCTCCCCGCCACTCCGGCTGGCATCTGGAGCAGCGCCTGAGGCGACGGCGTATGTGGCATCACCATTGGCAGGGACGCCGGCAGTGTGGGCAAGCGGCAGCAGCCTCACCTCAGCCATGGTAAATCCACACGTGTCTATGTGTGTGAGTGTGTGTGTGAGGGAAGAGTCGGGGTCGGTGTGTGTTGGGGGGGGGGAGCTGCCACTGAAAATACTTAAATGAACCCCGGGCAAGGCCGGGTAATTGGCTAGTACGTTATGTGAACCAGATTCAGGCACCAAATTTGATTCTCAAGGCTTCTCCACATGAGCATGGATATTTTCATATACTTGCACATTTCCATATTAGAATTGTTTCTTGTGCATTTCTCCCCAAGACATAGTATACTAAGACTACTCTTTAATTATAATAGTTGAAAACAGAAATGATGAAGAGCTACAACCAAGAGTAGAACAAAACATTTTTTAAAATTGATTTATTATTCCTTTTGGATGCAAATAATTATTGGAAATGAATGATTCAGTTACATCCCTATTATACAGGCAATTCAAAAGAATCAAGGAAATTACTGAAAATTCAATGTTCAGTCAGATAAATAGGAAAACAAGGGGCAAAGGCAATAACATTTAAATTTGGTTATCAAGTCAAGGTTGATTTATGTCAATCTTCACAAGTTTTCTAGGTACAAAATATTCAGATGTGGCTTATCAGTTCCTCCTTCTTCTAAGTCTCCACTGTATCACGCTGGCTCCAAGAATAGAGCATTTAGATAGAGGTATCTCCTAGCAAAGAAGAAGAGAAAAGTTAATTATATGGGTGGGAGAGTGGGAAATTTGAGCAATTCAGCTAAGCAAAGAATCAAAGTAGCAGGTCATACCTCTTGCTGTTTATGGGCAAGATTCTGGTGACCAAAGACTGAAGAAAGGAATGTCATATGGCATTAAATTGTTCAATGTCTTCCTTCATCTACACATTGCCACTCCAGAGATGCCAATCCTAGTTCTACCACCCAGTCATCATTATCAATTACAAAGCCAGATCTTCAGTCTTCTAAAACTAATCCCTTAGCAACTAAGACAGCATGTCAAATCCAAACTTCATACACCTTATTTATAGGACCCACTGGGCCGGAATGTAACCAAGCACCAAGTGAACCAAGAAGAATTTACAGGCTGTGCCTAGTAGGAGACTGAATCTTAAGTTGATAAGTTTCCAAAACTCACAAATTACCTTACAGCTCCAAAACAGATGCACAAAAACAACAACTAGTTTTTCACATCTCCAAGAATAATAATAAATTAGTATGCCCACCAACCGGCACATTTGATATAGTTTGCCTGTTAAACTCTTCAAGATAAATGCAAAGAAACATTGAACATGAAGTATAGTTTGGCTTTCAGAATGAGTCAGAATGACCCAGCTGAATTAAGATACTGTTTTCACTGTGTCTTGAAGCTGTGATCCATTTAATTTCAATATCATTCAAATCATCGAGCATCCAAATAGCCCAGATCAATGATTGTTGAGCTGATTACTCAATATCCTCCATTTTGTTTTCACTGTTAACAAAACACAATGAGATGTATTTTCTTACAACCTACTTCAAAATTTGAAACAACTTCACCTATATTTGAGTAGGAAAATATACCATCTTACCCAGATTAGAAGCAATTGTCCTTCTTGGTGCTATTTAGAGGGTTTTGATCAAAGCATTTTAGAGATTAGAAAATCTGAAATGACCAGTTAACAACTTTGTGAAATTATACCTGAGCTATAAAGGCAAATCCGTTTCTTTAAAAGTGGATTTATAACCCGTACTACACAGCAATTGATCCCAAATTGTGGATCTCCAGAATCGCTTGACTGTAGTTCTCAGAATCCCTCACTATTAGCCACACTGGTTGTATCTTATAGGATTTGAAGTAGAACAAGTGCTAGGGACCTACAATTGAGAGGAACTGGTATGGAAGCCTTGTTCTGGAATTCAAGAAAGGGTTAATTTGAACTTGTTATTGGGGGGGGGGGGAGAGACTTTCATCCACCCCTTTATCATCACTTTCTTCACATGGCATATGAGGAGGAACATCTCTATATGTTCAGATACTATGAGTTATTTGGGTCTCCAAAATTGACTTGCTGGTACTTTACTATCAGTCAGTGATACTGGCAGATATGTCTCCAGGCTGCAATCTGGCCGTGTTTATTGCAAGGATCTGTTTCTTTTCAAACCCATCTTGCATGTATAAAATGTACAAGGCTCACAAATATTTGTGGAAGGCGGAGGCAGACCAGCTGTTGTTGTTGTTGTTGTTGTTGTTGTTGTTGTTGTTGTTGTTGTTGTTGAACCAAGTCTTAGCATGCTTGCTCACTCCTTTCTCTATAGCCCCAGGCTACCAGCTGCTCTCATGCACCAATGAGGACTTGAGTTTCAGGGAACGGAAAAGCAAAGAAAAAGTGATCATGACACGAAAGAAGAAGAACCAGCTGCTCTCACCTGATGAAAGAAGATGTTTATTGACTTGTCTTATACAGTCTCTTTAGCAAGAGACAGGGCCACCCACGCTGTGTCTGCAGACAGCTGTTTGGCTATAAACAGAGATGAGCACTGAACCCTAGAGTCGGATACGACTGGCTTTCGAGTGAGGGCGGCCTTTACCTTTACTATGCTAACAATTTGCCCATCCCATCCCATCCCAAGGAGGTAGTGCCATGTACACATTAGAAATGCAATTTTTTACCTTTCATAAAGCAGTACAGTTAGGTACCAAGTTTTTTGTCCTTTTAAAAAAATTCCTCTGTTCTTTAACACAGTCTTAGGCCAGACCTATGATGAAAAATGGAGCAACATAGCTAGTGGTTAAGACTGTAGCATGAATTTTAGGATCAAACAGGGTTGCTTATTTCCTTCTAATCTTGCCCTACATTTATTGTATCTCATCTGGAAATTCATGTTATAGCCCAGAGTCAGTTCCTGAGTATGTATTGGACTCCAGCAAGAAAACTGGTTTTGACCTTGGTATCTGTATGCATGCTGTAGTCACAATAGATGGCCAACAATAACAACCTTCCAATTTAAAAAAAAAACCCTTTAAAACACCACAGATAATAGGAATGGCTAATACTCACGTCCATCCCCCTTCCACATCGCCTTGTATCAGCTTCATAGTTGCTCATGATTAAACAGGAAATGATTACCTAATCATGTCTGCCATCTCTACTGGCGGGAAGGAAGGTCACAAGGGCAATGAGGTGTCCAGGGCCCTAGAGCCTCTCTGGGACCCAAGTATCACACGCAATTGTCTGATGAGTCACTGTTTTATCCTGCTTCGATCTACAGACTGGTCACCTGAGTGTGGAGGTGGCCTGCTAGGAGGCCAGACTTGCATCCATCATTGCTCAACAATGAGGGTTTCAGGACTTCCTGGTTCAGGTCTTGTGCTCCACCACAGCCTTTCCCAAAGTCCAGGTGCATTGCATGTAGTTCCCACAATCGATCAGAAATAATGGCTAAGAGTGACTTAATGCTGATCAGTCCAAAAGCTGTAGAGGGCTTTTTCTGGAACTGGATATTAAAAGATATGATGTTATTTATCCAAAATATTGCATTTAATAAATCCACATTTCTCTCCTGAGTTAAAAGCAACAGTAGGGCATTAGAATAGAGGCCAGGTACACATGAACATCCTGGTATGTGTGGAAAGGGGCTGTGGTGGCTTAGTGGTTAAGATACAGAGCTTGATGACTGGAAGGTCAGCAGTTAGAGACCCAGGTACTGCACGATGGACTGAGCTCCTGTCTCTGACCCAACTCCTGCCAGCCTAGCAGTTCAAAAATAAGAAATTGAAAGTGGATTAATAGGTACCACTTCAGAGGGAAGGTAAACAGCATGCTGTGCACTCCAGTGTCTAGGTATGCCTGTCACATGTCCACAGAAACATCTGCAGATGCAGATAGTGCTGGCTCTTTGGCTATAAACAGAGATGAACACTGAACCCTAGAGTCAGATATGACTGGCTTTCGAGCAAGGGCAACCTTTACCTATGTGTGGAAGGGTTTCTTTATTCGTATTCTACAGTTCTCACAATCTTACTCCCTGATGTGGATGTTACTGCTATTGAAAGTTTCCCTTCAAGGATGCTTTAGGGACAGGGACTCCCCAGGATTGTGCTCTTCTTACACACATTGATTCCAATCTTGACCACCTTTTTTTGCCCAATCTGCTGTTTATCAAAGTATACTCTCTCATTTCTTTTATCTCTGACTTACCTCATAAGGGTGTTGTGACAACAAAGTGAATGAGAAGTGCCAGGTAGGGCACTTTGATGTTCTGGTAGAAATACGAAACAGCCAACATAACAGGGCCAAACAACTTTATTAGGCAGTCAGAACATGGGGAGCAATGGTGCAGCACTGCTAAATATATACACTCAGAAATGGATACATCTGGGCGGGAAACGACAGGAAGGGGAGTGGGGTGACTGGGAGGTTATCGGACCGGAGTGAAGACTGTACAGGCTACATAGTTTAGGCGGGAACGCAGTCCCGCGATATTTCAAGACCAAGAAGAAGGAGACAAAATGGAGGATCGTACTGATCCCAATTATTTCACAAAATGTTACAGCAATAAATGTATTCAAACACAACAGGCACCTTGTGCTCCCTGGAGAAAAGATGTGATATAGCATGTTATAGTTGTTATATGCCATCAAATCATCTCTGACTTACGAACGAGAGATCTCTGAAATGTCCTGTCCTCAATAACCTCAGATCTTGCAAACACAAGCCTGTGAATTCCCTTACCAAGTCAATCCATTTCATGTTTGGTCTTCCTCTTTTCCTGCTGCCCTTCCACCTTTCCCAGCATTATTATCTTTCCCAGAGAGTCTTGCCTCTCCATGATGTGTCCATATAACTAATTAATGAAATTAGTCACAAATATTTTTAACACCATGTTTTCTTGGCCACAGAATGGCAGTCCTAAAAAATTATACACCCACATTAAAAGCTAGTGCATACCTGTCAACCATCCCGATTTGGATGGGGAAACCCCATAATTTGACGTCCATTGACGTCATAACCCACCCCGCGCTGCCAAAACCCCGTGATTTGGCAGCAGGGGGAAACGCTTTCCGTGCATGCGCGGAAGGCGTAAAACCCTTCCACGCATGCGCGGAAAGCGCTACGCTGCTTGCGGAGGAGCTGTGCAATGTGCGCAGGTCCCGTTTTTCCGGAGCCGCGGGTTGATAGGTATGATGCGGATTCCGCATGCACAATTGGCATAACGCGGCCCCTGGCAGAGGTTACACCGGATGAGGAAGATCCCTGGTCACTGGCCCTTGCCAGTATGGAAATTGGGGAGCGGATTATTAATCATAGGGTTGATTCACCCACATCTGACCTGACCGGCAGTTCTGCTGAGGAAAGCTGAATCGCTAACCTCCATTAGTCATTAGGCAATTACTCACTCACAGAAGAGCCTAAGCTCTAGTGCAAATAGTGGCTATATTTACCCTGGTGTAAGCCACGAACAATGGATTTCCCCTGTCAGTGTTTGCCCTAGTTAATTAACTTCCCCAAGAGAGGTTCCCCATTAACCCGGGTAAATGGGTGATGTGATTTTTCTGTCAGATGACTATTCTATCACACGTTACCTTCTATTCCTATATATGCTGATGTTTTCCCCTCAATAAACCACTGGTCTTCGCTCCATCTTGTCTCGTGTCGTTCCTTGACCAGTCTCCTCCGGGACCTCACGGCCGCCCCGCAGCCCCAATCCAACATCTGGTGACCCCGACGTGATCTTACCCGAGAGTAAGCGATCAACGCGGTCCGGTTCTACGCTAGAACCATGTCCGATCATCCCGGAGGACAGCGCGGCAGCCCGGTCGGAAAGCCAGCCGATCGGGAAGACAGCTCTACGATGAGGCATTTCAGAGAGGCATCCTACAGCTTGCTCCGGCTTTCGCGGCGGCTTGCAGCACGGAAAAACACGTTCCGCTCAGGGTCGGCTGTGAACCCCTGACAGCGCAGAGGCCACTGAGGGCCCGTGGCGGCAGTCCACACTCCGAGCTCTACCCAGAGATTCGTCACGCAAAACCTATTGCCTGAATTACAGACGCGTCGAATCGTCCCGAGAAGGAGACTTCAAAGGACCCCCGCAGGTAATATGGGGACTTGTCCTCAGCGGCAACGTCCGTCCGCTAGTCAAAGAATTCATGAGGATGAATTCAAAATCCTGACCAGGGTATATCAGATAAGCTTTCACAGTGGAGAACTAGCACGGCTTTTGGTGTTCTTGAGGGAACACTGCCTGCTTTACCCAGAAGCAGGTACGTTATCCCTTCAGCTCTGGGATCAGATAGGAGTCTGCATTCAGCAACCCCCGAAAGCTCCAGAAGGCGTAATTCGCACATGGAGCAAATGTAGGAAACCTTTAGCAGAGGTAGATCCAGTCCGGGTAGAGGCTAAGGAACCCCCAGCGTCAGCAGAGCCATCGGCGCCCACGGCGCTCTATCCGTCATTTCAGTTTAAGCAGAGTAGTGTAGGGAGCTTTCCCTCGGTGACAGCTGCAGACGTCACCGGTGGAATGCATGGAATGGGAAGCGCTGGCGCTTCTCTGACAGCTATAGGTTCCCGAACTAAGAGTGCCCTTCAGCGCACAGTTGAGGAAGAGATCAGGAAGGGGGAATTGCCAGCAGAAGAACTAGCTGAGCTTAGTCAGATTTGTCCAATTCGCTTGGAAATGGATGCCCTCACAGGGCAGCAGCAGGTAGTTCATTCACCAGTCCCGTATAAGCTCCTCATGGCTATACGGAAGGCTATTTCAGAGACAGGACTACAGAGTCGCTTCACTAGGGGCACGCTTCAGCAAGTGTGCGAGAACACCATGTTCATCCCGCACGACTGGAAAGCCGTCATGCGGATGATGCTCAACCCCAGCCAGTATCTGCTATGGGACAGCGAGTATCACCTCGAGGCTCAGGCAAGGGCTGCCAGGATGGGGGGGCAGTAATTCCTGACCAGTTATATGGCTTCGAATCCATCGATGCACAGACCGCCCTGCCACTCGCCACTCTCCAGATGTCAGCTGAGGCGGCCTTCAGGGCTTTCCTCAAAGTCCCAGCAACTGGCAAAGCGGCCAAAAATTACACCGCAGTCAAACAGGGCGCCCAGGAGTCCTACATGGACTTTATCAATCGCTTAGAGGAAGCGATTAGTAGGCAGATCGATAATGAGCAAGCCCAACAAGAGCTCATGATGAAATTGGCTAAAGACAACGCCAATCTCGACTGCCGTAAGATCTTGCAGTCACTGGGCAACCGTCCCGACTTGACTCTCACGGACATGATTAGAGCTTGCGCCGACGTTGGCACGGACTCTTACAAAATGGGTCTGCTGGCAGCAGCGGTGCAAGGGGGTAGGAGACACAAGAACAAAGGGGCATGTCACAATTGTGGCAAGGTCGGTCACTTCGCTAGGGAGTGCTGATCCAAGAGCGGCGGACAACATTCCGGCTGTTCCAAGGCTCCAACCACCCCATGTCCGAAGTGTAATAAAGGCTTCCATTGGTCCAGATTCTGTCCGAATTCGGGAAACCGGAACGCGGGCACGTCTCTGGCCCCGGTCCAAACAGAGGCTTCCCTCGCTCTGGGCGAGCCAGAGCTGGATTAGATTCCATTCACATTCCAGGCATTGCGAAGGCGCAGGCCAGCCCCAAGGGTAGTACAGGGCTAGAATTGACTTGCCAGGCAGACGTCACATGCGACTTGCCAGGCACAGTCTATCTGGTGGATTCCCAGTACATGGGGCCCCTGCCCAAAGGCTTCATAGGCTTAGTTTTGCCTCGCAGTGTAGCAGGAGCACGCGGAATTCTTGTAATTCCGGGAGTCATTGACTCCAATTTTTTGGGTGTTCTCCAAGTTCAACTCTGGACGCACCTACCCCAGACCATTCACAAGGGAGACACACTAGCGCAACTGATTATGGTTCCTTGTAACTCGCCAGCAGATAGCCAGGGAAGGCTCAGGGACAGCGCAGGGTCCGGGTCAGAAGACCGCTCGAGCGCAAGTGAGGCAGTGCAAGGATACCAGGTCTTAGCGACAGTGGAGACCAACATAGAGTGGAAACAGCGACCAGTTATCGAGGTATTTTTGAATAAAAAATCATTCTCAGGGTTGCTGAACACCGGAGCTGACGTCAGCGTGGTCAGCCAAAGCCAGTGGCCACGAAAGTGGGCCATTGAGCCGGTCTCCGATGTGTGGGGGGTAGGCGGCATCCAAGAAGCGTTTAGGAGCCGGGAGTGGGTGGAAGTCACAATCCCCAGGGCTAACGGCACAGCGGTCTTTCAGCCGCACATTCTGGACGTGCACATCAACCTTTGGGGGCGAGACATTTTACAGCAATACGGTGCCACTCTTACCTTCGGGTAATGGCTTTGCCACTTAAATGGCTTACCAACACGCCAGTCTGGGTGGAACAATGGCCGGTAGTGGGGGAGAAGTTAGTCGCCCTAAAGCAACTGGTTAAAGAACAGCTAGATGCAGGACACATAGAGCAGTCCACTAGTCCTTGGAATTCACCCATTTTTGTCATCAAGAAGAAGTCGGGGAAGTGGCGACTCCTCCACGATCTCAGAGAGATCAATAAATGTATACAGCCAATGGGTCTGCTCCAATGTGGCATCCCAAATCCAAATATGATTCCTGAGGGTTGGGAGATCCTGGTCGTAGACCTAAAGGATTTCTTTTACACCATTCCCTTAGACCCCAGGGACTGGGAAAGGTTCGCCTTTACGGTGCCGGTTGTGAACCACAGTGAGCCCACGCAGCGTTACGCGTGGAAATATTTGCCACAGAGGATGCTCAATTCGCCCACCCTGTGCCAAATTTATGTTCACAACGCACTGGCAAAGTTTCGAAACCTTCATCCCACAGCCTTAGTATGCCATTTCATGGATGATATCTTGGTTGCAGCACTGCAACTCGGCAGCGAAATGTTTACAGACCTCCAGGCCAGCCTGGGGGAGAAAGGGTTACTCATTGCCCCAGAGAAAGTGCAGAGAACCGAGCCCTTCTCATACTTGGGTCATCGGCTTCTCCGCTCCTTCGCAGCACCCGTTTTGCCCCAGATCAACTTACAAGACTCAGTCACCTTGGTAGAATTGCAGCAAGTTTTGGGTAACATTAATTGGGCCAGACCGTACTTCAGATTGGATACGGATCTTTTGAAACCACTCTTCTCGCTGCTAACGCTAGGTAAGCAGCCGGCAGACCGGATACGAATTCCTCGAGAGGCACGCTTGGCTCTCGAGAAAGTCAATCAAATTCTCAGTCAAAGGTGGGTGGACAGGATTGCTCAGGGGCCATATGCCCCGATCCTGAACTTGTACATCGTTCGGGCTGGATCCATGTTCACCGGAGCCCTAGGAGTGGACTCCGAGAGAGGAGCGAATATCGCGGAATGGGTGTATTTACCGAACACCTCTTCCCGAAACATCGTTCCCCCCCCCCCCAAGAGCTGGTCTCCGCGGTGGTTTATCGCGGAAGGCTGAGAGCTAGGGACATTTCAGGGCACGACTTAGCAAAGATCGTGGTCCCATTTACCAAGGAGCAAGTTCAGCAGCTGATGCAGCTCGGTGACTCGCTTCCAATTGCCTTGGAAGGATTCACCGGATGCTTGGCATACCACTTGCCAAAGGACCCCAGACTTGTCTCGCTTCAAACGCAGACAATCACCTTGTATGAATTGCTCTCGCTGGTTCCACTTCAGGGGGCCAGAACAGTTTTTACTGATGGGGGTCGCACATATGGTGTCTTAACTTGGCAGGAGGGCCAGGCTTGGCGCACGCTGCTAACTCTTCCACAGAAGTCTGCGCAGCGGGCAGAGTTGGCAGCGGTGAACCTTGCTTTGCGCACCTTCGCCAAAGAGCACCTCAACATTATTACTGACAGTCAGTACGTTAGGAATTTGCTTCACAGTCTACCGGGAGCATACATCACTCCCGCGATAGACAAAATTTTGCTGAGTTTGTTCCTCACAGCTCAATTTCACTTGCGAAACCGCACGGAAGCGCTCTATATTGCCCACATCCGAAGTCACCAGGACCTACCGGGTCCGATTTCCGCGGGCAATAGCAGAGCGGATGCGGCCGCAAAAGAAATTCAGCAACGGTCAGTGTTAGGTGTTTTCACTACTCCAATTCAGAGTCATGCATTCTTTCATCAGAATGCCAAAGCGCTCGTCAGACAGTTTAACCTGCCACTTTCTCAAGCCCAAGGCATAGTTCGCTCTTGCCAGCATTGTGCAGGGGCACCGGGGGGCCCTCGTGAGGGGTCAACCCATGAGGGACAGAGGCTAACCAGGTGTGGCAAATGGACGTCACACATGTCCCGCAGTTTGGCAGATGGCAGTACATGCACGTTTGCATTGATACTTTCTCGCAATTCGTTTGGGCGACAGCGCAAAAAGGGGAGACTGCTTCCCACGTGGAGCAGCACCTCCTTGCCTGCTTCGTGGCAATGGGCAAACCACGGCACGTGAAAACCGATAACGCCCCGTCCTACAGCTCTAGGCAGTTGGCTAACTTCATGGCCACCTGGGACATCAAGCATACCTTTGGCGTTCCTTACAATCCGCAGGGGCAAGCGATTGTGGAACGAGTCAATCGGACACTCAAGTCCTACATTGACAAACAAACAGAAAGGGGGGAGCCACCAGCCCTCCCCAAGTCACAGGGTCAGGCACAGCATTGTCTGAACAAGGTGTTGTTCACGTACAATCACCTTAATGTTTTTTCCGATTGCACACCGCAGGAGAAACACTTCCGCCATTCGGAAGCTCTCCCGCGACCGCTGGTTCCCGTGGTCCCCCTTCCTGGAGGGGCCCGGCGCCACTCGTGACCTGGGGAAGAGGGTATGCTGCAGTTATGTCTCCTACAGGTGTCATCTGGATTCCAGCCCGGTGCGTTAAGCCTCACTTGGCGCCACATGGCGGGGACCCAGACTGACCCGAGTCCGATCCCAAAGATGGAGGACCTCACCCTGACCGAGGAGACCCGGTGGAGGAAGCGGCGACAGCAGCTGGCAGCACCGAGGGTCACCTGGGGGATGGTCAAGACACTTTGCAGTGAGGCCAAGGACCTCGTCCAATGCGAGGGCGAGGAACCCACACCGGAAAACATCGTGTCTGCAGTCTTTGCCCTGATCACTGCCAACTCCGTGGCAGTCACCATCATCCTGACCCTCTCCCTACTTGTGGGGGGAGGCGTTCAGGCAGCATCACTAAAAGCCAGCGATCTGATGCCAGGCGGAGATCTCTCTGCCCGGATGCACTACAACCTATGGGAAAGGTTGGCGGGTCTCGTCAACCAGTCCGATTTTTGCCTGAAGCAGGACATTGGTTCTGCCTCAATCCTGAGCACCTGTCTCATCCCCGTGTGCCACACTCCAGATGCGCACACCAGGGATATTGACTGGCTGGTGAGGCGGATTTTCGGTCCATTTCTTCCAACAAGTTTCACAGCATACGCTCGCTGGGGAATGCAGCTGACTATGACTTTGCCGGCTGATGCAGCCACTCTCCACACCCCTCGAGTGGCAGTCAGCCCGAACTCTACTTGTGCTCGAATGACCGGCTGCTCCGCAGTCGGCCGGACTCGGCGCCGCTGCCTTGACGCTGGCAGCAGCAACTGGACTTGTAATAACCCAGAGACACTTGGTTCTATGTATGCTCATGTTACCCTACCTTCAGGTTGGTTCTTTACATGCAATCAGTACACTTGGAACTACATTCCTGCAAATGTATCAGATTCCATATGTTGTATCAGTCGCTTGACATTGTTACTCCCCACTAGGGATATGATTGTTCCCAGCACAAATGTTTCCGCACCTGTACGGCGCACTCGTGCCACCCAGTTAGACAGCTCATGTGACAGCAACATTAGGGTCCTGAGTCCAGCTGAGTACGTCTCGCTGGCAGTCAGCATACTTGGCGTGCCAGGCTTAGCCGTCGGCAATGCTCGGAGAATTGGTCAATTGGCTTGCGGATTAGCAAAGGCCATTAACCATACCTCCTCAGCAATAGCGCTGCTCAACCAGGAGCAGGCAGAGCTTCGCCATGCCATCCTAGACAATCGGGCAGCGATAGACTACGTTCTGTTGTTACATCATTTGGGTTGCGAATCTGTCCACAGCATGTGTTGCTTTAATCTCACAGACAATACCCGTAAAGTGCAGAGCCAGCTCACAGACCTCCACACCCTAGTCAAGAACATCAAGGAGGATTCTTCATGGGGGTGGTGGGATTCGTTGTGGTCGTGGCTCCCATGGGGGTGGCTCCAGACAACGCTCAAAGTGATTGTGGGAGTAATTATACTGGGCATAGCAGGATGTTGTTTCATGCAATGTATTCTCTCGCTGCTATCAAGATGTCCCCCATGGAGGGAACCCCGACACGTCATTCTCACACACCAGCTGATGCCCCTCCTACGCAGGGCCGTCTGTCAGGTCCAAAAATAACAGAGAAAGGGGAGATGCAGATTCCGCATGCACAATTGGCATAACGCGGCCCCTGGCAGAGGTTATACCGGATGAGGAAGACCCCTGGTCACTGGCCCTTGCCAGTATGGAAATTGGGGAGCGGATTATTAATCATAGGGTTGATTCAGCCACATCTGACCTGACTGGCAGTTCTGCTGAGGAAAGCTGAATCACTAACCTCCATTAGTCATTAGGCAATTACTCACTCACAGAAGAGCCTAAGCTCTAGTGCAAATAGTGGCCATATTTACCCTGGTGTAAGCCACGAACAATGGATTTCCCCTGTCAGTGTTTGCCCTAGTTAATTAACTTCCCCAAGAGAGGTTCCCCATTAACCCGGGTAAATGGGTGATGTGATTTTTCTGTCAGATGACGATTCTATCACACGTTGCCTTCTATTCCTATATATGCTGATGTTTTTCCCTCAATAAACCACTGGTCTTCGCTCCATCTTGTCTCGTGTCGTTCCTTGACCAGTCTCCTCCGGGACCTCACGGCCGCCCCGCGGCCCCAATCCAACAGTATGAGCTAGTGTTGAAGTTGAAACTTGACTGAGAAAATAAATAAGAGACTATTCTAGTCTCTTTGCCATTGGAAGGATCCACCTCCTCATCATTGCTGAGTTACTGGAGTTTAGGAGATTGTTTTTTTAAATACCATTTCTGTGAAGGCTATGTAGAGCTTGGAAAGTTACACTGGAGACCACAACTGCTAGAATATCTCACTAAGTGTCCTGTCTAGGTATCTAGCTTTTCCAAGCTCAGGTTTCTATATGAATTTGGAGACTATCATGTGAATTCCAAGAGTCACAGTTTAAAAAGTCTAACCTCTCCAAGCTGATATGCATTGTTGATATTTGTTCGGCTTTCTGGTAATGTTTTGTCATGTGATTGCCCTTCCACCTGATAACACAATGGAAAAATATTCTTGTAATAACTTTACAGGAATAGGCTTGCTCAGCTCATTTCTGAACATAAACATAGTCTGTGTCTTTGGCTGTCAGGGCGGAAGACAAAAAATAGTATTGGAACAACAAGAAGCAAAGATGAGGGAGAAATGACTGCTCTTTAGGACCTGGATGAAGATAATACAACACTATTTCATATTTATAAACCATTGCATTCTCAAATCTTAATGTGGATTACAAAACTACTTGCAATTTTGTTTAGGGAAAAAATGGGAAAGAAAAGTGATTGAGGTTGATCCCTGAAGTATTCTCATAAAAAAAGAAAGGGGGAAAAAGAGGATCTCTTCTGTAAGTCCATAAAAGTTAAAATTATCCAGTGGAGTTTTTTAGTCAGTGGAAATGACATATTTTGATAGCACATTTATAAATTTTGGTTTGAATTCCAAGCTTAGTCATGAATCTTTGCAGAGTACTCTCCCCACCACCACCGTCTCTCCCCCTCCCCCAATTCCTTAACATTTTGCTGGTATATGGATGTTCATATTTTGCTTTATTTGCAATTCAGTATTATGAGCAACTCTGCTCATTTGCAAGATCTGGTTCTTTAACAGACTGCAAAGTATAAGCACTCATTTTGTAATGGTGCCTCCATTGATGTCACTTGTGCAATGCTAGACAGACCAGTTGACATTCCAAGTGACAAATTGGGAAATATGAAGAAGCCAAACTAGGCCCTCCTGAAGTGAAACCCCAACAGTGTTTGTGATTAACAAAAAGCCATGGACCCTGTACAAAAATATACACAAGTGAAACACGATTTTCATTTAGATTTAAGATTTATATGTACAACCGGCTTCACTCAGGTTTTTCATTTCTTTAACGTAGGCTAGCCTTTCCCTCTTGGAAACCTCGTGGGGTGTATGTGTGTCAACCCTGCCTCCCTTCCTCCATCTCTCTCTTCCCTCACCCATCTCGCTTCTCTGTCGACGGTCACTTACCGCCCTTATCCTTCACATACATGTGTCCGGCCACCTGGTGAGAGAGCGGCACGCAGCCATTGAGGAGCCCTCAGACATTCCCTCCCTCCTCAGCTTTGCCCACCATGGCTGCCGCCTCCACCGTGAAGGCTGGGTGGCCCTTTCTGGAGGGGAGCGGCCTCCTCCACTTCTCTTATGCTCTCCCAGCCCTCTCAAGGGCCTCCGTCGCCACCACTGTGCCGGCCCAACCAGGCCCCCCATTTGCCTTCCACCTACTGTGAAAACTACAGCTGAGCTCAGAGGGCTACAGCTGAGCTAGTCAGATGATGTCACAATCTCAACCTATCTGGGACTATGACATCAGATCAATTATGTCACTGGGAAACACACACATTGTATAAATCAATTGCTTCCCAGTTTGGGGGGCGTACATCCCCCCCATGGGTTTTGAGACCCCCCTCAGTGCTGATCTCTCCAGCCCAAGGTAAGAGCCAAATTTCAGGAGGATTGGCCAAGGTGTGTGGGAGCCTTTAGAGCACATACAAGACCACACCTCTGTTTTATAGATATAGATTTCTTTATCAAAAACACTTGTGTGTCAAGATAAAACCTTTAAAACACTCAGAGATAATTAAGACACATATAAAGTCAACGCCTACTCTAGTTAGAGCACACTCGGTTCAAATGCTGAATAGCAAGACAACTCTTACATTAGTTTTAAAACCAGGATCCAACTGAATATTTGCCGAGTAATGTTAATGTATCTTAAGTTAATAGCCATTGAGAGCATGCCCCAAGTATTAAAAGAGGATGCACGCAAGATTTTGTACTTTTCCAACATTCACATACAGCCGTGGGCTGTAGGTTGCAAACCCCTGGTCTATGAGTTTGCTAATGTTGCAATAACATGCCATTTAGCTGGGGCCAGAGTCAAAATGACAGTTATTTCCATATCTTAACCTATAAGGAAAGGATGTGGCCGTACGTGTGCAGAATGCGTTTCCACACCCGTGGAGCCTATCCCGTGATGCGTGCCACACACTTACATTGCCCAACAGGAATCAGTGCCGCAAGTATCCCGAGGCCGCGGGTGGGCCCCATGCGCCACAAATTGAACAAAACAAAAAAGCTACATCTCCCAGCGTCCTCTGCAGCAACCCGCGGTCAATCAGGGAGGCCAGCCGAAGTGCAAAAAAGGCACCACAGTGGCCACATGGCAAACAAAGCAATGGCCGCCACACATGCAGGGAGCAGCCATTGGGAAATTTCCAAATAGGCAGGCTGAGGAGCGCAACCCCTCTGAATCACAGAATCGCCCTGGCGGGAAATGCACCCGGACAAGAGAGGGACAGCAGGATGGGACAAAAGGCCAGCCTGCCCTTCTCTGGAGCAATGGCGCCTCCTCCTTGCTCCCCTTGGCCGTGAGGGTGGAGGAGCAGCCTTCGTGGAGCCCTCTCTGGAAGCCACTGGCAGGCGAGATGGAAAGGGCACAGGAGCGCCCTTTGCAGTGCCCACTCCAGAAGGCACTGACTGACCGGGCTGCCCTAGAGACCTATGGACACAACTCCTCCCCACCTGCACCCCCGCCACTACCTTTTCTCCACCTCGCCTGCCACAGCGACAACCTCCGCAGTTGCCACCTCGAGTAGGCAAAGGGAGCACGGCTGCGGACCCAGGGCTCCTGGCAGACCCTTCATAGCAAAATCACAGAAAAAAAACCAAGGCGGCAACAGCGGCAGGTGAGTCTGCAGTGGACATGGCGCAGAGAAGGCAGCAGAGGGGGTGTGGTCGCGGTGGAGGCATCTCTCGACCAGCCCACTCAACGGGGCCTCCCGGTTCCTTCCAGAGAGGGTGCGCGAAGTAAGCTCCTCCAACGTCGCAGTCTCACCCGCCACCATTGTCGCATCGAAAAGCCGAGGCCCATGGCCACCACGCAGGCTGGTCCACCCCTCCACCCAACAACAACAAAAAAAAACATGGAAAGAGACAGTAGGAACCCGGGGCCGTTGCAAACAGTGGGGTGTGGGAGAGAAAAAAATCCCCGAAACCAACCAACCAACCCACCCACCCCGAATGAGACCCCCCCCAAAAAAAACTCATCGAAAACAGGTACCTATGCTAGTACTTTATGTTACTCTGGCTTCCATAATGTAAAATGATCTTTTTATTTTCTTTGAGCTTGTTTCCTGACTTTTGCATTCCTCCTTATTTTGCCCCTGAAGATCACACTGGTTGTGAGTCTCTCAGAAAATATGTAGTTTCTGTGAAGAAAACTCTTGTTCATGTGAAAATGGGTAATAAAATGACTTCATTGTACCTGACTCTCCATATGGAGGGGCAGCAGGTAAAGTGTTGATGGACTTTGGCCAAGAAAATTATTGTTCTAGGTTGCACTCAGCCACAACCTTAAAGAGTAACCATGTTATACTCACAGGCTCAGGCCAAGTTATCACCCTCACATGTTTGTTGGAGGGATTAAGTGGGGTGATTAACATTTAACTCTCTAGCTGGGAGGCAAAACTCAGCAGTCCATTTCCATTTCTAGGTCCCTTCATTCTGTGGAACACAGAGGCTAAAAGCCATTTCAATCTTTGTGTGAGGTATGTTTTAATTTTAAAAGTACCTAAACACCAGAGCAGTTTGTGATCTGAGCAGGCAAGCTCTTGGCCCAAACTTTTAGTATGGCCCACATTTTTGAGGCCATGGGCTGCCTCTGATAAACATGTTAGATAGCCAGACATCTGTTCAGAATTCCTCATATGCAACAGTTCACCTGAGATCTGCTCTTTCAAAAGTTCTCTACCTTGAACCAGATCTTGGACAAGTTATATTTTGGATAACTCACAGTTACCCTCAGTCAACATGGACAGCGTTAGTTGGAGTGTTGTGGGAGTTGTAGTCCATAGATACCGTATTTGCCGGCATATAAAATGCATTGGAGTAAAAGACGCACCCAATTACAGTATTACCACAATAGGCTACTATAGGCCACTATGTACAGTACAAGATACACTCCATTTTTCCAGTTTATTTTCAGGGGGGAAGTGAGTCTTATATGCCAGCAAATAAGATAGATAGATAGATAGATAGATAGATAGATAGATAGATAGATAGATAGATAGGCTGGCTGGCTGGCTGGCTGGTTGCACTTTTATACCACCTTTCTTCTGGTAATGGAACTCAAGACAGTTCACAAATATTTTTTTAAAAAAGATAAGAATTAAAAATAACAAAAGCAAGCAACTCAAAAATTATTAAATAAAGAACTATTACAATCATCATATAAAGACAAATGAAGAAATGTGACAGCATTAAAAAGAATATGTTGCCAGTAAACATAAGGCAAGTCACTATGTTAAAATTAGATATTAAACACTAAAAGTTTGTTGGAATAAAAAAAAATTTAATTGCCACCAAAATCAGAAGACAGTAGATTTAAAGGAAGATAGATGTAATCAGTGCTTTGCACCTGTTGAATTATATAGCTCTCCCAAGAACAGCTGAATACAGAATCAGTAGAAGCTTTTCCCTTCCCAGGTCTCCATACATAGATCTGCAGGGGAGCAGCTTCTTATTCACTGAATTCTCCTTTTTTATATCACTGTTAAAGCATAGTCTGCATTCATTATAAAGTAGCAAAGTTCCTTAATGACCCAGATCTTCTTTTCTGGGCAGAATTTATATTGTTATGGATGGACCCTGTCTGAATTATTTGACCAAGAATTGGGGGAAAGGACCTTTATTGTGAACTTGACACTTTTTACTGGTGTGTACCTGGTCTCCTTGCCAGAAATTGACCAAAACTAATTCAGAGCTTTGAAAAATTGCCATTTGGAGTGCATCTCCCAGAAGCTCCAAATAACAATGACCATGGACTAAAATTATCTCACGTCGCCTGCCTCTTGTGCTGAGACAGCAATGGCAACTGGATAATCTGACAGCAACCTTGATATCTAATCTTTTAATTCCCTGTCTGCACTGCCAGACATTGCTTTCACTTGTTTTTATCTTTTCTACCAGTACTTTGCCCCCTCCCAGGCCAGCTGTAATAATCCTTGGGGAGACTTTCTCTTAGATCTTCAGAAGAAACTGTCAATGCTCTTGTCTTTATTGCAGAAGGTACATTCTCAGTAAATGTGTTTCCTTATCCCTCAGCTCCAATCCAGCTTGTTTAAATATGTAACCAAATAACTCTGTTTGATCAGAAGAACAGCAAGAGTTTACAGGAAAATACTTTTGCAACAGGCCTTTGCAGAAGTCACTGTAATCACTTCATCTCCAGGCAAAATAAAAATAACATACTGTAACCGAAGAGAAGCAGTTCTATAAATTCTCAGTAACTGGATCACAGCTTAACTACCAACAAGGGTAGATTTCTTCCTTACTTCTCTTCCAACTTAACATCTGTTGTAATTTGCAGTCTGTTTGGGTGAAGTGAATGTTGGAAAAGTACAAAATCTTGCGTGCATCCTCTTTAATACTTGGGGCATGCTCTCAATGGCTATTAACTTAAGATACAATCACACTGACCCTTTTGGTAAATGCTGGTGCAATCTAAATTGGATTGTTATAGGTTAGCGGGAGGAGAGATGTGCCATTATTATTTTTTTACAATCCCCACATCAAAATGACGCATCAACCTCAAACAGCCCTATTTCCAGTATGATGAAATGGTTTATTAAGCAAGCCGCTTCAGGATATTGGTAAATAGAACACTTCTTTGCTCTTGTGCAGAGGCACAGGGGAAGTGAAATTATTATTATTAATAATAGTTTTTTGTACTAGAGCACTGCTGATGTATTCAATCACATTTTAAAAGTATTTATTTGAGAAAAACATTTGCCTTGTATAGAGTGCTGATTGGAAAACTCCCCACAGCCACAGTTTCCATTCATTTGTCTGCATTGAAAAAGGAATAACCAAATTCCAAAGCCCTCCAACTGTAAAGAAAGTAATCCTGATGGTGTAGGAAGAATGAATGAAAAATTATGTAAAATGTGTTGCAAAGAAATAAAAATTTGTTAGCAGTGGCTTTCTAGTTAAGGATTACTTTCTGTACTACCATAAAAAACAATTGAAATAAATAAGCCTACTATTTTTTAAATCAGAAGAATGAATTCAAATATATAATCAGGAGTTTAAAATGTGATTTCACACCCTAACTAATAGCTGCAAGATTGGAAATCCATTCCATCTCTGAAGGGAGTACATTTTAGATCTAGAGCCACACATGGAGCGGTTTGAAGTAGATATAACTGAGCAATGGGTAGGTTGATGCTTTGCCATCCATTGCTTACTGATGGAAGCTTTGGCATGTCATTACATTCATCCATTTTAAAATCAGTTTTCCAGGCTCTGTTCTAAAAACGCTATAATTCATGAGATTATACTCCTTCTTGAGGGCTCCAGCTAAGAAGTGTTGGCTGCTCTTTCCTCATCACATTTGTTTAATTCTGTTTTGAGACTACTCATACCAAAACTATCTTCATAGCTCTTGCTCTCTGAACAGAAATAGCAGATGGCTCACTGCATGGTTTTCTTTAAAATGTGTGTGATAGTCAAACTTGAAGGCACTCCTTCTTTCACCTTGGCATAAAAACAGCCAAACAACCTAGTCATTTCTTGCCTGCTCCCAGTGGATGGGCATAGGATGAGAAGAAAGATTTGAAAGCCAGTGTCTTGGAAAGCTGTTTGCTCATTACAGGATACTGTAATTTTCAAGTGGCAAACTGTGAGCATGTTCATAGGTTCATGTCTGTCACAGTGCACCAAATATTTGAATAAGTAAACAGCAGAATGGCTTGTCTGTCTGGATCAAGCCTGCCATCACCACCTGGAAACAATGTCCAACTTGCTGTGGCATGAAGGGCACTCCCTACTTTAACTTCATGCACCTTTGTGATCAACAAGTTGAGGCTGCTTGTTTGACTAGATCACAGGGCATAGAAGTCTTGCAGCTGCATTGTTCTGAGTCAGACAATTTAGCCTGTGAACCCAGGCCAGCATTCTCTGAAGTGGCAATGACTTTTGAAGATTTTAAAAACAGGATCCCAGGATCCTTTCACAGAGATGCCAAGAATTAAACCTGGCAAAGAGATGCCAAGATTTAAATAAATAAATAAATAGGATTCTAGGAGATGTAGTCTCAAAAAGACTATACACACCAAAACTTTTCTGACCTTGATTCTTATGATCATACCCCAAAATTCACTTAATAAATGGTAATTAGATTAAGGTAAAGGTCACCCTTGCTCAAAAGCCAGCCATATCCGACTCTGGGGTTCAGTGCTCATCCCTGTTTACAGTCAAAGAGCCAATGCTGTTTGTGTCTGCAGGTGTTTCCATGGACATGTGGCAGGCATGACTAAACAGCACGGAATGCTGTTTACCTTCCCACCAAATTGGTGCTTATTTATCTACTTGCAATTTCTTGCTTTCGAACAGCTAGAAGCTGGAACAGAGATGGCAGCTTACTCCGTCATGCACCACTCGGGTCTTGAACTGCTCAGCTGCCAACCTTCCAGTCATCAAGTTCAGTGCCTTAACTACAAAGCCACCGCAGTCCCATAATTGCTAATTTCATTGTCCCCCGCCCTTAAGATTACATAATGAGTTCAAGAAGAGACAATTCTTGAGGCCCTACCTTTAGGCTTCAGGCAGCACACTGGTTATCATGAAATAATTTTTATTTATTTATTACATACCATTTACTGACAGGAATTATGAAAGGTGCAAGTAGAGTTTTCTGCCTTATGTTCCAAAATAGCTAGACAGGTTTCAGGTGCTAAATATCTTGATTTCAGCAGCCTCAAGTGGAAACATATAATAAGCCAGTCCTGAGGTCATAGAGAAGTAAGTCCATAAATTCCTCATATTCCAGATTCTTTTCCAAAGAAAGCTTGGAAACGTGTGAGGCAGCCACCTGGCTGAGGCAAATAAAATCTGGTCAGTGCCTGATAGAGAGGCTACTGCTGGAACGAAATGTTACAAATAAACTGCAATAAGCTTTTTACTGTGGGTTATCTACAAACACACCTGTTTTACCTTGGATACCTTGGAGTCATTATTCAGCAAGGAGTCCAAGCATTGGTAGACGTCTCCACAATGACATTCCTCATGTGCAAATGGACTTGAGAAATC
Source organism: Bradypodion ventrale (assembly GCA_035047345.1). NCBI lineage: Eukaryota > Metazoa > Chordata > Lepidosauria > Squamata > Chamaeleonidae > Bradypodion > Bradypodion ventrale. Next base: position 64,776,703 of record JAWDJE010000004.1, read on the forward strand.
AAGTCCATCTGCATGCGGCTTTTTAGACATTTGGATATCACACTACCCACTGGCTAGGCAGACCATGACATGTGCCCTCCGTTTTTAGCTTGCCCAAGGGATCCGACGGAAGACACTTTGGTGAGTTTTAGTCCTGGCCTAACATCATTGATAAGAAATGGGCAACACTGCCTAGTTAGACCGTTCAAGCCCCCACACCACTTCAAGGCTGTCGCCTAGTAGGTGTTTTAATACAGCAAAAATAAGACTGCTGCCCATTCCTCCTCATGAACAATGCTAGCCGGCCAGCCCAAAGTAGCAGGGAAATCTCTCATATCTGGCCACTCTGCAGCATTCTTTTTCCCCAGGATGTGAGCTCCTGCAGCTCCATTTTTGTTGTTGTTGAAAACCAAGGCTTCTGCTGCCCTACTTCTTTGCAGGGCTTGTTTATTCAGTAGGCAGTTGGACAGCCACTGCCAAGGAGGACACGTTGGTAGTGACGGTGGCGGTGGTCTCTCCTGCCATCAAAGATGCCTTCATTGCTACCAGCACACCCGTTAGTTGTAGCTCTTCAGCTGCCTGCAGGATAGACAAGCACTGGAGAAGAGAAAGGACTCTCTTGTCCAGATGAAGCCCTGTTGTTGCCGTTGTTATATGATGTCAAACTGATGGTCTTTTGAACATCAGAACATCAGCCCTTATCACTCGTTCCTCCTTGATGGCGTAGCTCCAGGTGCTAACCCCAAGATTAGCAAGAAAAGCCATGACTTGGAGAACAGCCTTCTTGGTGGCGGCACCAACTTTGTGTAACTCTCTTCCAGTTGAGCCACACCAGGTTCCTTCTCTGCCTATATTTAAAGAGACTTTCAAGGATATATTGCCATCAGCCGAACATTGGGTTTTTTCCAGTGGTGGGATTCAGCAGGTTCGGCCCAGTTCGCCAGAACTGGTAGCAGAAATTCCGGCTGGCCCCGCCCATCCAAGTTTTGAAATAAAGTAGTCCTAATTCGGGTGCAACGCAGGGCTTTCCTGCTGGCCACACCTACAGAGTAGGTAGTAAAAAAAATTGAATCCCACTACTGGGTTTTTTCCATCGCCAATATATCTTTTTGTTTCTGGCATTTTTTAATGTGTGGGTGTTATTTTTGTTTTCTTGATATTTATAATTTTATTCAATTTGTCTACATTTTTTATTGTAAAGATTTTTATTATTATAAAGCATTAGAGAGAACCAGCTACAGCGGGGACAGGTTAAAAACAAACTACTGTATAATGATTTTTATTTTGCACTTGCAATCCTATTTTATAACCTACTGATGGATGCTGTATCCATTATGTGCATTTGTATACAGACATTTTTACCCTCAGTTTATAACTTTTAAACTGTTTTATGTGCTGTTTTATTCTTTTTAAATCAGATACAAAGAAGTGCTGTCCTATTACCTGGCCCAAATGTAGCATAAATTTTAAGAACTGGTTTTATTCTATTTTGTTTTAACTCAAGTAGATGTGTTTATGGTGGTGCATTTTGATTGTATCTTGTGCACTTAAACCTTTTTTACTGTACTGGTCATTGACCGTAATAAAGTGATTTGATTTGATTTGATTATTTTTATGTTGTACACCACCCAGAGTGGGAAAATATCCCAGATGGGCAGGATATAAATATAATTTATAAAGAAACAAACTGTCTTTGACTTATACTGACCCTATGAATGAGAGATCTTCAAAATACCCTGTCCTCAACAGCCGCACTCAAACCTATGGTTCCCTTACTGGGTCACTCTATCTCACATTTGGTCTTCCTCTTTTCTGCTGCCGTCCACCTTTCCCAGCACAGCTTCAGTTTCATCATTTATGCCTCCAGAGATTGGCTTGATTTGCTCTAGGACCCATTTGTTTGTCTTTCTGGTAGTCCAGGGTATCTGCAAAGTTCAAACAAATAATCTCCCCCTCCGCCAACTCTCTTTACTGTCGAGCTTTCATACCCATACATGGTGATCAGGAATATAAGATTGAGGCTAGTCTTGGTCTCCAGACACATATCCTTACACTTGATGATCTTTTAAAATTCCTTTATTGCCCTTCTAAATTTCAGTCATCAACATCTTATTCTTCTGCAAATAAAAATGGCACCCTATGTGCACTATTTTAAATTGTAGTAGGCCATTTGTATTAATGTTGGTTGATACCAGTTCAAAGCAAGTGTGTAATTCAAGCCAAGCTGGGAGCCCTTAAACTCCATTAAAAGTCAGAATTCTTAATACAAGTGGTACCTTGCTTAAAGAGCATAATGCGTTCCATGGGATTGCTCTTTAAGTGAGCTGCTCTTTAAGTGAAACACTTGGGGGAAAAGCACCGCCACTGCCATTGTAAGTGACTGATTGTGACTTCTGTGTGTGTGTGTGGGGGGGGGGGGATTGTGAAGCCCGATTTAGTTGTTAAGTGAGTTTTTGGTTGGTTTTAGTTGTTAAGCGAGGTGACCATTCAGAGGAAATTCTGCTCTTTAAGTGAGCTAGTCTCTATGTGAGGTGTTCTTTATGTGAGGTTTTACTGTATAATATTTAATTTAATTTAATTTAATTCAATTTGTATGCTGCCCCACTCGCAGAGTGGAATGCATTATGCTCTTTAATAAATCAATAAGTATTTCATTCTTTGTCCATTAGATGGAATTAGGTAAAGGTAACTATCTCCCTTGCTTGAAAGCCAGTTGTATCCAACTCTAGCGGTCCGTGCTCAGCTCAGTTTACAGCCAAACAGCCAGTGCTATCTGTGTCTGCAGACATTTCTATGGTCATGTGGCAGGTATGACTAGGTGCTGGAGTGCACAGAACATTGTTACCTTTCCTGCTGAAGTTGTACCTATAGTATTTACCTACTGGCAATTTCTTGATTTCAAAATGCTAGGTTAGCAGGAGCTGGAACAGAGACAATAGCTCACTCCATCATGCTGTGCTCAGGTCTCAAGCTGCTGACCTGCCAACCTTCCAGTCATCAAGTCTAGCGGATAGGAAGCCTCCCGAAGCTTCAATTTGGTAGTTTCACGTCTGGCCTAAACACAGAAGAAGAAGGAGGAGGAGAAGGAAGAAGGAGGAAGAGGAGGAAGAAGAGGAGGAGGAGAGGAGGAGGAGGAAAAGGAAGAGGAGGAGGAAGAAGAGGAGGAAGAAGAGGAAGAAGAAGAACCACCAGCAGCCTGCAGGCCTGCAGACCTTCTGCTTCAATGTGAGAATTTACTTTAAAACAGAACATATGAAACAGACAGCTTCGTGCCTGATTTCTGATAATCCATAGGTTTTTTAAAAAGAAAAAGAACTTGCTGCTGGTTATCTGAAATGTAGTTCCTGCCATCAAATCTCAGTCCAAGGACGCATTGGGATAAGAGTCTGGAAGAGCAGGCAGCTTCAGCAACGCCTCTGTGACTCTATGTCGTTCTCACCCTTTTCCTGTTGACTCTTTATGCAGAACTGGCTCTGTCTGCTGTCCTTCTGTCTCATCCGTCCCTGAGTCATGCAGGAAGCCTCTGTGTGTTGTCCAGACCAACTGCCCTTGCTGTGCAAAGATTGCTCAATTTCCCCTCCAGGAATCTGACACGTAGAGGGAAGACTTGTGGTCTAACCCAACTATCTCATTCGATGTCAGCAGCAACTTCGTGTGGGTCAGGAAAGCACACACATCCAGCTGGCCATTCCCATGTTCCTAGGTAGGCAGTTGCGATGCTCAACTTGTTGTACAGGAAGAGTGCCAGGAAAGGGCAAGTGACGCACCCATTGAAGGTGGGAAGAGACCTACAGTGTGACAATCTCTGAGACATCAGCAGAGGCAGAAGAGCCTTTGCATGTGGAATTTAGCTGTCTGGATTGCAGCATGGATGTCCCTCATGGCTGAGCTTGCCAGCAAAACAGTTAACAAAATAATGCCTCCATTATCATCAGAGCAGAGTGGTTCTCAATCTTGGGTCCCCAGATGTTCTTAGACTACAACTCCCAGAAATCATGGGCAGCACAACCAATGCTGAAGGCTTCTGGGAGCTGTAGTCCAAGAACATCTGGGGCCCCAAGGTTGAGAACCACTCAATAGATGATTGCTTAAACCAGGAATTCACAGCCTTTTTAAGTTGGGGGCCGGGTCACGCTCCCTCAGACAGCTTCGGGGCTGGATGGCCATTTTGCCCTTCCTCCACCACATGGCACTTCCAGGTGTGGTGGAGGCAGTGGGGGGGGGGGGGTGTCATATGAAATGGCACTGCAGGCCACATTCAGCCCATGGGCCACAGGTTGAGAATGCCTTAGCTTAAACATTAAGGGGGATAGGTTGCCAAAGAGGACACTAAAGCATATAACTTTTGCATACATTACTGTACAATGATAAACCATAAATATAGACACTATACATTTATACATTATATTAAAAAATTTAATAAACAATTAATAAACTAACTCAGATTGTTTACTCAGCCATAAAAGTTTAAGCAGCCGGGATGCCTCTAGCAAAGCTGAATACAGGCAAAAGTATCCCTGCCTCCTAGAGCCAGGCTGGATGTGCTGGGGTTAGCATTATCCTGATGGTAGCAGAAATCTTTACAGTGGGTGGCATATGCAGGAATTTGCCTTTTCAGATATATAGACTCACTGAATCTCCCTGCCCACCATGCTAGAGCACACATGACTGGTGCCCTGGGATGAGTCTTTTGTACTGGGAGTTTGATTTGAATCCGTACAAATGGCGCTGGCTAATACCACTGGAAACCCTCCTGTAATCACCAGCATCTGTCAGAGAGAGTGAGAGATGAGACATATTATCCTTTCAGCTATTCACAATAGAGGCAGCAGGGAAGGGTGGACGCTTTTGTTATACACTTTTCCCTCTTGTTTCCTCTACTCAGTCTTATGAGCCAGCTGGACAGCTAGCATTACCAGAGTCGCAGAATGTTTAGAACAAGGGTTCCCAACTTTTCAGGCTGTGGGCCTGTCAAGTGGTTCAGTGGGCCGGTCACATGTTTCAGCAGGCTTGTCACGTGGTTCCTCCCACTGGAAGCAGAAACAAAACATGCCTTGCAATCTGTTTTGCAACAAGATGAGATAGATTTTAAGCTGCCATTTTCTCTGCTTAAACCAGGGGTGCCCAAACTACACCCCATGGGCCAGATCTGACCCCTGATGCCAATTCATCTGGCTCCTGCCACTCTCAGCGCTCCCAGAAAAAGAAGTAAAATGCACCCATATGGGCGTGTTTTACTTCTGCTTCCGGGAGCGGCACTGGGCAGATGAATTGGTGTTAGGGGCTGGTTCCAGGCCACGGGCCATAGTTCAGGCACCCCTGGTTTAGACCTTCATATCTCTTGATAATGGTTTCTCTTGCCCACCATGTTTTTCTCCTGGCTTTATTTCCACCACCCTTGCTTCCTGTCCTTCTGGTGGAGCCCTGATCAGTTAATACCAACCTGGGAAGAAAAGAAAGATTAAAGTCATGGATGCCTTACATTCTTTCCCAATCTGGAAATTTAGAGGTTTGCCAGGGCCATCCAGCTTGGAATTTAGCAATATTGGTTAGAACTATTAGGCACAGGTAATGCTCCTGGGTTTTCCCCTCTGCAAGATAATTTGAAACCAACAGGCATTTCCCTTGTGCTACACTGTTATTTTATAATCATGGTCAAAGCAGATGATATATTAAATGTATATACTGTATGTATTTAAAGGGTCCAGGTCTTGTGCTGCCCGCCCACCCCCTTTAGAAACAAAAGTGACAAACATTCTCTGTTTCACACACACACACACACACACACACACACACACACGACTGAACGTTCCCCAAAGATTTCTCCCTGCAAGTCCTGCCCTCATAGTACCACAAGCTGCAGTAGAAGCCACATACCCGGGAGACTGGTTAATTAACTCACCATTGTCAAAAGGCCCCTTTCAATGTCACTTTCCTCCTTCTTCACTGCACAAGTGAACCTGACAAGTGGCAAAGCACTTCCACCTTGCATGGCTGTTAACATTTTGTTCCATTGTATACTGGGCTCAGGAATTTATTTTATTTTATTTTATTCGATTTCTATTGCCGCCCCTCGCCGAAGCGACTCCGGGCGGCTTACAATCAACCAATAAAAAACACTGAACCATAAAAACATCCTGACAGCAATTAAAATAAAAAAGACACTAAAAAGCTATTAAAATATCCCCCCGCCCACTACGTTCACCATAGGTTAAAACTAGAACCCAGATGGCCATTCATAATAAGAAACAGGAGGTACGGTGAGGCATCTGTGTCCATCTAAGCACTTGACACACTTATTATGTCCTTGATTCTATTCAATCCTTGCATGCTCTTTTGTCTAAATATAACATATATAGCAAGGAAAACATGGGGTTTTATTTTTCTGCACTTCAATACTACTCAGCAGCAGATAACTAAAAGCAAAAGGAGATACATGCCATTGTGGGCTTTAAAGATTATTTATTAAAATGTATGTGTTATAATTATGCATAGCCCACCATTATTTACATTCTGAGGTCAAAGGAAACTAATAGCGTAAATAATAGTAAAATGCAAATCTCTTGATTAGGTTAATAAAAAAAATAACACAATCCCCATTAAAATAAATACAGCTAAAAATATACATGTATCCTCATTTCACACTGAACATATCCATTTCATTTGTTTTCAGAAGCTAACCAGGGTCAGGCCTAGATGGTGTTTGGATGGGAGACCAGTGTAGAATTGTAGTTAGGACTAAGAGAGAATCCTGACAGAAATCCTGGAGAGTCAGTTGGAACAAGGTTCTGATTCATTAGAAGGTAGATTTCTATCTTCTTAACAGATGCAATGGCAGCATCAACTACCTCAATGCCAATTGTTATCCTAAGATCTCTTCTAAATACCGAGATTTCACCATGGAATATGTTAAAAGGTGAATCTAGTACACCTCAGGGAAGTTGTTTCATTATTTTGGCTCTTTTCAACCACAAAGCCTCTCTTGTACATCATTTCTATTGAACCTCTGATGGTAGAGAAACCAGATAATAGAAAAATTACTTTTTGGGTCTGGAATTCCTCCAATGCCTCAGGCTGCATGGCTACCACTGGCTGAGGAATTCTGGGAACTATAGTTCAAGAGAATAAGTTTGTCTGGGAGAGATGCATAGCAATGCACCACATGTATGCAGTAGGTAAATGCGGAACTTCCTCAAGAGAGTTTGGTTCATTCTTTGTTCAGTTCAGAAGCACCATAGTACCATTAATGTGGTCATGCCACCTCTCATTGGTGCTTCTGGAGTGGAAAGATCAACCAACAGGTGTAGTTATTGTCTAAAGGACAACCAAACAAGTTCACATTTTTTTTTCTGGAGGTTCCTTCTCTGTCCCTCTGATATATTGCTGCCTGACGAGAAAGATAAAAGAACACCTTTCCTCCGATATTTCATAGACAGAGTTTTGCCACAGGCATAGATTGATATTACTGGTGGATATGACAGAATAGGATAGAATAAGATATGAAGCTACTTAATATGTAATCAGTTCTTTAATCTTTCCATTTTAGTACTGTACTCTCATCTCAGATTGGCAATGGGACTCCCAGTGGGATTCTTTGCTAGCCCTACCTGAAGATCCCTGTGTTAACCTTAAAGTGCACATTGTAAATGTTCATCATGTAGTTCCACAATTATGTCAGAGGAAGTGGACTTGATCCATGAAATCTCACATTAAAATATAGTTGTTAGTCTTTAAGATGCCACAATGATTTTGTATTTTTTTTACACTTAGGTTTGGTTTGGTTTCTTGTCTGGCATGTCTGCACAGACTAACATGGCTACCACTCCAAAAACTAAAACAATGGTATTTCCTGGTCGCCTCACACCTCAAAAGTAACCTGGACTAAGCCGGCTAGCTCCTAAAATTTAACAAAATCTGTTTTTGAGATTGATAAAGTGGAAATACAGTAGAATAACCTTCCCTGACAGGCTGGATAGCTTTGCGGTTAGTTATCTGGTGGTAGTGCCACCATTTGGGAGTTTGATTCCCCATTTTGCCTTCTGGAGAAAAGTCAGCTTATGTGGCTTTGGGCAAGCTGCACAGTTCCAGGTTGTCCCCAGAAGACAGGAATGGCAAACCAATTCTGAGTACTCTGTCTACCTAGAAAACCCTGAAAAGAGTCATTATAAATCAGGGTTGTCTTGACAGCACATGAGTATTACTATTTTCAGTCTTGTGCTCCACATGCTATCTTGCAGGCATGGTCCTAGAGAGGTGCCTTCAATATAGCCTAAGGGACAGTGAGACTATGAGGTCAAGCATCTACCATGCCCAGGAGGTCAACTACCCTGGCATCCTATGACTAACTAATGTCTCCTAAACCCTCCTGGAAGCAAAAGACAGTGTTCACTGCTCATAGTCTCATTGCTCATTAGGCTCTATAAGAGGTAACTCCCCAAAAAAACTATGACACTCAGGAAGTGCTGAGACAGTTTCCTGAATAAGAAGAAACAGGAAGCAAAGGACAAAGAAAGTGGTGTAGCAGTGGAGGTAAGCCCTTCCTGAGGGAGGCAAAATCTAGGAGTCTGCACATTTTGTTTGTGAGCGAAAACTCCCAAGAATTCTGCCTAGCAAATTATTAGAGAATACAAATGAGTGTACAGTATTACTAATAATCTCTGTATCTAAAGAATTGTCAGGAGATATATGGTTTCTGGATTGTCATGGATCTCTTTCATCTGCCAAATCTCATTGTCATTGTCGTCACAAACGTCCTTCCATTCAGAACCCACAGTTCTGCAGCACATGTCTTTGTCCATTGATTCATATCTCCTTCGATTATAAAACTAACAGAAGGAATAATCTTAGTGTTTTTGTTTTTGTTTAAAATGAATGCCAGATTTTCTGGATTGTTCTCTCCAGTCCCTATCAAAGCAAAAGATGCATTTCAATAGCTATTAACCACCAATAACCAAAATAAAAAGCAGTTAAACAGCAAAATTAAAAACCATCAAAGAACCATTTTTAGATCTTCACTTTTTTCCACCTCTCATACAATTATTTTCCCTTGAACCCTCTTATATTATATTTCCCTGCTTTCTGCAATAGTTATTTTAAAAGATCACATAATACCTTTGCGATGCTCCAGGCAAATGTCATACTTTTTACCTCCTCCACCAACACCTTTAATGTAAATCAAGAGCAGTGAAATTGGTCTTAATTCATTATTGTTATCATTTTCTTCCATCTACTGAGGGTAAAATTACACTGAAAAGCTGAATCAGGGCAATTTGGTTCTGCTGCAATATGATTCACAGCCTGTATTATGTTTGAGACTGCAGTCAGTGCCCAAACAGGGCTTGTGGAGTGAGTCAGGAGTTCACCTCTCATACTGGATACAATGCAAGTTACATTCTAGCCCATAGCCCTTCTTGCCTTCCTCAAGTCCTATCTCGGCTGATCCTTTGATTAATAACAATATGATAGGGTGATCTAGTGCTAATCTCATATATGTATGGATTTTTTAAAAGTAGGAGGATAATCAGGTGAGAGGAAAGAATGCAATCCTGAACACCATGCTCCAACTGTCTACATCACTGAAACCTTACCTACAGAGACACACTCCATCTTGACAAAACATATCAACAACTAACCATATAGGAAAAAGCCCATTTAAATTATTCAGACTTGAAAAAGTAGAAGCCCTCCACAAGCAGAGGAAGGAAAAGCTGCTCTGAGAGCAAAAAGGGTTGTACAAATTCAAATCGGCCTTTGCATTATATAGTCATTAAAATATTTCATATTTTCTTCTTTTATAAGTAAAGCAACCCCCATGATATTTGGCCATGTAGCTGCATTCCTAGTCATAGAAACACATGTGGTAAGGGTTTTTAAAGCCTACCTAGTGTGCTACAAAGCAGAATCATATACCAACAAGTTCTTTACACACACAATCTGCATCAACATTCCCAAATCTTGTACTGAACAACAACTCCCATCATATGACTGGAGGGACTGAACTAGACCAAAAGGGATGATGGGAGCAGTTTTGCACATCTGGAAGGTACCAGTTTGGGGGATGTTTTGCATATCACAGCCATACAGCACAGATCTGAAAATTACTCAGTAGTGCTGTGGTATATGTCCAGACTTAATTGAAAGCCTGGTTAATCCTCTCAGTGCCTTTGGCTTCTGTGAAATCAATATTATTCACACAATCTGAAAATATTTATCGAGATACAGTGGAATCTTGGTTAATGTAATTAATGCATTCTCCGGGACGTATCTTACAGCAAAAATTACTTTAACCAAATTTCCCATAGGAATGCATTGAATGCAATTTCCCATAGAAATGCATTGAAAACCAAAATACTTTAACCGAAATGCAGTTTCCCACAGGAATGCATTGAAAACCAATAATCTGTTCCAAAAAAATCCGTAAACCGAGCCACTATTTTCTATGGATTTCCTTTTGTTATGCAATTGTTATGTTAACTGAGCCGTTTGTTAACTGAGGTTCCACTGTGTTTGAACTTGGAACATTAAAAACCCAATCCTCTGTATCCCTTTACACAGAAGTAAGTCCTGTTGAAAGTAAGATGCCTAGGGTCGGGCTGCCCAGTAGAGATGAACTGTGGCAATAAAACTGCCATTTTAAGTCCAATCATTCCCTGTGTCTGGATTTCGATTGCTAGACAGGAGGCCAGGGCTCTCCTATTTTTTTCTCACTATGCTAGGAGCATTGGGCTGTATCTCTGAATAATATGCATTTCACTCCCTTTGTGGGAATCCTTTCCTTCCTTCCTTTTCCTTCCTCTTCCTCAACACAGCTCAGACCTGATGTTGCAAAAAGGTCTTTCATTCCATTCTTACTGAAGGCACTGAAAACAAACAAAGGCTCTGCTCCTGATCTTGGGAAAGAATGTGGTCTTGCTTATTAAAGAGTAGTGAATTGAGGTGGCTACCTAAGGCCTGCGGGAATGCTGTCGGCTTCTCCCTTTGTGTGGTTGTATTACCATCCTCGCACGCACACACACCCCGATGGCTTAGTGGTTAAGATGCTGGGCTTGGAGACTGGAAGGTCAGGTTTCGATACCTGAGAGCTGCACTTGGGGACATGAAAGTAGCCTCATTTGGGCGTTCCCTGAGTGGAGTTTCTCCAGCAAAAATCCTTTCAACCCAGAGTAATCTCTGACACAAAATTATTATTTCCCTCCTTGATTCTACAGGTGTGGACATGATGTTTGGGCAAAGACAGAAAGCCCAGACTACACTGACTGGAAATGTAAAGCATGGGTACTATTTCACTTGTGTGTGTGTGTGTGTGTGTGTGTGTGTGTGTGTGTGTGTGTGTGTGTGTGTGTGTGTGTGTGTGTGTGTGTGTGTGTGTGTGTGTGTGTGTGTGTGTGTGTGTGGTGGGGTTATCCCACTTACTCATCTCTTGTTTCCCTATAGACAAAGTTGCACTAGTGAAATTTTTCATAAGCAACTTGAGCAAATTAAGCATCGGAAACTCAGAAGAGCAAGGAAGGCAGAGCATAGCCAGATCGCAGATCTCAAAGCAGTCAAACCTTGCCAGAGTCCAGATGAGAGAAATCTGAGGACAAGAACAATTTTTCTTGTCCATAATTTGAAGAGAGCAGGTGCAAGATATTTGGGTCATCTTTTCTTCTTAACAGACAATATGCCTTCTCTTTCTTTGTTTACTGCCCCATTGTAGATTAAATCCAAAAGGAGCAGTAAGTTGATGTCTTTGCAAAGAGTAACTCAAAGGTAACAGAGTTTTCCAGCTTCTCAAAACTTTTAATAAGGTTGGATCTTAAGAAAACTAGAACAGCAAAACAAGTAAAGGGAGAAAAAGGATTTAGATGGGCAAGAAGATGAGGGGTAACCAAAGGGCTTTCCCTGCTTCCATCAGGTGTCACCTGGAACCAGCCAAGTTGTTCAAAGGCTTGTCTCTCGCCACATTCACTTTGTTCACCATCGTCAATATAGCACTGCCTGTTTAGGATAGTTTTGCATTGTGTCACCCCAGTTCTCAGACTATTCATTGTCTTCCATGTCCCATATTGGAGATGGTAAACTGCTGTTGGCTTCTCCAGTTCTCCTTCATTGCCCATAACCCTCTGGGTGATTTTCTTTTCCATATTTCAGTTCAACAAGCACCAGCTGAAGATGGAATTGGTGCCATTGTTTTTAGGAAGCTCTTCCTTGACTTCAACCTTGATGGATGATGTTGAAGTCCAAACATTGGATGCCTTGGGTCTGTTTCTTGCTTTTTCTACTTAACTTCTGCTGCTACTTTTAACCTAAGCAATTCAGTGGGGTACAGAGAAAGAGCCTCCTCAAGGATTGTGGTACTTTGGAACCCGGTTAACAGCAACCTTTTATTTCCAGCTAATCTTTCTCATGTTAGATCAGGCAAAGAGAAATGCAGAACTCACCAAAAGGCACCTTCATTTTGACAATTTTATGTCTGGCCTAGACACAGAAGTAGAAGAAGTGATTTAGTGTAACAGCAATGAATTAGAATATTTCTAAAAAAAATCCCTCTGCCCCTCTGCTGAGGAACCTAGCCATTGCTCTTAAATATGCAGAGAAGCAGGAGAAGTATTCAGTCTGCAGCTATTGTAAGGCACTTCATGATACAGGAGAAGTATTCAGTCTGCAGATATCGTAAGGCACTTCATGATACTGCAAATTGACAATGAGAACAGACTAAACTAGAGTGTACCAACCCACACCAAAATGCAGACACTCCTGTGAGGTGCTCAAAAAGGTGCAGATAAGGGTACTCTGGGGGCAAATTGGTTGCTGGGAGAAAAAAAGAGAGGACAAATTTACCCTCAGCAGGACAAATATCCATCTGGTTGTGCCATAAAAACACTTTACTCCAGAGTGTGCATTTTCCTCCTTTCTCCCAGCCCGTCTCCCTTTTGAGTTGCATTTCACACTGGAAGCCTTAAAGAAAGAACTGTGTTGCTCCTAATTTGTAAACCACCCTTGGTAGGGAAAATGTTTTTTTTTTAATTCTTAAAAAACAGAATGAGGTAGTGTTAGGTAGACCTAAATTAGGTTAAACTATACTTGATGTGAAAAGGATCTGACTGTGCCAATAGCATAGCTTTTCTCCCTTTGAGAGGATTAAAACCAGTAATTATTTGGATCTATCACTAGCACTAATCAGAACTCATGGGTGCATTAGGTGGTAGAAAGCAACCAAAAAGGAAAATTATGACAGTCTTTCTTTTATTAAAGCTACAGAGTAATTTTAACCCATTCCCTGGGTGAGAAGTCAATGAAAATCATATTGGCTGCTGTTACCTAGTGGCAAGTATGTCTGTCTGTTTACTAAGACCAATTAGGTGGATAGGACTTTATAAAGCAGAAGAGGACAGATCCCTGGATCTTGCAATTTAAATTTAGATGCAGGGAAAGCAACAAAGGAAAGGTATGGGGAAGGAGTGGAGGCAGCAGTAAATATGGAAAGAAAATGCAACAGTTCCATACTGATGTGCTTAGGTTTGAGGCTAAGGGTCAATATGGACACATTACTTTTTGCCACTACTTAAACACCTGTGGAACTACAGCTCATGTTTTCTTCCACTGCAGTCTGACTACCCGGATATCTACCTAATTCATATTGTTCTGGTGTAACTAAAGTGCCTAATCAGTTGCCATGTGTCCCTTTATACCCATGGCGGTGTCTTCTATTCAAGACATTCTCTATTTGAAGGACTATCCAATCCAAGTCTACTTCAGAGACCAAGAATAGTGCGGAAGGAGAGTACAGGCTAGAAGTTCTTCATAGAACTGCTGAATGGGTTGTTAGTTTGATTCCGTGCTCCACCTCATTGACACAAGTTGGATTTGATGAGTCATAGGATCCCTTGCAGGATGATGATGATGATATCGATATCAACAGTGAGCAGCTGGAGACAAGCAGGCACACACAAGGTACCTGTCTGCTGTTTTCTTCACTATGTTTGCAGTGTTGTTATGCAAATTATTTCCAGATTTGCATCTTTACATGTAAGTTAACACATTCTATTTTTATGCAAAAATATCTTGGCGATATTTAAGTGGCCATCCTACTCATATCCTCTCTTGTCACCTTCTACTTCACCTAGTCCCTTTTCTCTCCTTTTTGTTCCCTCTGGTCCAATCCAAGTGCTGTTTGCACAATTAAAATCTATATTATGTACAAAATGTACACACTATTAAATCTTGGCATCTTGTGCATTGGAGTGGGCAGTTGTTGCTAATTCTAGTAGCATCACCTCATCACTTCTCACCATTGGCTTTATTGGCTACGGCTGATGAGAGGTGAAGTCCAACAACATCTAGGAAGCTGTACTTTGGCCAACTCTGCTGTGGAATAAAAGACTTGGGCATGAATCCATTGGGTAGTCCAACTACAGCAGAGCTACTAAATTAATAGGATTTACTCATCACTCCACTAAGTAACTTAATGGGTCTACATTAGCTTAGACTAGCAGATGGGTTTAGAACATGCTTTTTTTTAATTGTATGCTTTGTTGATGTTATATTACTAAAGTTTCCCTTTGTTGTACTTGTTTTTCTTTTTTGGTTAAAAATTAAGTACTTTCCAGCATAAACAGCAATTTCCTGTGATGCCTTGTACATCTTGATCCTAAAGCCAAAAAAAAAGTTGTCAGGCAAATACACATATGATAAGGGTATATGTATGCACATATTTCTACAAAGGTTTAGAATACACATTAACATTCTGGGTACTAATCCTGTGACCTAGACTACTGTCTATGGGAGCCTCCTTCAATTTGGAGCCCTCCAGATGTTTTGAACTGCAGTTCCCATCATCCCCAGTTAACAAAGCCAGTAATGAGGTATCACTGAAGTGGGAAAGGCACTGTAGTGGCTCATTGGTTAAGAAGCTCACCTTGTTAACTGGAAGGCTGGCAAGTTGGCAGTTCAAGACCCGGATACTGCACGACAGATTGAGTGCCCATCTCTGTCCCAGCTCTTGGGGACATGAAAAGAGCCTCATTTGAGTGTTCCCTGAGCAGAGTTTCTTCTGCAAAAAATCCTTTCAACCCAGAATAATTTCTGACATGAAATTATTATTATTATTATTATTATTATTATTATTATTATTATTATTATTATTATTATTATTATTATTATTATTATTATTATTATTATTATTATTATTATTATTATTATTATTATTATTATTATTATTATTATTATTATACAGGAGTAGAAAGCCTGGTCTAACGAACAGAGTGACTGCTAACACCAAAGAACTTTGCCTCTCTTTCTGCAAAATGGCATGCATAATAATGGTCCTATGTTGTTGTTCAGTCGCACAGTCGATTCCAATCCTTCGCAACCCCATGGACCACCGCATGCCACCTGAATCACTAAGTTGCCCTGGCATTGGGAGCTAAGTCTATTGCTGTCATGACCCCTTTTTATCCAGACGCCTTGACCTGATGAACAGCTGGATATTTGTCCTATAGGTCCGTCAAATCCTCCCCTCCCCCAAATTGGCAGACAGCTGTGGAATTCAAGCCATGTTTTCTTAGTACCAGTACTTTCTTTTCAAAGGCTAATTACACCTGAGACAAAGCTGTCTGGACAGTGAAGGAAGCAGGCAGGAGGATTTCCACACTGCTGTCTGGCTTCCCATTGCATACAGCTGAGGTAAATAAATTTTTAAAATGGAACAGCGCTCAACTCAACAGAAGATTTTCCTCACCCTAAGATTTCTTACAAGCTCATAGAAAAACAATCAAAAGTCTCATGACACCTTGAAGGCAAACAAGTTTATTTCACGGGATAAATGTTCAAGGACTACCATCAGCACAATTAAAGGTAAAAGTTTCCCTTGCTCGAAAGCCAGTCGTATCCAACTCTAGGGTTCAGTGCTCATCTCTGTTTCAAAGCCAAAGAGCCAGTGCTGTCTGCTTCTGCAGACGTTCCCATGGTCATGTGGCAGGCATGACTAGACATCAGAGTGCACGGAACACTTACCTTCCCACCGAAGTGGTCCCTATTTATCTACTTGCAATTTCTTGCTTTCGAACTGCTAGGTTGGCAGGAGCTGGGACAAAGATGGGAGCTCATTTTGTCCTGCAGTACTCAGGGATCAAACTGCTGACCTTCTGCCTCTCAACCTGCAGCCCATGGGCCAGATGCAGCCCATGGTGCCATTTTATGTGGCCCCCCCACCGCCTCCACCACACCCGGAAGTGTCATGTGGTGGAGGAAGGGCAAAATGGCCATCTGGACCCCGAAGCTGTCTGAGGGAGCATGACCCAGCCCCCGGCTTTAAAAGGTTGAGAACTCCTGCTCTATGTTAAGCAATTTCAAATTTCATTTCAGTCAGCCTACTGGATGAGGGCTGGTGGTGATAGTGAGGCCTCCTTGGAAAAGGGACTTCTCGGTCGTAGCCCCCACACTATGGAACCTCCTCCCAGGAGAACTATGCCTCCAGGCCCAGTTGCTATCATTTAGGAAAGAATTGAAGACATGGTTGGCAAAATGGGACTGGGGGCCGGGATTGCCAACAAGCTCCTTTTTTTGGCTTGTCTGTGGCTCCCCCCCCCCCCTGTAATTAATTTTTTAAAAGTTTTTGCAGATTTTATACTTGTTTTTAGATAATAGATGGCACGGTGGGGGGTAATATTGTTATGTTTTTAAAGTCTTTTTTTAATTGTTTTACCTGTATATTGGTTTTAACTTGTGTACACCACCCAGAGTCCTTTGGATAGGGTGGTATATAAATCTATTAAATTAAATTAAAATTAATTAAATATCATAGGCAGAAGAAATCCATTACACATCAAGAGAGACTCTAGAGTAGAAGGGGATCGTGAGGACCATTGAATTTTGTTTAACTGCATTTCCCATCATCCCTCACTATAGGCTCTGCTAGGTGAAGCTGATGGGAAATCTTTGAACTTGTTCCACATCTATGATGTAGAACAGATCTTCAAAGGGGTATTTTTGGGGTTCCTAGAAATCACTCCGAATCTTAACATTGACAGATTCTAGGAGTTCTAGCCCAAAGAATCTGAGCTGTGAGAGTTGTAGACCAAAAAAAGGATGACTTTTCCAAGCCATGGTTTCAAAGATCAAATGTACAATCAAGAATAGACAGGAGGAGCAGGTTGTTACACTCTTGTATCAAATTTGTTTCCTCTTTATCCCATATTTGTGACCTATTACTTAGCTAAAGCTCCTCAGTCAAACTATGAGGAAATTTAACCCTAAGGAGTTGATCCAGATGGATTGTGAGACAAGGCACTTCTCCACCCACTGTTTTGGCTGGTACTCCTTCAAACCGGTGAAAGAAATATGATGATGACAGACAAATAGCTCGTCTCAACCCTGTGTCAGCCCTTCTGCAATAATTGATGTGCACTTGCTGAGCACTAAATTGCTAGTGTCTATCTTATCATCCAACCTTCTTCCTGTAAGGGAACAGACAGTCTTGCCTTCTTGAAGGTGCACAATTCATCTACATTAAAAATACTTCATCACCCACAGCCAAAAAACAACAACAAAAACCCACTGATCCTTGTTGTGTTAAACCCTGTTTGTTACCCTCCAGCAAGATCATATAAACAAAACAGCTCCTTCCCATAAGGAGGCCTATGTGTGGGAGATTGTCACAACAGACACTCAGCAAAACCTTGGGGGCAGATAAACTCTCTGTTGCCTCTCCGCCCCGTAGTTACATAACATAGGACCACACCTCAGTCTGAACATCAGAAATGTAAATTTGAAACACCCTGTTCCCCAATTCTTTTCCCACACCTCAAACCCCAAAGCGCTTGGGGACAAATTCCAGAAGAGTAGCCTTTCGTAGCAAAATTAATAAAAGAGCCCTGTGGCACTTGGTGACATGTCTCAGGCATTTTTCATGACAAGAGCTTTTGTAAATACAGGCCTGCCACATCAGATGCAGAAACTACAGAAATAGTATACGCTAAGCAACAGCCATGCTGGTGCAGAGATTCTGAGAATGGTCATCCAAAACAGCTTTTCCAGTTTCTGTTGTGGTGTCTTTCACCCCAACAAAAGTAGCTGGAATACTTTATTGGAGATGCTGGGGATTGAACTCTGAAGATTTTTTTTCCCAAGTATAGGAGGATAGGCCCAAATTGGTGGGCTAAGAATGTGTGTTGTGGACATGTGGGTTGAGGCAGCATGTATTTCTTCAAAATGATCACCAATCCAGCAGGTTCTGAACCTAACAATTCCCATCATCCCTTCCAGGACTATTATAGAATTACCCTCTAACACATCTGGAAGGCTGCCAGATTTGGGGGAAAACCCCTAATTTAAAGTACTATATCTGTGGTGGCTTCATGGTTAAGACACTGAACTTGACGACTGGCATGTCAGCAGTTCGAGATCTGAGTACTGCACAACAGAGTGAGCTCCTGTCTCTGTCCCAGATCCAGCCTACCTAGCAGTTCAAAAGCAATTACAAGTAGATAAATAGGTACCACTTCAGTGGGAAGGTAAACAGCGTCCCATGCACTCTGGTGTCTAATCATGTTTGCCACATGTCCATGGAGACGTCTGCAAATGCAGACAGCACTGGCTCTTTGGCTATAAACAGAGATGAGCACTGACCCCTAGAGTCAGATACAACTGGCTTTTGAACAAGCGTGACCTTTACGAGGTTAAAATCCTTATTCCAGCTGTCTTCACCAGCCAGAGGGACATATACAATGTCTGGTGGGGCCCATCAGTACTGGAGAAACAGACTTGACATAGAAGAAAAACCTTTAAGAAGCTCAAATCTCTCTGAACTCACACTCTCTGTCCCACAAAATTGAAAATCCCAGATATGTGCCCGTGATTTGTTTTATTGCTGCACTCTGTGTGTCTGCACACACACTGAGGCTATTTCAAATACAAGTCACAGGAACTGTAGGACAATCTAAAATTCATATACATAGCTTTTGAAAGGAAATTCATAAGCAAATCCACTTACAATAAAATTACTTTATAATTTAATGTCTAACACCTAACACAAGTAACAAAGAGTTATGATGCAAAACAACACAAGTCAAGTGAGTTCCACTAATTAAATTAACTATGCATTGCTGTCAACTGTGGAATTTTTAATGGTTGCCAGTTGCCATTAATGCTGTTAAATTTAATGTGTTCCGGTTGTCCTCTGTGTTAAAGAAACAATTCAGGAAAGGTGTGGAATTGCAAATGTTATGCTTTGTACTGGTATTGGGTGACAGGAAACCCAACTCCAAGCCCTCGGCATAGAGGGTGTTACAATTTTATTTTATTTTTTTTAAAAATGGGGTTATATCTAAAGTTTGGAACTATTATTCTTTTGGACTATAACTCTCAGAATCTCCAGCATGTAAATGAGGTTCTCAGTGCAATTGCTTACTAAAACTAGCGACTGTTCAATATAACATAAGGGCATTTTTTTCTCTTCAGAAGAGGACGTTAGCCCCTCCACAGAGCATAAGAGTTTCTTGCTTTTAATGGACATGCACATCATTTGTTTCAAAGATCTTTTAAGCTGTACTGTAAGATTTTCAACAGCAGTCCACGTTCTCCTAAGCCAGGGGTTCCCAACCTTTTCAATCTGGGGGCCAGGTCATGCTCTCTCAGTCAGCTTTGAGGGCCGGATGGCCAAGTTGCGCTTCAAAGGGGTGGCCATTTTGTCTCTCAAATGCCCTTGGAGGAGTGGGGGCACATTAAATGGCACCATGAGCCAGATCCAGCCCACAGGCCTTAGGTTAGGAACCCCTGTCCTACACCTTTTAGGACCCAAGAGAAGTGTCTAACCTCCATTACTATCTCTGAGTAGCATTTAACCAAGTTTATCTACTAGCCAACCAGGCAGCGGTATGTTGGAAATAAAAACACTCCACCAATGGAATATACTGAATGGAAAAATTAATATCTAATTTATCACAGGAAGGATGTCTTTAAAAGCTTCTCTGAACAGATATTTTAAAGATGATTTGTTAATATGTCTAGGGAGGGAGCTTGACACAACTTCATAAGTCAGCTGTTCCATAGTGTAGTTGCTAATAATAATTTTGTGTCAGAAATTATTCTGGGTTGAAAGGATTTTTGCTGGAGAAACTCCACTCAGGAGACACCCAAATGAGGCTCCTTTCATATCTCCAAGATTTTCCCCCCACTGATGTGGTTCCCTATTTATCTACTTGCAACTTCTTGCTTTCGAACTGCTAGGTTGGCAGGAGCTGGGGCAGAGGCACTCATTCCATCATGCAGTACCTGGGTCTCAAACTGCTGACTTGCCAGCCTTCCAGCTAACAAGGTGAACTTCTTAACCATTGAGCCCTAGCAGACCCAGTGTATTTGCTGTCACTGAGAAGGCTTTCTTCCTCATCGACACATTCTTTGCCATTTTTGATGTCCGCACCTGGAGCTGCATGCTTTGGGTGGACCAGGTGATGCAGGCAGATGTTCTTTGGGCAGGTGTTCTGTAACCATGCCCACATCAATAGACATCCCTATCAAGCACTTTAAAAAAAAAAAACTGATGTAGCTGTGTCTGAAACAGTGCGGTTCCAATTCAATTCTTAAGGCTTTTCATGGTTAATTGGAACCCATAGTCTCTCTAGGACAGGGGATCTCAACCTTTTCAAGCAGAGGGACGGGTCATTCTCCCTCCCTCAGACAGCTTTGTGGGCCGGACAGCCATTTTGCCCTGCCTGCACGATGGGGGCGGCCTGTACATTAAATAGGAACCACACATGGCACTTCTGGGTGTGATGGAGGCAGGGGAGAGCACATGAAATGGTGCTATGGGCAGCATCCAGCCCACGGGCCACAGGTTGAGAAACCCCTTTTTTAGGTGGTGCATGGTCAAGCTTTCTGAACTCAGGTCAAATAATATACAAAACCTTCTAAATACCTGATCTGCACCTGGTAAATGATACCCAATTCTGTCATAAGTGTTGTGGCACTTTAAGGACTAATTGCTTTATTTGACTGTGAGCTTTGGTGGATCAAGTCCACCAAAGCTCACATTAAAGCAACAATTTTGTCTCTGTCTCTTTCTCTCTCTTTGAATTTGTTTCTTGTCAGATATAGACTAGCACAGGCTAACACAACTATCACTCTGAGAACCCAGCTTTGTGTTATCCATCGCATGGTTTCTAGCTTCATGTAGACTGATACCTTTCAATGAAGCATGTCAAAATTGGCTGTCAAAATCCCAATTAAGAATGCATACAAACAAAATATGTTGAATGTTTTGTTACGTATAGCAGGTTTGACAGCTGCAATTACAAACATTGTCAGGGGTGCTGAAAATGCCTCCTTTTTCACATAATTTTCCAGCACTCCTTGAGAAAATATTTAGCTGTTCATCCACTTTGTTTGTACACTCACTTGCCCTTAATGATGTTACTCTGTAATCTACTGTTACCTCCTTTCCACTACTATGTGATTCCTAGCTGGGCAGAAGGTTCTCTCTCACTAATCCTGGGAAAGGGAAGCAACTAGAGGAAACAATGGCTCTAGGATCAAGAAAAGCTGAAGGCAGGATTCAAGAAGAAGAAGAAGAAGAAGGGGGGAGGGCAAAGTTACTGCAATAAAAATACTGGATTTGCATTAGTAATTTTTTATGCAGTTCTAGTCTGTTGTAAAAACTGTTTGAGTAACACAGCACTCTTCCCATTTTGCATAATAATGACAGCAGTACCCTTGAAAAAGTTTTAAAATAATAATCCAGACACAGAGTGAGCCCTTTGCAGATTGATATGAACGGCTCCCTCCAAACCAACTGGTTCCCTCCAAATGAACGGCTCTTCACATGATCCCTCTGGCCTCCTGGCTTCTATTCTTTCGTCTGCCTGGAGCTTTCTTCATTGTTTGGAAACCATGGAATGTGTCCGCCTGTCCTGATCCCATTGAGCTTCTCTTGAATGCTCCTGTTTTCACCAAGCAGGGCCTTGGGAACTGCTGTGTCAAGTCACCCCCCCCCCTGAAAAACTCCCCACAGTGGACAAGGAGCATAGGCCATCCTCTGGCCTGACCTTTCTCCTCAGATTTGCATTGGTAACCAGCTGCTCCTGTCAGCTGCTGCTGAGAAGAACAGGGAAATCCGTCATGTCATGGCTTTTCCAGCCACCTTGGAGCTTGGAAGCCAAATGCCCAAGTGGGAGAGAAGGTGTGTGCGTGCGTGTGAAACTCCAACACATCATTGAAAGGGATGAGATAAGGGAGACCTCTTGCCAAGCATCCTTGCCCCCTCCCGCCCTTTTTCAGCTTTACTGCATGGAGAAGCCTTCGCTGCTTCCCAGCAGGCCCTCTTGCTTACTGAGAGCCTGGCCTCTGTCACTCTGACTTATCCCTTTCTCAATAGAGCAATGGGCACCCAGCTGCAGCTATTACATAAGGGGCAATTAGCAACACAGGCTTGAATGGCATTAAGGAATTCCACCCAGGGTGACGTAAAAGCCTCCCTTTTCGTCGTGCCTCAGAGACAAGGGGGGGGGGGCTGTTGTGAACCCGCATGTCCCACTGAGCCAGCCCCAGCTACTGGGAATACAGGTCATTAAGACAGCCCAAGACACCCTGAGCAGAAGGGAGGGTTCTCAGGACCGGAGAAATGAAAACAATGAGTGGGGAAAAAGCTTTTTTTCTGCTTTTCTGCATGTGTGCAAAGGCAGGGCCCCCTGTCTCTTGGTGCCATCTGTCAGACAGTGCATGAAGTACTTGTGGATGAGGGTTTAGTCCACAGGCACCCACGTCAGCCAAGACTTGGCAAACTTGCAATTTCGTCAAATGAAAGCATTTCGTCAGCTATTTCCCCACAACTTCATTTTTCTTTCCTTCTTTCTGAAGAATCAGCTAAAGAAATACAGTAGAGAACGTTTCAGTTGCAGAGTTTGAAGAATTTATTTTGTTTAACTATAGTTCTCGTAATTTCATAGCCAGTGGACATGTTAGCCAGGGAGTCTATACAAGAAAACCCCTACTTACAAAAAAACAGTCTGTTCCGTAGGCTTTTGCTTAAATCGTTTTTTACGTAACTCGAAGCAAACCCATAGGAAAAATGAAAATTTAATGTAAATCGAAGCAAACCCATAGGGAAATGAATTTTTATATAACTCGAAGCAAACCCATAGGAAAAAGAATCTTTATGTAACCCAAAGCAAACCCATAGGAAATCGTGTAAATCGGGACATGGTTTTAGCACAAAATCATTATTTATTTATTTATTCATGAATTTATATCCCGCCCTCCTGATGATGAACATGACTCAGGGCGGCTAACAACATACATAAAAGTACAGTACAATAGCAGATAAAACAACAACCGCTAAAAAAATACCTAACCCAAACCACTAAAAACGGCATTAAAAACACATAAAATGAATCAATTTATCATTTAAAAAAACTCCCCCTCCCCCCCCACTCAGCATAAAATAGCGAAAAAACAAGCAGAAAGAACAAAGAACAGAAAGAGAAGCAGGATCCCTCAACAGGATAAATGAACCAGCAGGCTTGTACAGAAGAGTCACACATGCCCCAAACCTGCTGGCATAGCAAGGTCTTCAACATTTTTCTGAAGGGGAGAAGATCCGACTGGAGATGTAATTCTAGTGGTAAAAGGTTCCACAGGAACCTTATTATGTAAGTCGAATGTTATGTAACTCGAGGCATTTGTAAGTCGGGGTTTTACTGTAGTTAAAAATAACAGAGAATATAATGCAACATTTTTCCTTACTTTGTTTATACTGAATGGATAACAACTGGTAAGTATGATCAGTTAGAGTAAGACTAACAGTCAGCCGAAGGCAAATGATATCTGTTGATTTAGATCCCTAGTCTTAAGGTTTTCAGATATGTATAGTAAGCTTTGAAAGCACTGTTTTCTTTTATTATTAATTTACACACGCCAAGGCTTTGCAAACATTAAAATAAGTAACAGGCAGGTTCAATGTTTGAGCCTGAGGGAGTCTGGTTCCAAAGTAAGTTTTGATGTATTTAAGATGAATTGATATTAAAAATGGGCTTTCCAGGGTAGGATGGAGGCCTGATGAGATATTACAAGCCAAAACTTATCCAAGTAACATGAACTAGATCAGGAGTGCCCAAACTACGGCCTGTGAGCTGAATTGCCGCCAACTCCAGAAGTGCTCCGACATCACTGGAAGTGCAAAAATCAGTGCATTTTTGTGCTGAAATGCACCAAAAGCATGCCAAAAAATTTTTAAAGGGTGTGAAAATGCTCCCCCAATGTTCCCTCCTCCAAGGGAAACATTGGAGGAGAGGGAAATACCTGAAAACATGATGTGATTTTGCACACCGTTGCCACCACAGCTACCACTGGGAGGAATCACGTTACCAGCCTGCTCAGCTGACTAAGGGGCCATGGTCAGGCTCTTGGCAGGAAAGGTTTGGGCACCCCTGTTCTAGATGGTGCAATGGACATCTCCTCCCGATCTATTGTATCAAATTTGGAGTTATGGTCCCTACAGATGACATCCACCTTGGTCTTAAAATGGTTGGTTGTAATTCCTCCATTTTCCTCCTGGAAATGAACCAAAAGGTCCTCAAAGAGGTACAGTATTGTCTTTCATGGCAAACAAAAGCAATGGTGCATGAAAGAACCAATCTGTATATGACCAAAGTATTTATAGCTTTATTTATTTATGAGGTTCAAGAGATTTTGGGTTTTGTTCACTCATTTTAGGGTGTGCTCATGTAACCACTATGGAATATTTAGTTCAACCAAATGGGTGGGGAAATCCTAGATTCAGGATGTGAGTTAGGGATTTCTGGAGAGGTAGTAAAATAATTCTATGTTACACCACCACCCCCCCAAGTTCCTCAGTTTCTTCACAATTGCATATTAACTGTTTTTATTTTTGAGGAAGCCATGTCTCTTCTGATTCTTATCTAATTCTCATACCTTTAATGACACAACCCACCAAATCAGTCGCCTTGGATAATAATACCACTCACAGCTCAGTTTTGGTGTGAAATAAACATCTGCATGGGCAAAACCAGTGGTGGGATTAAAAAAAAATTACTACCTACTCTGTGGGCCAGCTCCATGCCTCACTCTGCACACACTGCTGCCAAAAAAGCCCCAACCCAAGCCGCCTGTCATGAGAGTGCAATGGCACAGTGAGGGAGGATAATTCCTCCTTCTCCTTCCCCCTGCTTTTTTTTTTGTGCTGGGAGGGGACAGGAGGGAGATGAAGCCTCAGACCTGGGTGTGCAGGAGCAGGTCTGCTTTCCAGGGGAAGGTGGGCACCACCATCATTCACTCTTCACTCCCTCTTCGCCTCTCACTCTACCCGCTCATGTTGAGGGTGGGGTAGATGCCACCGCCACCTGAGCCCTTTGTGTGGGCATGAGGGATGCAGAGAAAGGGATGGCGGCAGCCGGCGGTGGGTGAGTGGCTGAAGTGGCATGGAAAAATGGGAAATCCCGGCCAATCCGGGATACTTGACAGACTATAGCCCATATTATAGCTCCGTCATCAGCCGGGAGGTTGAAAAGGAGCTCCCTGTGGCCCAGGGAGCTCGAAGACGCCGCTGCCTGCGCCACCGTGCCCTCCCAGCTCTGTCATTAGCTGGGAGGTTGAAAAGGAGCTCCCTGTGGCCCAAGGACCTCGAAGACACCACTGCCATGAGCCATTGTGCTCTCTTGACCCATTATCAGACAGGAGGAGGACAAAGACAGTAACTTTTGATTATGTTTTTTTGGGCGGTTCTGCTGCTGGCGGTCTTTGTGGGGCTTCTGGAATTAGGTTTCCATTTGTTTGAAATGCCTTGATATTATGTAGCTTTGTTGTTCTTTATACTTTGTATTTGAATTGTAATTGTTGATTGTTGATATTTTGATGCTATGCTTTTGTGTCATTGTGGATTTCTTTGATTATTTATTTGGTATTTGTGATTATATGTATTATTATATTGCTGTAACTCTATTTGTATTGATTGTTGTAGCCGCTCTGAGTCGGCCTTGTGCTTAAGTAGAGCGGGGTATAAATCCAATAAATGATAATGAAATGAATGAATGATGAGAGCGGGGATGATGGTGGCTCTCATGTTTTTCCCACACCTTGGGGTCCCAAGCCAGCCAAACCTGATCTCCTTCCTCGGATGCTCACTGGCTGGGGCTTTGGCAGCACATGGCTTTGTGCCTCCCTCACCATGGCATCATACTCTCCAGACAGGTGGCTCAGGCTGGGGCTTTTTTTGGCAATAGTGGCGGTACGTGCAGATTTCCTACTACCGGTACGTGCATACCAGGACGTACCGCCTGAATCCCACCACTGGGCAAAACAGAATAATTAGGAACCCTCTGAACCTGTTGTGATCCAGCCCTCCTCTGACTCCGAAGATGAGCTGGATCAGGGGGCACTCCCTATGCCCAGTCCAGTTCTGCCTGCACCCAAGCCTGAGGATGCCCTGAGCCAGGGGTCTCAGCCTGCGCCTGGCCCAAGTCTGTTCTCCCCAACAGCTGACCTGTCAGATCAGGAGTCTGGCTCTGACAGGGATCAGCCCTCAGTCGTGGAGAGGGCTAGGAAACAGATACACCTGAGATGCAGGCAGGCCAGGGTGAGACACCAAAGAAGGCTCCCAGCTGATACCGATTAGCTGGGAGACTTATAAGCAAGCCTCTTGCAGCCTGCCAGTGTCGGTACAAGACTTCTTGTACATCCTGCCTGATCCCAGACTGCCTGCCATGACCCTGACTACTCTGCCAACCCTGGACACCCTTTGGATTTGACTACTGACTTGGACTACCGGTAAACAGACCTTGGCTTGCCTTTTGGACTCTGGTACTATCCTTGTATCTGGACTATCCTTGAACAAGATTCACTGTGTAGCACCACCATGCGGCGACTGTGCTTGCCCGGGCGGGTCAGCACAGAACCGTACCAAAAGTACTGTAGCCCTAGCACTGGGCCAAAAAGGAGATGGACAGTTCTAAAAAGGAGCAAGATGGAATGCTCTAAGTTAAAAACATGTATGAATGCCATAATTTGATTTCAACCAAATAACACATGCTCAACATTTGGGGAGAGGAACTGTTGCTAATAATCCTATCCCCAAAATGGACAACGGTCACACTTGTATTGAAGACATTGTCTAAAATTGAGTGCTATTGTTGTTAAAGTAAAGGTAAAGGTCACCCTTGCTCAAAAGCCCGTCGTACCCCATTCTAGGGTTCAGTGTTCATCTCTGTTTCACAGCTGAAGAGCCAGTGCTGTCTGCTTCTGCAGACATTGCCATGGTCATGTGGCAAGCATGACTAGACACCTGAGTGCATGGAACACTGTTTACCTTCCCACCGAAGTGGTCCCTATTTATCTACTTGCAATTTCTTGCTTTCGAACTGCTAGGTTGGCAGGGGCTGGGACAAAGACGGGAGCTCATTCCGTCCTGCAGTATTCGAGTATCAAACTGCTGACCTGCAGCCTTCCAGTCAGTGTCTTAATTCATTTAATTTCCAATTTGTATAGCCGCCCAACTACAGTCCCCTTTCCTCTTATATATGAAGTATTGCACTTTGAAAATGTAATAGATAGAAAAGCATGGCAGTTATTTAAGTTTAATTCGAGACAGTGTAGGTCACCTTGGGGCCTAACGTGCTATAAAGAAAACAAATATTGCACGGCTAATTTATCAAACATGTTCCTTACAAATGTAAAAAAGAACAAATGTACTTCCTAATTTGCAATAAACGGATCGTGCACAGAAAGCCTCTTATGCTACATTCCTATGTTTGCTTATTTGGGAGCCAGTTCCACTAAACTCAGTATGATTTAACTTCCAAATAAATGTGCATAAGATCTTATAATAAAGATTTGTTCATGTTTTCTGGTTTCTACTAAGAAGAGACAGAGCTTATTAATAAGCAGCTCAAGATGTACTCTTGGTATGGAAAAACAACTGAGGCCTTGAACTCCAAACAGGTCCCTTCTTCCCTCCTGCTCTTCATTCACTACAGTCCTGTTGCACACCACATTTTCCCACAAAGATCAGGCTACTAAGCCCCTGAAACATGCTGAACTTGCCATGAAATTGCTATATATCCCAAAGGGCTTTAAATACTCTAATACTAGGTCTCCAGGAAAGTACAAAAGGGTGGAAGGTTGACCTCTCAGAACCTGTTTTTCTTGAGCATCCCCCACTTTTTTCTCCTTTTCCTATTTGTTGTGTAACCATGTAACCATGTAACCATGCTTGTGTAACATTATAACCAGCAGCTGCTTAACTGTAGCCCTTGCAATAGGACGCGAGCTAATGACCACCTGGTGGCAATAGCGAGCGTTCAAGCTCTCCTGGCCCAGACTCACCAGCAAACAACAGCGCGGGAAGATTCCCGCCATCACCTACACCTGGACAAGAAGGGCGTGACCGTCCGTGACGTCACGCGGACAGTAACCAATAGACTGTCGAGGAGCCACATTCAAAATGTATAGCCACTGTATATATTGAGCTACCCATCCGCCATTACCTCATGTTCCCCCTGGATCATCATGCAATAAACCTGTGTTAAGCCAACCTTTCGGCTGTTCATTGTCTTGGGTCCCATATATTAAATTGGCGACGAAGGTGGGATATGGCTGCCCACGGGACCAAGACATGCGCCGGTTTCGAAATCAGGAGACCGGCAGACTGGGACATCTTCGAGATGGACTTCCAGGGAGCCCTGGTGGAATCCGAAGTCACGGATGAGGCAAAGAAAAGGGCCATCTTCACCCGGATGCTGGGGCCAGACACCAAGAGGGTCTTGGTGGACCTGATCGCGCCGAGGAGGGCGAGTGAATTCAAGGTGAAAGAGCTCATGCACATGCTGCGTGAGTACTTCCGGCCCTCGATGGCGATGTTCCCCGCTCGGAGCGCGTTTTGGAGGCGAGTCCAAGCGCCCGGGGAGACGGTCGCCGACTTCGCAGCGGCCCTGCGACTGGCGGCCAGCCCATGCAAATGGGAGAACGCAGAAATCAAACTAAGAGACTGCGTGCTGTGCGGCCTGAGCGATGCCGAAACTCAGCGTACATTGATGAACCGCGAGCCACCCCCAACATTGCAGGAGGTCCTGAAGGAGGCACAAGCCGCGGAAGCTACGAAGGCCGGGGTCCAGGAGCTCCAGGACTGGCGGCCAAAGACGGGCAAGGCAGAGACTTCGGTGCACGCGGCCCGGCGAGTTTCGAAGTCGTCCGCGGAGAGCAGCGACGACGAGGACGTCCGGAAGGTCCGGAAAGAAGGCCGGCGTTGCGACGGCTGCGGAGCGAGCCACGACCGCACCAAATGTCCCTTCAGAAAGGCCGAGTGTCACAACTGCGGCCGCCGCGGGCACATCACCAAGGTCTGCAGGAAACGGCGCGAGGGCCGAAAGAGCTCGAGAGACCGCGCGACGAGACCCAAGGACGGCACCCAGGCCACGAGGAAGCGAGACGGCGTGGGCCGCATCGCCAACGACAGCAAGGACGACGCACCGGTGTTCAGCGTGTCCGCGGGACACCCCCGTTACTTTGTTGAGGTACTAGTACAAGGGGCCCCCATTAGGATGGAAATTGACTCGGGTTCCTCATATTCCATCATTCCCCAGAAGGAGTTTCTGAAAATTGCCCCCCACGTGCGGCCCAAACTCAAAGCTTTGAGGTCCACGCTTCGGGACGTGCAAGGGAACTGCATTCCGGTGTTGGGGGTTGGGAATTTTCAGGTCCAATTTAAGAAACACGCCGCGACTCTCCCCCTAGTTGTTCTCAAAGGGGGGAATTGCAGCCTCCTCGGGACTCAATGGTTCCAGCCCCTGGGTTTGTTCATTGGGGGGTGCACGCCGTTGCCATTGGGACTGACCCGATTCAGGAGGTGTGCGACGCGCACCCCGAAGTCTTCAAAAAGGGACTTGGGAAATTTAAGGGACCCCCAGTAGCTTTCGACCTAGACCCTGAGGTCCGCCCAATAAGACTCAAACCGCGCCGGGTGCCATTTGCGCTCAAGGACAAAATAGAGGCGGAACTGGACAAATTGGTGGGCCAGGGGATTCTTGTTCCTGTTGATTCTGCGGAGTGGGAAACTCCAATTGTAACAGCACTAAAGGCCAACGGGGAGGTGCGCATATGCGCTGATTACAAGTGCACCATCAACAAGGCCATTCGCCCTAATGCGTATCCGGTGCCGGTAGTCAGCCATTTGCTGGCCAGGTTACATGGGGGAAAGTGTTTCGCTAAGCTCGACTTAGCACAAGCCTACCAGCAGCTCTCGGTGACCCCAGCTGCCGCTGCTGCACAAACTATAGTCACCCATAAGGGGGCGTTCCAGGTGACGCGCCTTCAATTCGGCGTAAACTCGGCGCCTGGAATTTCCCAGTCACTCGTGGAACGCCTCCTGAAGGGGCTCGAGGGGGTGTTGCCTTATTTTGATGACGTATTGATAACGGGGGGAAGTCGGGCCGAATTGGCAAAGAGGTTGGGCAAGGTCCTGGTGATATTCGAAAAGGCGGGGTTGAGACTGCGAAAAGACAAATGCGTCTTCTTCGCGACCGAGGTCGAATTCCTAGGGTTCCGTGTCACTCCTGAGGGAATAAGGCAGTCCAAGTCTAAGGTAGCCGCCATCAAGCAAGCCCCTCGCCCCACCTCCAAGCCCGAGTTGCAGTCATTCCTAGGGCTGCTGAACTTTTATCACTCCTTCCTTCCCCGGAAAGCAGCCGTGGCCGAGCCGTTGCACAGGCTGCTTAAAAAGGACGAGGCATGGAAGTGGGGCGACCAGCAAGAGAGGGCATTTAGTGAGCTAAAGCAGCTTCTGGCGTCTGACGCCATCCTCACCCATTTCAACCCCAAGCGGCCAGTGGTCCTGATCTGTGATGCATCCCCGGTGGGGGTGGGGGGCGGTGCTGTGCCACGTGCTGGAAAACGGGAGGGAGGCCCCGATAGCGTTCTATTCCAGGTCCCTGTCCCAAGCGGAGAGAAACTACGCCCAGACAGACAGGGAAGCATTAGCGATAATTGCGGGAACAAAAAAGTTCCACGACTTCCTGTATGGCCGCCCCTTCACAATCGTAACTGATCACAAGCCCCTGCTAGGCATCTTTACCGCAGATAAGCCCACGCCACAGATCCTGTCCCCAAGGATGCTTAGGTGGGCCATTTTTCTCAACGCGTATCAGCACGCGTTAGTGTACAGGCCCGGGAGGGAGATCAGCCATGCGGACGCTCTATCGAGGTCCCCCCTCCCCCAGGAGAACAGCCACGTGGGCGGGGAGGAGCCAGACCATCAGGTGCTGATGATAGAAGTCCTCGACTCGCCCCCAATACTGCCCGCCGACATCGCCAAGGCGACCGGCAAGGACAACATTTTAGCAAAGGTTAGCTCCTGGGTGCAGAAAGGGTGGCCAGCGTCCTCCCCGGCAGCGGAGTTCGACCCATTTTTCCGAAAGAAGTTAGAGTTGTCCCTTGAGAAGGGGTGCCTTCTGTGGGGCCAGCGAGTAGTGATCCCGGTGTCCTTACGGCCGAGGGTACTCAAACTCCTGCACGTCAGTCACCCTGGGATTGTGCGCTCCAAAGCCCTGGCACGGAGCTATTTCTGGTGGCCCCAGCTAGACGCCGACATCGAGCACATGGTCGGCACTTGTGAGCCCTGCCAAAGTTCCAGACCAGAAGAAGCCCGCCTGCCTCACAGGGAGTGGGACGCGGCGAAGGGGCCGTGGTCCCGGGTTCATGTAGACTTTGCTGGCCTGTTCCGTGGGACGCTGTTTCTCCTTGTGGTGGATGCCTTCTCCAAGTGGTTGGAGGTCATTCCGGTTACAAGCACGTCCACGTCCACAACCATAAAGCATTTGCGGAGGGTTTTTTCCACGTTCGGTTTACCCGACACCCTCGTAAGCGACAACGCAAGTTGTTTCACGTCCTCTGAGTTCAGGGCATTCACAGAAATCAACGCCATTCGGCACATCACCTCCGCTCCTTTTCACCCTGCCACAAACGGCCAAGTAGAGTGCCTTGTGCGCACCACCAAGGACGCGCTGCGGCGCATGGGGCCCGGGGACCTAAACCATCAAGTGTGCCAGTTTCTGCTAGGTTACCGAGTGACTCCCCTAGCGTCAGGATACTCCCCCGCAGAGCTGCTGATGCGCAGGAAGCTGACCACCATACTAACTAGGCTAGACCCCACGAGAGTAGAGGACAAGGGGAAGAACATTGGGATAGAGGACACAAAGAGTTTCGACGTGGGTGCCCCCGTGTTTTGCAGGAATTATGCCAGCGCGGGTCCGGCCTGGGTACCGGGCGTCATCCTAGAGCGGACCGGCCCCGTCTCGTACCGCGTCGAGACCGGCACAGGTCTACTCTGGAGGCGGCACGCAGACCAGCTCCGGCGCAGGATCCCCGGCGAACAGGGCATGGACCGCGGGACACAAGATTCAGCGTTAGGGTTCTCCCCCACCCGTTCAGCCCAAGGGGGAGGAAAGGGGGGCCATGGGTCCCCACCAAGGGGGGAGGAAAGGGAATCTGTCCTCATAGACATCCTGCGGGATCGGTCAGCAGAGAGAAGGGAAGCCGATCTCATAGATATCCCGCGGGATCTCCCCACTAATACAGATACCCCAACAGAGTTAGAGTTTGATTTTCAGAACCGGGGAAGTTTTGCGGAGTGGTCCCCCACCCGTCCAAGCGAGAAGAGGGGTTTTTCGTTAGCCCCGAGTGTCTCCGGTCTGCCCACAATGGAGTTTTTCCCTTCCCCCAAAACCGCCAAACCACGGCAAGCCTCTAACAAGTCTCCCTCTCCCGTTTCAGGACAAGGGACCAGGGAACGAGGAAGCAGTAGCGCCCCTGGGGCAGGTCAGCCCACATCGCGGCCCAAACGCGTGTGCAATAAGCCATCTTGGTTGAGGGACTTCGTCCCATCCTAGGGGGGAGGGATGTTGTGTTCTGTACTGTACCTTTTACAATGTATCCATTCACGTGTATCCAATGTAACCATGCTTGTGTAACATTATAACCAGCAGCTGCTTAACTGTAGCCCTTGCAATAGGACGCGAGCTAATGACCACCTGGTGGCAATAGCGAGCGTTTAAGCTCTCCTGGCCCAGACTCACCAGCAAACAACAGCACGGGAAGATTCCCGCCATCACCTACACCTGGACAAGAAGGGCGTGACCGTCCGTGACGTCACGCGGACAGTAACCAATAGACTGTCGAGGAGCCACATTCAAAATGTATAGCCACTGTATATATTGAGCTACCCATCCGCCATTACCTCATGTTCCCCCTGGATCATCATGCAATAAACCTGTGCTAAGCCAACCTTTCGGCTGTTCATTGTCTTGGGTCCCATATATTAAACTATTTTTGCATCTGCAAAGTTCCTGACTGCACAAAGTGAAATTATAATCACCATGTGCCGTCAAGTCAATTCCAGCTTATGGTGACTCTTTCCAGGGTTTTCCGGGTACAGAAAATTCAGGTGTTTTACCATTCACTTCTACTGGGAGCAGTGGTGGGCATCAGCAGGTTCGCACCAGTTTGCCAGAACCAGTAGCAGAAATTCTGGCAGTTTTGAAATAAAGTATTCCTAATTCGGGTGCAATGCAGGGTTTTTTCCCTTGCCACACCCACCATGACATGCCCACAGTATGGTAGTAAAATTTTTGGGAGCCCACCACTGACTGGGAACATACTGAGACTGTGTAGCTGTCACACAGGCTGGCTCTTCTCTCAGGGGGCACAGGGAGGAATTGAACACCCAGTCTCTGGCTCCAGAGTCAGATATCTAACTTATTGAGCTATCCAGGCAGTAATGCTTTTTATGGTGAAATTGCTGCATAAATCTTTTTTTTTCTTTTATACTTTCTGGCATTTCTTTCCCATTTTTGGGACATTTTACTCCTATTTAACAAGACTTATCATATGTGGATTGTGGATTCATGTGTTGGATCAAGGCCGCGAAGCGGCTGTTGGGTTCCGGAGGAGACTGGTCAAACAATGAGACACGAGGCAAGACGGAGCGAAGACCAGTGATTTAATGAGGCAAATCATCAGTATTTATCATGTACAGGCTGCATGCAAAAGAACTGTGATCTGGCAGAATCCATATGCCATGTTTACATGAGTTAATCGGGAAACTCTTCAGGGGAGTTAATTAACTAACTTAATTAATGACAGTGGAATTCCATTGTTCCAAGCTATCTGGGGTAAACATGTGGCTGGTATTGGTTTTAGGATTTAAGGTAATCCACAGATGCGAGATTACCCATTACATGACTAGCGAGTTAGTCATTAGCTTCCTATTGTCCGAGCTGCTTGTCAGGTCAGCTGTAGGTGAATTAAACCCTATCTAATATTCCGTTCCCCCAATTTCTGTCCCTTCAGGAACATCTGGTAACGAGGTAATCACCCATCACCGGGGTTCTGTCAGGGCCAGTATACCAATTGTGTGCGCGGATACCACATTCATGGTAACTTCTGTAGTGTGAATTGAATTTTGCTACCTGCAGGGTGCTAGATATGTGGGTGTATGTAGGGATCTCAAGTTATCTAAACCTGATTTTTCCAAGTTTCCCAGATACTGACAGTCATAACCAAGGGACAAGGGGAGAGATAAATGCTGTTTTGAACCCTGTCTCTGAGTTTTCAGCTTCCCTTTATAAACTAATCCTCTTGTTTGCAGAAAAGTACAGAAAAGCAAGCAGATGCTGCCCAGATGCTCACCACTGAGAAATGCAATTACAGTACTGTACATGACTTTTCCGTAATGAAAGTCAATGTCTTATAAGTTTTTTTAACCAATTAATTATGTAAAATGACTCTCCACTCCTTTATATCCCACCATCACCAACTCTTACAAGATGTACAGGCCTGTCTAAGAGCTTTTCTGAGACTCAAGATACTGGTACTGCCCCCGGTAATGTTATGTTCATGTAATGCAGGGCTAAAAATAGGAGTTACAGAACCAAAGGGCGGGGGAGAGATCTTGAATTCTAGGGGCATACTTCATATGCATCCTGTTGGTGGGTAAAAAAAGGAGGGAAGTAGGCAGGGAGAAGGTAGAGATGACAGGCCAAATGGGGAGAGCATTGTGTATTGGGAGTGAGACATCAGAGAGCAACTCTAGATGTGTTTGAGCAAGCAGAACAGGAACAAACCATTGAGTCCCAGTACATCCAACAACAAATATCCTCCCCATGTGTGAATACAAATACTAGGGTTAACTATTCCCATCTGCAAAAAAAATTATAACAGAACCTAGAACAAATCTGAAATAACCCAAGATGACACTACATTATGGGTTTGTTGATTTGGATGGCCGCTTACACATTTCCAAAAAGTAGGGCAAAAAAGCTACAGATATTCATTATGAGAGAAAGAGAAATACATAAGGGAGGTACAATTTAGGGGAGAAATGCTATACGTCTGTCTGTCTGTTTGAAATCCCACGTCTGTCTGTTTGAAATCCCACCTTTCTCCCATATCAGGAAGCAATGAAAGCTCACATTAAAAATATAGCAGTTAGTCTTTAAAGTGCTACAATGTTTTTGTTTTTGCTTCCTGATATGCCTGAAACACAGACTAACATGGGTACCATTCCAAAAAATTCAACATGTGCTATGAGTCAAATCTTCACTTCTCAAGTAAGAGAAGGAGTTGCCAACCGAACCCACCTATTTCTAATTATACCTGCAGGCAGCAATCAGGTAGAGCTCATTACTCAAAGATGAGAGCAGAAGCTATTGCTTTGCCATGCATTAAGCAAACACACTGTGTTCCCTTTGCTGACTCCCTGAGTTGTTACATAAACTAGAAAGAAGCTTCCAAACTCTCAACTTCTCTAGAGGAACATTGAGGGAAATCTACCCACCCGATGTTCTGTCTACACATGAGGAACAAAGCATACATTATTGGTGTTGTCTATTTAATAAGATTTGTCCACCATTTTATGTTCCCCCCAGTTTATAAGTAATGCGAGATTGGGGTTCGCGCCATTTTACTCCGAGAAGCGCGATTGAGAACAAATCCTCGATCACCCCACTCTCCTTCAACCAATCCTGTTAAAGCCCGCCAAAATGTATCTTCGGCACCTGTATATAAGTCGCTGTGACACAGTTAAAATTGTGTTCAGTACCCTGTAATAAAGTTATGTGTTTGGCCCATATTGCTGGCTGCTGCTCATTTTTTCTGGAACACTAAAACTGATTAACTTGGAACAAGTCGGTTTTTGGTACCTCTAAGCTGGTGTGCTCACTTGGGCTTCTGGTAATTGAAGTTCAAGAACAGCTGGTGTGCCAGGGTTGGCCACTAGGGCTCTAAGGTAATAATTTTGCTGTGGGGATGAAAGAAGCAGCAGTAGAATAGGATAGAAAATATTGCTTCATCAAGAAGATAATGCCACATGTAACCTTCCCTAAAAGCCCAGTATGTGTAGAAAAATTACATTACTTCAATGCTGACAATAAAGAATTGGAATATGTATCAATTTTCTTTATCTTGGTCCAGTCAACTATCAGTATGAAGACTGCAGCCATGAACTCCGAAGAAAGCTGAGATTTGCAAGGATGAGAATGAGGTATTCAAAAAGATCCTTTAGGATAAGTATGAGTAACTCATGACTAAAGCCAAGATCATCCTTACTGTGGTATTCCCAATTCTATGTACAGATGTGAACACTGAACAACAAAGAAAGCTCAAAAGGAGAAAATCAATTTATTTGAAACATAATATTGGAGGAAAGCTCTATGGATTCCATGGAACACCAGAATGACAATTAATGGGACTTAGATCCAATCAAGCCTGAACTCTCACTTGAAGGTAACATGGTTAAACTGAGACTATCATGCTTTGAACAAGAGAAGACACAATGAAAAAGACAATAATGGTGGGGGAAACTGAAGGCAGCAGGGAAAGAAGAAGACTTAATATGAATGTAAGGTAGGGAAAGGCCACCCTTAGTCGACAGTCGTATCTGACTCTAGGGTTCAGTGCTCATCTTTGTTTATAGCCAAAGAGCCAGCGCTGTCTGCGTTTGCAGATATTTCCATGGACATGTGGCAGGCATGCCTAGACACTGAAGTGCACGGAATGCTGTTTACCTTCCCACCAAAGTGGTACCTATTTATCTACTTGCAATTTCTTGCTTTTGAACTGCTAGGTTGGCAGGAGCGGGGACAGAGATGCGCGCTCATTCTGACATGCACTACTCGGATTTTGAACTGCTGACCTTCTGCCTCCCAGTCAGCGTCTTAACCACTTGAGCCACTACAGTGAATGCAGTGAATGTATTGACGTTATAATGAATAGTATCATTTGTTTAATTTGCCACTCCTAAGCAGGACTATTAATGATAGGACCCCTTTGCAGGCCCTTAAGCAGCTTCACCGTACAGAAAAACAACACTTTTTCATCTGTATGGTAAATAGCAACTTCAAAAAACAGAATGGAAGAGGCCTAGTTGGGCTCACAGAAGAAACAGGAATAGAAACTGGAAGAATGGGGTCAGACATTTTGACTTAGAAATAGAACATCACCTCTGGAGCGGTGGCTTAGTTGATGGATCAGTAAAAACAAATGTCCACTTGGATTTAGTCTGGTACTTCTTTTAATCTGGTGCTGAATTTCCACTAGAGGGAGCCTCATACCCATAAAATAATTTGGATTAATAAATCTGATGCTTGATCTTTGATGGCATCTGCTCTACTCTGAGGATGATAATCTCTGAGCAATCTATTAAAATAGAACTGATGCAGTCATTGTTGCGAGCTGCCTGTCATTTCTTTAAAAATAATGATTTCTATTTGGCAATTTAACAGCAGATAGCTAGGTGTGAATGTTTTTAAAAGGTTACTGCTGCTAATATCCCTTTCTTAGATGTACGGTTGTGAGAGCTGGACCATTAGGAAAGCTGAGCACAGAAGAATAGAGGCCTTTGAGATGTGGTGTTGGAGTAGAGTTTTGAGAGTCCCCTGGACAGCAAGAAGAACAAATAGGTCAATATTAGAAGAGATTAGCCCTGACTGCTCCTTAGAAGGACAAATAACAAAGATGAAGCTGAAGTACTTTGGACATCAAATGAGAAGGGAGGATTCACTTGAGAAGGCCTTGATGCTGGGAAAGGTGGAGGGCAAAAGAAGAAGGGGACGGCTAAGGATGAGATGGCTGGATGGCGTCGTGGACGCAGTGGGCACAGGGCTGGGCAGGATGAAGAGGATGGTAGAGGATAGGGGTGCCTGGAGGGCAATGGTCCATGGGGTCAAAAAGAGTCGGAATTGACTGTGCGACTGAACAACAGATGTACACCTTAACATGGTGAAGGAGTTTGTTGGTGTTCATGAGGCTAGAAGCAATGCTGTGAAGGGTCATGTTCCATTTCAAGCCAAGCAGGGCCAGAGCCAGAATTAGGAAAATTAGAATATCGTGCAAATGTTCATTCATTTCACTTAAAAGGTGAAACAAACATATGAGATAGACTCACTACATGCAAAGCGAAATATGTCATGCCTTAATTCAGTATAAGTGTGGTGATCATGGCATACAGCGTACATGAGATTATGTGATGATTATGGGGTACATGAGATTGGGGGTTGGGGTTTTCATAATCTGTAAGCTATAAGCATCAATATTATAACAAAGTAAGACTTGAACTATGTCACTTTGCATGTAATGAGTCTATCTTATATATTTGTTTCACCTTTTAAGTTGCATTATTGGACTGAATGAACATTTGCACAATATTCTAATTTTCCGAGTTTCACCTGTATAACATTGGCAACACAGGGTTGGTTGGTTGGTTGGGGGGGGGGGTGTTAGTTTAGGAGGGTTTTCACACACACCCCTGCCCCCTGGCTATAGCCCTGTATATAAGTTGCTTGTATATAAGTGGCTACCTAGTCCCCTTATTCCCCAGTCCGAACTGAGCTGAAATAAATCATTGTTGGTTAACCCCTGAACTGCTGTTGCATTGCATATATTCTTTGGACTCAACAATCACCCAAGGCAGAATAGTTACAACTCAGACACTAAGACAGTTCCCCAGGACAGAGTGAGTTTCTCTCTCTGTCCCAGCTCCTGCCAACCTAGCAGTTTGAAAGCAAGAAATTGCAAATAGATAAATAGGTACCACTTTGGTGGGAAGGTAAGCAGAGCTCCATGCACTCCGGTGTCTAGTCATGTGTTATGTATGTTAACTGTGTTTTCTGACAGGAGCAGAATGTATCTTTTCTCATGTATCTATTCTGTTAGCCAATGGGCTTGTTGTATTATTGTTACTGTTACTGTTTATAGTGTATATAAGTCCGAGTTTTGCCCCATCCAAAGTGTGTTCAAACCCCACTAATAAAGAGCTGAATTTTACTACTTCACTCATCTGCTTCTTCATTCCCTGAACACGAAACTGGCAACAAAGGTGGAATGGCGTCCCCACACGGCAGCAACATCGGCCCATTTGACCCAGCGCGTCCAGAGAAATGGGCAACATAAAAATGCTGATTCCGCCATGCAATGGCCTCACAGAAGATCACAGGGTGGCCTTCCACAGAAGGGAGCAGCAGCCTGGGGAGTTCATTGCAGACTACGCCGCCACTCTGCGCATTGCTGCCGCCCCGTGCAAGTGGGACAACATTGAAGAAGCACTCTGGGACCGTCTGCTGGCCGGCATGAGGGACGAAGATGCTCAATGTCGCCTCATGATCAGGAAGATGCTAACTTTCAAAGCTGTCCTAGAAGAGGCGGTAGCATCTGAGGTCGCACGGTCCGGCATCAAGCTTTTCCGGCATCGCCACTCCACCACCAGTGCCACCGATTCAGCTGTGCAAGCTCAGCAAAATTCATTTTCATCCTCCTCAGCATTGCCTTGTTCCACCTCTTCATCAGAGACCAGCAATGCAGAGAGAGAAGTCCGAGTGGTCTAACGAAAGCACCGAGAGCACTGTGATGATCGGGAGAAGAAATTCCTTTGCAAGTGTGATGGATGCGGAGCCCGGCATGACCGCAAGAAGTGCCCTTTCTGCACCACAAAATGCCACAACTGCGGGCGACAAGGGCACATTGCTAAAGCATGCCGACAGCGAAAGAAAAGAACTCCAGCACCTAAGTCCAAGAAGTGCACCGCCAAAGTGTCACCAGAGCCTGAGCCATGCCAAGTGGGCATCATCAGCGAGCATTTCTTTGCAGACCTGAGCCTGCAGGATGCCCCCTTCAAGATGGAGGTGGATTCAGGTACTACCTTTTCCATAATCCCACAGCATGAGTTTTTGAGAATTCCCACTGTCTCTCGGCCCAAGCTCAA
This sequence comes from Bradypodion ventrale, assembly GCA_035047345.1. Classification (NCBI taxonomy): domain Eukaryota; kingdom Metazoa; phylum Chordata; class Lepidosauria; order Squamata; family Chamaeleonidae; genus Bradypodion; species Bradypodion ventrale. Next base: position 64,816,913 of record JAWDJE010000004.1, read on the forward strand.
ATCTTTTAAAACTTCCCTCCAGGATGTGCAAGGTTGCCAGATTCTGGTCCTGGGGGTGGGAAATTTCTTGGTCAAATTCAAAAACATTCGCATCTCCTTGCCATTGGTTGTAGTTAAGCAGGGCACTAACTGTCTTATTGGGACCCAGTGGTTTAGGCCCCTGGGAATCTGGATTTCTGGCATTCACGCAATAGACTCTGACCCAATCCGGGACATTTGTGCTGCACATCCTGAGGTGTACAAAAAGGGTTTAGGGTTATACAAAGGACTCCCTGTGGACTTTGAGCTTGACCCAACCGTTCAGCCCATCCGGATGAAACCACACCAGGTACCCTTTGCTTTAAAGGAGAAGATAGAAGCCAAGTTGGACAAACTGGTGGGGCAGGGCATCCTAGTGCCAGTGGACTCCGCAGAGTGGGAGACACCAATAGTGACTGCTTTGAAAAGTAATGGGGAGGTCAAGATATGCGCTGACTACAAGTGTACCATCAATAAAGCTATTTGCCCGAATGCATATCCTGTGCCCGTGGTAAGCCACCTTCTTGCCTCCTTGCATGGAGGAAATTGCTTCGCAAAACTTGACCTTGCCCAGGCTTACCAACAATTGACTGTGTCTCCTGCTGCTGCCATACCCCCGACCGTAGTAACGCATGGGGGGGGCATTTAAGGTAACTAGACTACAATTTGGGGTGAATGCGGCCCCTGGAATATTTCAATCTCTTGTAGAACGTTTTTTAAAAGGTTTGCCCGGTGTCCTGCCATATTTTGACGATGTCCTGATCACCGCTAAGGACACTGTCGAACTAGCGGCCAGATTCAATTGAGTCCTCTCATGTTTCGAGAGGGCCGGTCTATGTCTCAGAAGAGACAAATGTGTGTTTTTAGCACATGAAGTGAAGTTCCTGGAGTACCAAATTACACCCCAAGGTATCATGCCCTCTGACTCCAAGGTGGTGGCCGTGTGAAATGCACCCAGGCCAAAATGTAAAGCTGAATTGCAATCATTTCTAGGATTGTTAAACTTCTATCATGCTTTTCTCCATCACAAAGCCTCAGTTGCCGAACCATTACATCGGCTTCTTAAGAAAAATACTGTTTGGCACTGGGGCCATTTCCAGGAGAAAGCGTTCCTAGAACTTAAAAGGCTGCTATCTTCGGATGCTGTATTAGCTCATTTTGATTCTACCAAGGAAGTTGTACTTGTGTGTGATGCATCCCCTGTGGGGGTGGGAGCTGTGTTATGCCATGTACTAAGTGATGGGAGGGAAGCCCCCGTAGCATTCTATTCCTGTTCACTCTCAAAGCCTGAGAAAAATTACGCTCAGACAGACAGGGAGGCGTTGGCAATCATGGCTGGCACTAAGAAATTCCACGATTACCTTTACGGAAGACCTTTTACAATCATAACTGACCACAAGCCCCTCCTTGGAATCTTTGTGAACGGGAAGCCCATGCCTCAAATTCTGTCCCCAAGGATGTTGCATTGGGCAATTTTCATAAATGTATATGATTTTACTTTGGTGCATAGGCCTGGCAAGGACTTCAGCCACGTTGATGCCCTGCCATGTTCTCCACTGCCAGGGGTTGGGGAAGCTGATTGCGAGATCGAAAGCAACCACCAGGTCCTTATGATTGAGGCTTTCGACTCACCCCCAGTCATCCCCTCAGATATAGCCAAGGCTATGGCCAAAGATGTAACATTGACTAAAGTAATGTCTTGGGTACAAAAAGGCTGGCCTGTCTCTCCTCTAGCTGAGGAATTCAGAACATTCCACTGCATGCATTTGGAATTGTCAGTGAAACGAGGTTGCCTTCTATGGGGCCAGTGGGTGGTCATTCCTGTCACTCTCAGGAAAAAGGTTTTACATCTACTTCACACAAGTCACCCGGGAATTGTCCGTTCCAAAGCCCTTGCCTGAAGCTACTTTTGGTGGCCTCCACTGGACCAAGACATAGAACAAATCGTTGGCACTTGTGCCAGTTGTCAATCCTCTCGCCCAGAGCAATCTCACCTTCCCTCTCGGGAATGGTTGCACATAGATTGTGCAGGTCCATTTAGGGGTGCCCTATTTTTGTTGGTTGTGGATTCATTCTCTAAGTGGCTGGAAGTGATTAGGGTGCCTAATACCACTTCAGCCACCACGATAATGCACCTAAGAAGGCTGTTTGCAGCATTTGGACTTCCAGATATGCTAGTGTCCGACAACGCATCCATGTTCACATCTGCAGACTTCCAATCCTTCATGGAAAGGAATGCAATTAGGCACATCACTGCCACCCCATTCCACCCAGTCACCAATGGCCAGGTAGAGCGGCAGGTGCGCACAACTAAAGACGCACTTCGGCATATGGGTGAAGGGGATTTGGAGCTCCAGTTATGCCAGTTTCTTTTCACATATAGGCTCATCCCCCTTGCCTCAGGGCTGTCCCCTGCTGAATTGCTCCAGCGAAGGAAACTGTCATCCTTGCTGGACAGATTGAATCCCTCTAGGGTGGAGGACAAAGGCACAAATATAGCAATCCAACACCAGAAGGGTTTCTCGTCCGGAGACCCTGTACATTGCTGCAATTATGCAGCTGGTGGTCCTACGTGGGTGCCTGGGTTTGTGATCCATCAGACTGATCCTGTTTCTTACAGAATTGAAACAGCCACTGGTCTGATCTGGAGGAGGCACGCAGATCAATTGAGACCCAGAGTACTGGATCCACAAAACAAATATAGACACTCAACGCTAGGGTTGGCCCCCACCCATTTAAACCCAGGGGACAGAGGTAATAGTCAGCAGCCAGCCTACATTGACCCAGAAGTGTCTTCTAGGAACCGATTTCAAGGGGTATTTGTGGAAAACTCCCCTATTCCGGCCATGTGTACCCCTACACTGTCCCAGCCTAGCACTCTGGATTCCTTTATTGATGATGACCAATTTTGTTTGGAGTCGCCCTCCACTCTTAGTACACACAGGAGGGACCCTGAGTTGTCTTTATCATCCACAGAATTAGATTTTGGTTTTGAGCGATCCCCTGCTCCTCCATCTGACAAATGGGGCGTTAATTTGGGTTTATAATCCTCCCCCTCTAGTCAATCCCTCACTCCAGTCGGGTTGCCCATCCTATGAGCCCCTGAGCCGGCTCAGCCAAATGTCCTCCGACCCAGAAGGGAAACTAGACCGCCATCCTGGTTAAAGGGTTTTGTTTTTACCTGGGGGGAAGAATGCTATGTATGTTACCTGTGTTTTTTGACAGGAGCAGAATGTATCTTTTCTCATTTATCTATTCTTATGCAAATAAGTGGATCAAAAATGTGCACACTCTGTTAGTCAATGGGCTTGTTGTATCATTGTTACTGTTACTGTTTATAGTGTATATAAGTCCGAGTTTTGCCCCATCCAAAGTGTGTTCAAACCCCACTAATAAAGAGTTGAATTTCACTACTTCACTCGTCTGCTTCTTCATTCCCTGAACACAAAATCATGTCTGCCACATGTCCACAGAAATGTCTGCAGAAACAGACAGTGCTGGCTCTTTGGCTATAAACAGAGATAAGCACTGAACCGTAGAGTTGAAAACGACTGGCTTTCGAACAAGGGTGACCTTTACCTAAAGAAAGCATTCTCCACCTGCCATTGTTTTGCTGTTGGTCTCCTCTTTCCATGTCTGCCTTTTGAGAAACCAGTTTGGACCCTTCCTCCTCTATGTTGGAAATGACATTCTTGTCCTTTTTCTTATGATTGCAACTACAAAAGCTGATAACTAATTAAAATATGCTTCTTTCTTCCAAAGATGCATGTAGAGCTATCATTTTAGTTTTAAAAAAGAGGGACATCTTTGTATCCAAGGGAGGAATATTGAGAATGGACTGATTTTTCAAATTTCTGTTTTTTTCTACCTTGTTCTTAACTAAGAAAAGGAAATTCCTAATACTGTATAAAACTTTATTTTTATCACTACCCCCACCCCACCCAATAATTGTATTGCAGTTGCTGAACAGTTAGGAGCCTGCAAATCCATCACAGATCTAGTGCCAATACCCAGATTAGCTTTTGCTCCCAATGTACTAAAGTTAGAGCTAAACTAGACAATACAGTAATGTATCATTAGAACAATAGCTGTTTTAGCAGGAAAAGATAGCCTGTTTTTCTAACAAGACCAGAGTTTGTTTCAGTATCATTTGGCTAATTAGCCTACTTTTGATGTGAAATTAATCCCTTGAAATTAGTTTGTACATCTGATGTCTGAGGCATACAGTGCTGAAAGATCTATGTGTCTGGAAGGATAATGTTGTAAGAGAAGGAAATGTGTATTTCTCTTGCTGTGTGATTAGACTTTGAGAGAAAGATTAGCCTAATTTTCACATAATTACAAATACATGTTTTTTTTTAATCAAAGTTTACTTTGTTTACTTGTCTGTGCTTGATTAAAAGCACAAAATTGTTTTGACTCTTCTTGCCTTAGACCAATTCTCTCATTCATTTTATATAATATGATCCTCAGGCAAAGGAAATTATATCATTTTACCATTATCAAAGGATCTACTAAGATTATGATCATAAAGTAAGGGGAACCCTTATGTCAATCAAAACTTGCACTATCAAATTTGCTGTTTCTCATATGAATGATGTCGCTGAAGTTACAAATTATCACCATTCCACCCATTCTTTTCTCACAGACTGCATATCTTTCATGTGCAAGGAGGACTATATCATACCCACTTTTTAAAAACTTCCCAGAACAGAAAATCTAATTGAAGGTGAGAAAATCAGTTTCAAATCTGATTCTGCTTTCTAGTGGTAGGAAGAATGAACTAATCAAAGCCAACACTACCTTTTCCATTTACACTCTTCATTTGATTAATGCCAGGTGTCCTATTGATCTCCGTGCATGAACATTCTGATAACTGTTTCTTACAGATCAACACCAGAGGATGGACATATCCTTAGCTGAAGTCCTGTCTAAGCTATTTTCTCTAAAATTGCATTGGTCAGTCCATTGTAGTTGTAGACTGTGGGGAATTAAACAGACTACATGTGTGCATCTGAACCCTGAAGTGTCTGCATCTATTATTTTACACCAGATCTAGCCTTACAATGGTTCAGGATAATGCCCTTTATCAGGCTGTTGCTCTGCCCCGTGCATGGAATTTCAAGGGGCCTTCACATGACATTGCCCTCTACTTGGAATCCTCCTTTGGTGGGGGGCTTTTACTCAATTTCTTCCTTTTTCTTACCAGGAAAATATGTCCAGGTTAACAAAATTGAATTGCTGCACCAAGGAAAAAACTTCAACTACAAATCTCCTTATCCTCATGTCAGTTTTTTAAACATAGCAGTTTAGGTAAAGGTAAAAGTCGCCCTTGCTTAAAAGCAGTCATATCCGACTCTAGGGCTCAGTGCTCATCTCTGTTTATAGCCAAAGAGCCAGCGCTGTCTGCATTTGCAGACGTTTCTGTGAACAAGTAGCAGGCATGCCTCAACACCTGAGTGCACGGAATGCTGTTTACCTTCCTACTGAAGTGGTACCTATTTATCTACTTCCAATTTCTTCCTTTCGAACTGCTAGGTTGGCAGGAGCTGGGACTGAGACAGCAGCTCACTCTGTCGTGCAGTACTCAGGAATCAAACTCTGACCTTCCAGTCGTCAAGTTCAGTGTTTTAACCACTTGAGCCACGGCATTTTACATTTGTGTATAAAAATGTGTAAGAGAAGATGATTGCCCAGATCAAACAGGCCTAATGTGCTACCAAACTTCAGGGGGGGGGGGGGACTTCCAAGAATAGCTTGCCAGACAAAGGAGAGGGAAGAGCCATCTGAAAGTCCCAAAGGTGCAGAAGAGGAAGCCATAGAAGAAGCTTGGTGAGATCCTTCTGAGAGTTTTGCAGAAGCCTGTTGTGGAGAGGATTCTCCTGAAAAAGGACAAAACTGCTTGGACAATGGGATTGTGTTCACAAGGAGGATCCATTGGGGGGGGGGAGGTGGAGTATTGGTACAGAAGGGAAAGGGAGAGAGGTATATCAACCCTTGACCCTCTATGCGTCTCTGTATTGGGGAGAAAGAGATAGAAAACCCAAGAATAGCAGCATCTTGGCAGTCACCAGGAAACCCACAGCCATTTAGTTCCAACATTGGCAAAGACAATGGCAACGAGAACATTAGCAATGAAAGGAGAATGAGGTGAGAGAGGAAGTCCATCAGCAATGCCACCAAGGTGGTCTCTAACACCATTGCCCTCATTACAGGCATACTTGCCCTTGTTGATAGGCAACAGGTTCGCATTGGACTCTTGGACTGGATTTTTTTTTTGGCTCCAGGACATATTCCAATTTCAGCAAGGAGAACTAAGAATGAAAGGGACAGGTCTCATTCCTCAGTGAAGAGAACTGAGAGTGCCTACTCTACCCCATGAAGGGAACTGGCTAGAGAGAAATTAAATCATCATTTGTTAGACCTTCCCATGTTTTAACAAATCCCCATTTCTTACAACTGTCATCTTGCAAAATAATGGAACACACACACACACACTGTTGGGGTTCACAGTGAGCCAGGACAACCTTCTGCTTAATCTGGGATGCTGCAACTCTTATTTTAAAACCACTTTAAAGGACTAATAATAATTTCGTGTCAGAGATTAATCTGGGTTGAAAGGATTTTTGCTGGAGAAACTTCACTCAGGGGATACCCGAATGAGGCTCCTTTCACGTCCCCAAGTGCAGCCCTCCGGTATCGAAACCCAACTTTTAAAACTTATTTCCAAGTTAAGCGTCTTAACCACTAAGCCACCGGGGGAGCTGCAGATAACAGGACTTAATATAATGGCCTAGACTCAATAGACAGAGTGCCAGAAGAATTATGGACAGAGATAAGGGACATCATGCAGGAAGCAGCAAAGAAAACCATACCAAAAGAAAAGAAGCATAAGAAAGCAAAATGGTTGTCTGATGAGGCTCTTAAAATAGCAGAGGAAAGAAGGAATGCAAAAGTCAAAAGAGAAAAGAAAAAGTACAATTATTTGAACACAGAATTTCAAAGAAAAGCAAGGAGAGATAAGGAAAACTATCTAAAAGAACAATGCAAAGAAATGGAGGAAAACAACAAAAGAGGCAGGACTAGAGATCTCTTCAGAAAAATTGGGGAAATAAAGGGAACATTTAAAGCAAAAATGACCATGATAAGGGACAAAGACGGAAAAGAGCTAGCTGATGCAGAAGAGATTAAGAAAAGATGGAAAGAGTACACAGAGGAACTCTACAAAAAGGACCTCAACACCCCTGATAACCACAATGATGAAAAAATTGAACTTGAGCCAGACATTCTGGAGAGCAAAGTTATAAAGGCCCTAAAGAGCACTGCAAACAACAAAGCTAGTGGAGATGATGGTATCCCAGTGGAATTTTTCAAAGCTCTGAAAGATGATGGTGTCAAATTACTACATTCAATATGCCAGCAAATTTGGAAAACAAAACAGTGGCCACAGGATTGGAAAAGATCAGTATACGTCCCAATCCCAAAAAAGGGCAATGCCAAAGAATGCTCAAATTATCGAACAATTGCACTCATCCCACACGCCAGCAAGGTGATGCTCAAGATAATACAGGATAGACTTCAGCAACATGTGGAGAGAGAACTACCAGAGGTGCAGGCCGGTTTCAGAAGAGGTAGGGGGACTAGAGACCATATTGCCAATATACGTTGGATCATGGAGAAAACAAAGGAATACCAGAAACAAGTTTACTTTTGTTTTATCGACTACACTAAGGCATTTGACTGTGTGGACCACAACAAGATGTGGCAAGTAATTAAAGAGATGGGAATACCAGAGCACCTCACATGTCTCCTGAGAAATCTGTACATGAACCAAGAAGCAACAGTTAGGACAGAACACGGAATGACAGAGTGGTTTGGAATAGGAAAAGGAGTAAGACAAGGCTGCATTTTATCACCCTGTTTATTCAATCTATACACAGAGCACATAATGCGCAATGCAGGGATGGAGGAATCACAATATGGGATTAAAATTGCTGGGAGAAACATCAACAATCTGAGATATGCAGACGATACCACCCTAATGGCAGAAAGTGAGGAAGATCTAAGGAGCCTCTTGATTGGATTGAAGGAGGAGAGTGAAAAAGCTGGCCTGAGACTCAATATCAAGAAAACCAAGATAATGGCAACAGGCCCGATCAGTTCCTGGAAAATAGATGGGGAAGAAGTAGAAGCAGTGACAGATTTTACATTCTTAGGATCAAAGATCACTGCAGATGGGGATTGCAGCCATGAAATAAAAAGGCGACTGATTCTTGGGAGACAAGCCATGAGAAACCTGGGGAACATAGTGAAAAGCAGAGATATCACATTGCAAACAAAAATTAGAATAGTCAAAGCAATGGTATTCCCAGTGGTAATGTATGGGTGTGAGAGCTGGACCATTAGGAAGGCTGAGCGCAGAAGAATAGATGCCTTTGAAATGTGGTGTTGGAGGAGAGTTTTGAGGGTACCCTGGACAGCGAGGAGAACAAATAGGTCAATCTTAGAAGAAATCAACCCTGACTGCTCATTGGAAGGTCTAATAGTAAAGACGAAGCTGAAGTACTTTGGACATCAAATGAGAAGGGAGGATTCGCTTGAGAAGGCCTTGATGTTGGGAAAGGTGGAGGGCAAAAGAAGAAGGGGGAGGCCAAAGATGAGATGGCTAGATGGGATTGTAGACACAATGGGTACAGAACTGGGAGTGCTGAGGGGGATGGTGGAGGACAGAGGCGCCTGGAGAAAAATGGTCTATAGGGTCGCAAAGGGTCGGAATCGACTGTGCGACTGAACAACAACAACAACAACAACAATGTTTGCATGATATTTTCTGGAGGAACTAGGAAGCAAAGTGTTGGCTGGGCATTCTGGTAGTAGCCTAAAAAGTGGAAATTTTTTTCATGCTTTGAGGTTTGTCTACTATATTTCAGATTGCAGCTCAGCATACACATGTATCTGCTTCACTAAACTGACTAAGGGGAACCTGGTAAAAGAAAAATACCATCTGTCACCTGTACCCTTGGGCTTTCCAAATATGTAACCTGAGAATAATTCCATCACTGACTATTTTCTTAACTAGCAAGAGCCTTGTGCATGCTGTCACTGTTTCTGGTTCTCCTAAGCCAATGTTCTTGTAACATAATTAATATTCATTTAAATTTGTTCTCAGATAGGTTGAAAGTTGAGGTCTGTACTATATGCCTCAGATAGCAGGTACTGTTCATGTGAGGAATCTGGATTCTCAAGCAATCTCTGCATGAGAACTGTGCAATGTTAATGTTGACCTTGGACTTTTAAAAATTGATATTACCAGTGGTGGGCTCCAAAAAAAATTACTGCCATACTGTGGGTGTGGTATGGTGGCCGTGGCCGTGGCCAGGGGGAAGCCCTGTATTGCACCCGAATTAGGACTACGTTATTTCAAAACTTGGATGGGCAGGGGCAGCCAGAATTTCTGCTACCGGCTCTGGCGAACTGGTGCGAACCTGCTGATGCCCACCACTGGTTATTACCTCCTTTTACTGTTGTGGATAGCATACCTGTCAAGTTTTGGATTTGGAAATAAGGGAAATTTTCCAGCAAATAAGGGATACTTGACAGCTATGCTTATCCTGTGCTGCCCTCCAATGGCGGCAATAGGGCATTGCAGTCTAATTAATAAGGGATGATGGCGGGAAAGAGGGTAAAATAAGGGGTTTTCCTGGCCAATAAGGGATACTTGACTGCTATGGCGGATAGTTTTTAATTTGAATACAGTTATGGTTTTAAGATTTTTTTATTCCATCTAGCTTGATTTTAAATTAATAGAAGTTTGGTATACTGTGGGAGAGCAATGCTCTGGGTTACATACGAGACCCTTCACCAACCTGTGTGGTATCCGCGAGCACAATTGGCATACTGTCCCTGACAGAGGCCATGCCATGTGAGAACGCTCCGGGCCTCTGGGCTCCACGAGGACAGAAATTGGGGAGCGGATTAATAGTCATAAGATTGATTCACCCATATCTGACCTGACAGGCAGTCCAAGCAGGAGGAAATTGAATGCCTAACTAAGCAGTTAGGAAATAGGTAATACCGCACCTGCGGATTACCCCAAGCCCTAGCATCAATAGTGGCCATATTTACTCTTGTGTAAGCTAGGAACAATGGACTTCCCCTGCCAGTGTTTGCCATAGTTAATTAACTTCCCCAGGAGAGGTTCCCAATTAACCCGGGTAAACATGTGATGTGATTTTCTGTCAGATGACGATTCTATCACACGCTGCCTTGAATTCCTATATATGATGATGATTTTCCCTCAATAAACCACTGGTCTTCGCTCTATCTTGTCTCGTGTCTTCTTCTGACCAGTCTCCTCCGGGACCCAACAGCCGCTTCGCGGCCCCAATCCAACAAACCTGCCCACTTTCCAAATGGTTCAGTCATTTCTAGTGAGCTATTGGAAGCACAAATGTAAATAATGTCATGTCTCGTTTGGCCCTTAGGCCTCCTCCTCCTTCTCCTCCTTCCATGTCTAGGCCAGACAATAAAGTGCCAAAATGAATGCACACTGTTCACAAAGAGACAAATACTTCTGCATTTCATGATGATACAGGCCCTGTTGTTTTCTGCAGGCTGCATTAGCTGACATTCAGTGGAAAAGTACGGTCTCCCTCCCACGTATGTTCAGAAGAAAAAAGTAATGCTAGCTCACATGATAGGGAACAGGTCGTGTTTCTGTGAAGCCCATGCACAGAACAGATAGCTGTGCTCGTGTTTTGCAATGGAAGATTGTTCCAAGCATGGAGGATTTGATTTCCTTGTGCTGCTATTTTTAGCTCACTGAATTCAGGAGCTAAATGAACTTTGCTGAAAGCAGCACTTTCTGTTTCAGGCCCAGCTCCAGAGACAATTCTAAAACTACACAAGTAAATCATTAGGGGTTAAGACACTGAGTCAGCTTTCAGACTGACCTAGGTTCCTGCTTTCTTGTCACCCATGGTAGTAGACTGGGCTGTTTGTGCTTTCCAGTTTGACCCATTAAGAGCGTGCTTATGGGAGAAAATAATGCAACAACTATTAGAAGCCCAAGAAGTTTGCTGACTCTGACAATCCTGTATGTCTCCTACATATATATTGTCACTATCTGCATCGTGCATACAATTTTAAAGATAGGCACTTCTAGCAGCCTCCACTGGCATTATTTGGTGTTCTTGCAATTTTTAGTTGATGTTATCTCTCCACCTTCCTCTGGGTCTGTCTTGTTTTTTGTCCTTCTCTTTTCATATGCCTTGTAATGTATGGAATTCCAAGATATTCTCTCCAAATGGGTAAACCACTTTATTTGCTGTCTATGTATGTATTTCAAGGTTGGCTCTATTCCAATTCTTTCCCTTATAATCTCATTCCTGATTTTATCTCTCTAGTCACTTCAGCTACTTTCCTCAGACATCTCATTGCCATGGTGACCAACATTTGCTTTTGTTTTATTGTAACTGTCCATGTTTTGCACTAGTAACAGAAGGTGGGAAAGAATATGCTTTGTATGAGGTGTTTCTTTCTGCTGGTCTGTATTGTCTTTGTGATGTAAGAATGGAGCTAACTGTCCCAATATTTGGTTTGCCTTACTACACCATATGTTAATCTCTTCATCCATTTTGCCATCTTCAGTAAATATTGTTCCTAGGTATTTGAACTCTGCCATTTGTTTTGTATTTGTTCACTCTATTTTGATTTTTAAAGTATGCTGTTTTCTTCCTATTGCCATTATCTCAACCTGTTCTTTATTCATTCTCATATTATTTATCTTACATTCTTGGTTCATGGATGTAAGGTGTTGTCGTAGGTACACAGAAAGAGCCTTCTTGAAGATTGTAATGTTTTTGAACCACCCTGGTACCCTGGTAATGGCAACCTTGTGTTGCCAGGTAATCTTTCTCACACTATGTCAGGTGAAAGGAACTCACCAAAGAATGCCTTCATTTTGAGTTTCACATCTGGCCAAGACATGGAAGACGAAGTTCCTTAGGTGTACTTGCTATCAGTGCCTGATCATCTACAAAAAGTAATTTGTTGATATTGTTTCTATTCATTGCAAAAAGTAATTCATTGATATTATTTCTGTTCATTTTACAAAATGCCTGGCTGTTTTTAATGCTAGCCTTTAGTCATAGCATGGAGGTTCATTTACAAGTGCAGCCTATTATGTTCAAATAGCTAAAGGAGTCTTATGATGTCTACTAAAGTTAAGTGTGTTGAAAATTGCAAGCCTTTTTTCCCTGTGGTCTGGTGCTCATTCCTTTACAACATGACTTGTGCAAAGTTGCACTTGAAATCTATTCAGATAAGATTAAGACAGAGTACTGTATCCTTCTACCCGATCCATAACCAGGAGCAATCAAGATTTCCATTGTTTAGACCCTTGACTATAAGATGCTGATTTTTTTAAAAAAGGTAATGGCTCAATAGAATTTTCAACAAAAACAGCTGTGAGCCTAAACTAAGGTTTGAACTCCTCCAAGCAAGAGTGTCAAACCTTTGGTCTTGTTGGAACTTTTAGTTCTCTTCAGGTCCTACCAGACTAGCCAAAGGTGAGAAAGGATGTGAGTTATCGCCCTTCAATATCTGGAGTGCTCCCCACCCCAGTGTAGGTTCCTTATTCTTGGCTTAAAGCAAATACATGCACAGAATTTTTAAAAATATATTAGGACCAGTGTAGATGAGATGTTTTTACTCCCCCTGTTCTCACTCTTAAGGTCAGATGAAAGGACCCACATAATCATTCTTGTTTCACCACAGAAAACCCCTTCAGGCTTTAGTGGCCTCACAAAGTGCGAGAAGTATATATTGGAACAGTTGTGGTGGTTGTGTAATCAGTAAGCATGTTACTGGGGTATTTGCAAAAGCAAAAGCCAATCATAATAAACCCAACAGTGCACTCTAGTGTAACCTTGTGAGGATTGTATGAAAATGCCTGTTACACTTCAGCCAGTTTATAGGATTCTTGTTTTACACTCTGGAGCTGGAGAATTCCATCTTTTTGAGGATTCACCAAAGCAATGTTTTTGTATAAGTTTGATGAGGCTGTTCCAAAACTATAAAGTGGACACCAAGAATATTTCCTTTAGGATTGAGTTACTGTATATCATTACTTCAAGAAAGTGTGAGTTTATAATAGGCTCAGTGATTAAAAAAATATTTCTTGCTACTTTCTGAACATTTCTAATTTCATTCAGGTTAATTCTGGTATATATGTGTGTTATATGCCATCAAATCAAAACCAACAGGTAGCAACCTATATAGGGCTTTCAAGATAAAATTCTCATTTAAGAAGTGATTTTATCAGTTCTAACACAGCCAGTGAGTTTCCATGGTCAAAGAGGGATTTAAACCCAGGTTTCCTGAGTCCTAATCCATCAATCCATCTGCTACGCCTAGACTATAAATGGGAACCTCAACCATTCATACTGCATACATAAGTTTTGGCCCTGAGCATCTCAACAGCAGAGTATGCTGCTCCAGGATTGAGTGCATACATACACCCAAAATAAATTGAGATCACTGTTAATGAAGCCATGTGTATAGTGACAGGATGCCCTCTTGTTGGTATCGCTCCATCTAAGATAAGGAGAGAAGAAGCAATGGATGCCGAGAGAATGAAGCAAGAGAATGACCCTCGACATCCTCTGAATGGATATGAGCCTCAATTCCACCAGCTCAGATCCAGGAAGAGCTTTATGGCAAGAACAAACATTCTTGAGGGTACATAAGAGCAAAACCAAATTAAAAGATGAAGTTCACTGGGCAAGGAACATCATTAAAGGAGGATATACTGTAGCTGAGGAACTCAACTTCCCCTGCATCACTTGGAGAACCCTGAATAGGCTGAGGTATAGTCTCTCTAAATGTAAGACCAACATGCTCAAGTGGAGTTTGCTGGTGGATAACAACACACTGTGTGAATGTGGAGAGATATAGAATCCAGCTCATTTACTGGTCTACCAATTACTGCCAGAAACATGCATCAATGAGGACTAAAGTTTGGCCAATGACAAAGCCAAGAAAGTGGCCTTACTTTGGCAGTCCAGGGTTTGATTTGGGAATTTTTGGAGCAGACAATATCTAGAGAGCCACTGTGATACAGTATATAGTGTTGGACTAGGACTTAGATCTGAGCTCACACCCTACTTGGTCATGGAAACTCACTGGGAAGGGGCATTGGTAAAACACTCCACTATTTTATAATACAGGGTGTGCAAAAGTTGCCACACATAGGGGAAATGTAGCAATCATGTACAAAATATTATCTATGTTAGCCACCTCTTTCTACACACAGTCTTATCCTCCACTCATGGTGAACATGATCCAATATATGTTGTTATGCAATTTTGCCTGTGTATGGTGACTTTTGGGAGACCCTTTATATTTTAAAAACCCTACTAGGATAGTACAACTATAGGTTCAAAGTGATTTGACTGCACAGAACAATGAGTCTTAGAATCTTCTCATTAGTACTTCTGACAAAGGTCTTCTGCCTCTCCCATATCTGTAATGCAACTGAATTATAAAAGCAGCATTTAAATTAAAAAGAAACCCCCACATTGATCTGTAATAACTGAGAGAAAACTAACATGTTTATTGTCACCCTATCATAGAAAGAATTAACCACCCTCAGCTGCAAAGTCTCAGCCTATTGCTTCTATGGAATTATTCATGTTCTGGGACATGAAAGGAGCCTCATTTGGGTGTCCCCTGAGCGAAGTTGCTCCAGCAAAAATCCTTTCAACCCAGAATAATTTCTGACACGAATTATTATTCATGTTCTGAACATTTGCTCCTTGAGCTTGTATTTCATTATGATCTAGTGGCTTGGTAGATCCAAGTGTATAGAGGATAAATCCAATTTGACCATCAATAGCCCCTATCACTTTCTGGTGCTTTATAAATATAACACTCTTCTTGCAGCTGAATACCAGCAGCAACTCCAAGAATACAAAACGGTGTTTCAATAAGGACAAATCTAAAAGAATGCAATATGTGGATAGGCAAAGAAAAGGAAGCATACATATCCCATGGAATTCATGGAGTATTCTTTTGGAAAGGCCATTGGCCAAATTGCTTGAATCTGGCAAGGAAATGGTAAGAATACGTAGGAAGATAGGCTATAAATTTCTATTGAGGGCATTAGGTAGGTCAGAATCAACATGTAAAGCCTCTTTGGTACATTAAGATTACACCCCATTCTGTATGATTTTCAACACTTCCTAGGGACCTCTGAAATTACACAGTTGTTCCATGTCACATCATGCCACCTTACAATTATTACCCCATTCCCATGGATAGCCATCCAAGTAAAATGCTGAATTTAGGCTTGGAACAGCTGTGCCACTCCATTCTCTTCCAGCTGCAACCTTGTTTCTAGGAAATCTCAGAGATCTCCAGCAGAGTTCCACAAACTCTCCACTAAAAAATGGCACACACACACACACACATACATTGTGCAAATTACAAACACGCATTATACTTTAGCTAACTATGGAAGAGGACAAATAGCTATGTAGAATACTGACTGAGCCTCTTATCTCCTGTGACTGTTGGAAGTCCAGCTCACCCACTTTTCTTGCTTCTAAATAGCCGTTGCCGCCTTCTGCATAAAATCCAGAAGCCTTTAGTTTAACTTCAAGAAATAAAACAATATACATCTCTGCTTGCTGACTACCCTTTCCCCTTTCACAGTAATCATCCATAGACTGAACACACCAAAGACCTAACCCTACATTTTCTGTGAACCTTTTAATAACACTGCATGTCTCTAAGGAGCACATTCCGCACCCACCCCACCATGAATACTACTATAGCAGTGGTGGCGAACCTATGGCACGCAAGCCAGAGGTGCACTCGGAGCCTTCTCTGTGAGCACCTGTTCAGTCACTCTAGCACAGATTTTGCCCCGTCCCTCTGCCCAGCAGCCCAATGGGAACGCCTCCTCCCTCCCCCAGCACAGAATTCACCCTGCCCCTCTGCCCAGCAGCCCAATTGGAGAGCTTCCTCCCTCCCCTCAGCATAGAGTTCACCCCGCCCCTCTGCCCAATAGAAGCATTTCCTTCCTCCCGTTGTTGTTTTGGCACTTTGTGATAAATAAGTGGGTTTTGGGTTGCAGTTTGGGCACTCGGTCTCTAAAAGGTTCACCATCACTGTACTATAGGAATCAAGAATAAAAGACTTTCCTTTTGCCTGTGTTTTAAAACTTCTTTTATTTGAAAAAATGAATGGAAAAATATAGTGAAACGAAACCAGAGCTTCCCCTGTGTGGGTTTCCCCATGGAAAACAGATATAATACCAAGGATTGAGGGAAGGACAAGATTCAAGCATACATAATAAATACAGTCAAACTGTTATCAGAAGACAATTATGCCATAGGTGGGTATGCAGATTTCTTCTGTGATAGAAGACCCTAAGCTTGCCATTTCAAATTTGCCACAAAGGCAAGAAACATAAGACTGTAAAACTTGCAGTACTTCCCAAAGTGGGCATGAAAAGATTTACAGCCAATTTGTAAGGAATTTATTCATGCTCTTATGGGATTGATTATACAACTGCAATGATCATGTGAAAATTCCAACCACAAATTTTCAGTCAAGAATTACATAGATGATCAAGCCCTCTTTTTTCTTTTTCTTTTTTTGTTAAATTAGCATTGCCAGGGACCACACCACCCCATCTATGATCAAACAATACTTTCAATGTAAAGTTGTGGACATAAAAGTCTTTCATACTTCTATGTGGAGACAACAAGTATAACTGATGGCAAGAAACAGTACTATACAACTTCAATGGAACCTGAATGTGGCCACATGTCACACCTATTCTTGGTAAGGCAGGAGAAGTGAGCAGGTTAGGGGAGGGAGAGAAGATTCAACGATGCCAATTGAATTTAAATTGATAAACAAGTCATGCGATCATGAATCTAAGGCCACAAAGGACTATTGCAATAGTTTGCTTCTGGCACTCACAGCCCTTCTTCCACAAGTTTTTACAGTTCAAGTATTACTCAAATACTCCAATGGTCACATCCAGAACTTACAGTTATGTTGAGAGGGTATCAGCAGAGCAGCAGAAACCGACAAGTGTGACAACAGGGCAAGAATCTAAAATAGGATCACGAATAATAAGAATACTAATGGATTATGCTGTCCTTCCTTGCTATAAAAAGTGCATGTGGAAACTGTGCTTTAGCTTCATTTTGCTTTTGCTTTTAAGGTTGTGCAGCCTCTATAGTCCCATCCACATCCTTCCAATGGTGCTGACAAGACTGTGTTGCCAGAGGAAAATCTCTTTCATAATTTCTTGGCAACACAGCACTGGATTGGGAACAATGCAAAGCCAAAACTAAAGACAGATGTTCCAGTCCTGCACACAGTTATACTTTCACTGAGGATGGTGGCCAAACTCATTTATTTTATGTTCTGGAATACCTTTTTTTCCTGCCACTGAGAGCTTTGTTTCAGCACATCCAACAGTCATTCACTCTGACATAACTAAATAAATTATCCATGCACATTATTACACTAGAATACCAGCTCCTTCTGTAACAGAAAAAAGAAAAAGAAAAGATACACTGGTTTCCTGAATTGGAAGAAAATATACAAAATAAATAGTTACATAAAAGAAAGTTTGGATTCTTCACATCACCAGGGGTTAAAGGCAGATCACAGAATATTTGTTTACACACGATGGCATTTTGTCAGAGGCCTCCTTGAGAAAAGGCAATACAGTCTAGTGACTAGAGCTCAAGTCAGCCTCCCAGGCTGGCCCTGTAACTAATTTAGGCTTCAGCCATCTCTTCATTTTTAAGTGAAGCAAATGAGCCAGAGCCAACAGCAGATTTTCTCCCAGATCCCAAAATTTCCATACAGGTGATATTCTTGAAAAATCAAAAATGGTTTGTATAATAAACAGCAAATTTGCAAGTAACTGAAAAGCCATCTTGAAGGGAAAAACAGGTAGCTGTTCTGTTTAGCAGGATAAGAGCTCTTAAGTCTATGAGAAAAGAAGAACTGTAGCAGATGAAGTGTCTCCTTTTGTAGTGTTGGTGAGGACAGCAATTGTACCTGGTCAACATTCTCTCTTCACGGTTTTCCTGACCTTTATGGAAGCTGGCAGTTCTTGGGTACCAGGATCTTGTACTCCAGCCTTTTATAATAAAGCATCGTAAAGTGCATATACTCATTATTTACAGTGCCATCTTTCTTTTCCTGCCCAAAAGTTCTCCACAATGTAAAACGTACACAAGTCAAAATGTAAATCTAGGCTTCAACGGCCACGTGTAACAGAATGAAAGCGTGAAGTGTTGGCAGTGGATTGTGTAACTTCAGATTGCAAGTAAAGAAGACAATGTGGGGGATGGGGGGAAGTACACAAGTAGAAAACTAGGTTTAGAGCAGGGGTGGCCAAACTTTTCAGGCCATGGCCCGGTCACGTGGTTCAGTGGCCCGGCCATGTGGTTCCTCCCACCAGAAATGGAAGTAAAACATGCCTTACAATCTGTTTTGCAACAGGATGAGATAGATTTTAAGCTGCCATTTTCTCTACGTAAACCAGGAGTGCCCAAACTACAGCCGTATGGGCACATTTTACTTCCACTTCCAGGAGCAACTAGGGTGGTGCAGGCCGAATAAATTGGTGTAGGGGGCCAGATCTGACCCGCAGGCCATAGTTTTGGCACCCCTGGTTTAGAGGAAAGGCTCTTCCAACATAGCCTCCCAGAGGTTACCCTAGCCTTTTAGATGCAGAAATGTTGTTTTTAACAAAACAACAAAACAAACATTAGCACAAAATGTGACTACAAATGCAAACACCATGAATCTGAAGCATCCACGTCATCTCAAGACTGTCATTTCACTCTGCTTAATACACAAGATTAAGCCTTAGCACTGCACTGGAAAGCATGATTCTGGTCTACTACGTACACCACCTTTCAGCTCAACTTACAATTAACCTTCTCCTTTTAATAGTAAGAATACTTATTAGTATTGTGAATACTAATATATCATCAGGCATTAATTCATCAGCCAGAGCATTTCATTTTCAGCTTTCAACATGTGCATATCCTTACAGTTTTTGCTGTAAAACAGTGTGAAGAATGGACAACATAAATGTATTTCTTTATATAAAAACTGGAGAACTAGACCAAGGTTCTTAAGAATTAAAGGCCATCAGTCGCTTTCCATTTGGTAAGAAAATCTCAACCTAAAGGCATGATCCTATTTCTCAGGTTCTCCTTGAGGTCTAAGTCTCTGATGGTTGAATCTGAGGAAGTATAGCCAAATTCAAATGGAGACTCTCAGTTTGGATAGATTGAGGGTGGCCCTCTTCATGTTCCAAAATGTGAAGGCAGCTGAATTTTTAACAAACATTTGATTCAAAATAAACAACTTTATGAAATCAATAAATAAACACACACACACACGATTGTAAGATTCGCATATACAACGTCAGCATTTTTCATAAGTCCCTGAAGATATCAAACAAGAGCAAAAAGAAGAAAACAAAGTCAACCAAATTATGGCGAGTTTCCACCAGAACGATAGTTTCTTCTCGGATCCTGTCTCTACTGCTTATTTCTGAACTGAGTAAACCAACCAGCAACGTTGACAATCCCATTATAAGAAGATGCCCAGCTATTTCACCTGCTCTGAAGGAATGGAAAGTTAAGTATCCATGTGACCTGGACAAGCTGGTGTGATATGTACATTCTACTCCTTAAATTCTGTGTAGGGTCCCCTAAGGGGCAGGAGTTTGTTTTTTTTAAAGTTCACCTTCAGTGTTTGAATCATTTCCCCTCTATGTCAGCACTGTGCCTAGGAAGAGGTTTAATACCACCTTTCCCAAGCAAAAAAAAGAAGTCACTCTGGTTTGCATACACACCCTTTCCATTGCTACTGCATTGTCCACTTTAAAGGATGACCAAAGTGCCACAGATGGAGCTCTCTGCAGGCTTCCTTTTGCCGCCCCCGCTGGATATCCCTGAGGAGTGGGCATAGTTGGCTTTTCACAAGCCATAATGGAACTACACTCCCTACTGCAGAGATGAAACAAGATGTGCATCAAAATGGATGTGCAGGGAAAGCAGATGAGAATTACATACTCCAAATGGGGACACACACACTTGCACACACACACACACACACACACACGCCTGACTTGGACATCTCCCCATTTTCACTCTGTCTCCTCAAGAAAAGCAAACTTAACACCATGCCACACCGGCTTGCAGATGCCAATGGAATCAGCTCGGGAGCAACACATGTTCCAGAAAGTAAGCAATGGAGTCCCAGTGCTTCCAGAGGAAGAAGAGGAAAAGCACGAGGAGGGTGGTGCTCAGGAGACGCATGCGGGTCTTCATCAAAGGAGTGATAAAGCTGGCAATGGTGGAGACAAAGACCAGGAGCACAGCCATCAAAGCCAAGATGACGTTGATGAACTTGCCCAGCAGGGCCCGAGCATTGGCATTCTCCACTCCCTCCAGCTGAACCACTTGCTGTTGCTGTTGCTGAAGCTCCAGCTTGGTGACACGGGTCAGGCAGGACTCCACAGCCTCCTGAAGGAGAAACAGGAAGGGACTGATGTTAGCGGAAGCTGAGGGATGTGTACCATAGCTCGTCTGTAGGCCAGGGGTGCCCAAACATTTCAGGCTATGGGCCGGTCATGGGACAGATCTGGCCCCCAATACCAATTCATCAGGCCCATTACGCCCTCGTCGCTCCCGGAAGTGGAAGTAAAACACACCCGTCCAGGCATGTTTTACTTCCGCTTCTGGGAGCAACGAGGGCATCACAGGCTGAATGAATTGGTGTCAGGGGCTGGATCTGGCCCACAGGCCGTAGTTTGGGCACCTAGGAATGTTATCATTTGCAGCACAGAATGTCAAGCTATCTGTACCAGATGAAAACACATATCTGCAGCCCTGAAGCACCTCTTAGAACTGCAGAGCTGGAGGGGACAGTATGAATCATGGAGTCCAAGCCCTGGCAAGGAGGCACAGTGGGGAATCAAACTCTCAACCTCTGGCTCTGCAGACAGATACCTAAACCAATGAGGTAGAGGCCCTTGGTAATTATCTAGAAACCCTCCCTTAAAGAAGTTTTGTTGAAATATTGACACATCCTATGAAAGAAAAGCCATGAAATGTTTTAAGCAAGCAATTCTAGGTTTTAGTCTCCGGCAATATGTCAGTATGTTCCAACTTTCCCTAGTTTTCTTTAAGTATCAGTGTTCCCCACACAGCCACACGGGGGCAGACAAATACTCTTTAGGCCAGGAATACTTTGTCTCTTCCATTTAAGTGAAATCACATTAGGCATCCAAATGCTCTTGTGAGAGAGTGGATGGAGCATCAAATTAGAGCTTGACAGTATTGAGATTATACCCAGGTCTCTGAGCCTACTAAACAACCCTAGACACAGTTTTAATATTATAATGTATTGTATTTTTGGCCACATTTGTTTTTTAACCATTTGTAAGCCACCTTGGGTATAAGGTAAAGGTTGCTCTTGCTCGAAAGCCAGTCGTATCCTACTCTAGGATGCAGTGCTCATCTCTATTTATAGCCAAAGAGGCAGCACTGTCTGTCTCTGCAGATATTTCCATGGCCATGTGGCAGGCACGACTAGATGTCAGAGTGCACGGAATGCTATTACTTTCCTACTGAAGTGGTACCTATTTATCTACTTGCAATTTCTTGCTCTCGAAATGCTAGGTGGCAGGAACTGGGACAGAGACAGAGACAGAAACTCACTCCATCATGCAGTTCGCTAACCTGCCCACCTTCCAGCAATTAAGTGCAAACACACACACACCCAAAAAAATACCTGAATGTCTCTGGCTCTCTCATAGGACTGGTAAGCCACCTTCTCCTCCATGCTGGCCAACTCTTGCTTCAGGTTGGTCATCTCGTTCTGATGAAGCTCCGTCAAGTCATTCAGTTGCTCTTCCAGGCGCTCATATCTGAGTAGAGGGAGGGAGAAAGTAGAGAGGCAGCTGGTAAGAAGCTAGTTGTCAGTAAAGCTCACTGGATTTGGAACTGAGTTTTAGGAACCTATACAGTACAAGCTACAACAAAGAATAAAAGTTCAGGAGAATCTGAATTCCTGTAGGTCAAAATCTAATCCAGAGTGGAACTCTTGCTTCACCCCTACCAGCTTTTCCTAACCCCCTACCCCTTACGCCCCTCTAACTTGTGCAAACATGGAACAGGACAGTATAAGAAGAGCAATGGAGAGAAATCTGACCCTTCCCCTTCTGAGCCATAACTAGTGCCCTAGTGTGCGTTACGGCAGTGTTAGTTGCTTTTAGATAACATTTCCTATGGAAATGGGTCTTCCAGGCGCTGACTCATGGGAGTAAAAAGACATAGGGAGACAGACCTTCCTCTTCATCACTTTCTCCTGTGGCTATTTAAAGACTCAGTCTTCAAGGATTTCTGAAGAGAACGTCTTGGGATTAGAAGCTACTAGAGACGAAAAAAGTGGCATGCTACCATGGAAAAATTCTTGTGTTTTGAACATAAGCAGTTCTTTACTTCAGAAATAACCTTGGCTCCTTTCTTGATGCAATGTTGTATCACTAAGAGAGGGGTGCCCAAACATTTTGGGCCACGGGCCAGTCATGTGGTTCCGTGGGCTGGTCACATGGTTCCTCCCACCGGAAGCGGAAGTAAAACGTGCCTTGCAATCTTTTTTGCAACAGGATGAGATAGAGTTTAAGCTGCCATTTTCTCTGCTTAAACCAGGGTGTCTAAACTATGGCCTGTGGGCTGGATCCAGCCCACAACTCCAATTCATCCAGCCCACGCTGGCCTCGGAAGTGGAAGTAACACGCCCATACAGGCGTGTTTTACTTCCACTTCTGGAAGCGACGAGGATGGTATGGGCCGGATGAATTGGAGTTGTGGGACGGATCCAGGCTGTGGGTCGTAGTTTGGGCACCCCTGCACTAGGACAAATGACTGTATTGGGGAGCTTCTCATACTGGAGACTCTCAATGGCTTTTCTGTTACTCAGATTTTCAAACTGACTGTCAAGGAAGCTATAAATATAGAAAAACTCAAATGGACACATCAGCTGAAAGATTGGTCCCAACTTGTGTATTGCTTGGAGCCAAAAAGAGTTATGTATGTTAACTGTGTTTTCTGACAGGAGTGGAATGTATCTTTTCTCATGTATCTCTTCTGATGCAAATAAGTGGATCGAAAAATGTGCACACTCTGTTAGCCAATGGGCTTGTTGTATTATTGTTACTGTTTATAGTGTATATAAGTCCGAGTTTTGCCCCATCCAAACTGTGTTCAAACCCCACTAATAAAGAGCTGAATTTCACTACTTCACTCGTCTGCTTCTTCATTCCTTGAACACTAAAAACACACAGAGAACCAGCCAGACCAAAAAGCCTATTGAACTAGTCTATGTGTTTTTTGGCTTGTGTGTTTGGTTATACAGTATATTCATGCCCAACTAGATCAGCTTACAAAGATGGTTACAGATAAAAAGCAGTCAGCCATACAATTGTAACTACTGTACAGCCGTTTTCTGGTCCCTTGCAGTAATAATAATTTCGTGTCAGAAATTATTCTGGGTTGAAAGGATTTTTGCTGAAGAAACTCCGCTCAGGGGACGTCCAAATGAAGGTCCTTTCATGTCCCCAAGAACTGGGACAGACGGGCGCTCAATCCATCATGCAGTACCCAGGTCTCGAACTGCCGACCTTTCAGCTAACAAGGCGAGCTTCTTAACCACTGAGCCACCGCAGCCCCCTTAGCAGTAAATGACACTCTTTTCTCAAAAATGAGAACACAGAAGGAACTAAAGATGGACTCGAAGCCTGATTGAAGGCAATGCCAGCCCCTCTGAAGCCACCGTTTATACTGAGAGATTCAATGCAATGACAACCCCCTCCTCTCTAATTTTTGAGTCAGTCACTTCAGGCATGCTCAGTTTTGGTGGGTTTGAGGACCACGTCTCCTCAAATGACCTGTCATAGCTCACAGTCCACATCCACCCAAACAAAAAGTGATTACAAGCCCATTTCTAGTTTCTAAAAATGCCTTCATCTTTTCACCAAAACAAATTTTGCTGAGGGTTATTTGACTTGTTTTAAAGGAATGCATACCTCTTTTTGGGGTATTTTTCAGCCGGGATAAGCATTGCCAGGAGCCATAGAAAGGGATGGGAGGCCATGCCAATTCCCACTACAAAGAGCTTTTAATTCATTCCTTCAAGACTCCTTTGGGATGTTACTGCATCTTAAATAGCAAACAGAGCATAAAAGATCTTGGCCTCAAAGGGAAATACAGATGTGTATTCAGTTGTGAGACTGCTGTGAAAGTACACTCACTGTACTCCACACCTACTCACAGTTTCCTTCTCAGGACGAAGTCTCGAGAGCAGTTTTCAACCCTTTTAAGCTGGTCACGCTCCCTCAGACAGCTTCAGGGGCCGGACGGCCATTTTGCCCTTCCTCCACCACATGGCACTTCTGGGTGTGGTGGAGGCAGGGGGGGGGGGGCATGAAATGATGCTGTGGGCTGCATCTGGCCCATGAGCCGCAGGTTGAGAATCCCTGCTCTAGAGCAGTGATGGTGAACCTTGGCACTCCAGTTGTTCTTGAATTTCAATTCCCAGAAGCCCTGATCAGCAGGAGTGCTTTGGTCTTCTGGTAACTAGAGTCCAAGAACACATGGAGTGCCAAGGTTCGCCATCACTGCTCTAGAGGGGCCCAAGTAATTTCCAGTTTGAAAGACAAAACAAACCACATGGGAGATAATCAAGCATCTTAAAGACCAACCAATATTTTATAGCAAAAATCATTTATGGCATTTATAATGCTAGGTAAAGTTGAAAGCAGTAGAAGAAAAAGGCTAAATGTGAGATGGATTGATTCTGTAAATGAAGCCACAGCCTTCAATTTGCCAGAGGTGAGCAGGGCTTTTAATGACAATACATTGTGGAGGCCATTTATTTATAAGTTGGAGGTGACTTGACAATAACAATTTAAAGACCAAAGAGTGTTCTTAATTATATGCACCAAGTATTACTGTTAGTTAGCAGGAATACATGTAAAGGATACAAAGAAAAACCTGCAAACACTATAACATAATGGCCATAAAATGCTAAAATACACTCCTGACAATGTTATGTAAAGGTTAAATCCAGACAAGAGAAGCACAGTGGTTGTAAAAACAAAAACTGGCAATACTTCAGCCGTATTATTTTATTTATTTGTTGGATTTATATAACCGCCCTTTTCGCCTAAGTGACCCAAGGCGGCTCACAATGTCAGTTAAAACCTATACCCAATGCTAATTAAAACTGAATACTACAGAACTATCTAAAAACATTATAAAACCTCCCCAATCCCCTTAAAAAGAAGGAGAGAACCATTGCTGATTCGGCTGCAAGAAATCAAAACAGTTACCAGTCTACTCTGAAAGTTTAACAACTTAAAAAGAACTATCATTGGATAACTATGCCAAGAATTTTTTTTATTAAGAGTGCATGCCTAAATTCTCTTATTAGGGACTAAGCCTCACTGAATACAGTGGGACGTCCTTCCAAAGGAACACGCATGGGATTATGCAGCAACATTCCCGATAATCTTCCTAGTTACTAGAACCAGCCCTTGTATTCCAAAATCTGAAGCCGGAATGAAAGGAATGACTGTGGACCAACCCATGGCAGACAAATGTTCTGCCCAAGTTATTAAATGTAACTGCTTTTTTGTTCCATTAATCCCTGAGGTCATTAAACCATGCCAGTAATTTGGCTGCTGCGCCAAGGCACAAAACTGAAAGAAGAGATCAGCAGTAGTTGCAGGCAAATGTCAATTTAAAAATAGGGGGGAAATGAGACGGAGTGCAGTACTCTCATCACACCAGTATAGTTTTGGGTAATAATTCATAGAGAACAATAAAATATTCACAGTTAAGCCAAAAATCTATCAGTTGTTTCTTTTTCTGTACTTATTTCTCTCATCTCTCATGAACCTTTTTTTTTTTTTTGAAGCTCTGTTCCTCCTGCCAACCTAGCAGTTCGAAAGCAAGTAATTGCAAGTAGATAAATAGGTACCACTTCGGTGGGAAGGTAAACAACGTTCTGTGCAGTCCGGTGATGAGGCATGCCTGCCACATGTCCACGGAAACATCTACAGACAGCGCTGGCTCTTTGGCTATAAACAGAGATGAGCACTGAACCCTAGAGTGGATACAACTGGGTTTTGAGCAAGGGCAACCTTTACCTTTACCTCCTACAAATAAACCCATTTGTGCAATTCTTGAACAATCATTCTATCTAGAACAGTGGTTCCCAATCCTTTTTTTTGGCCATTCCCCACTTAAGCATCTCTAAAATCCTAATGCCCACCACACCATCCGTGATATATAATTCTTATTATTCAAAAAGTGAACTCCTGTTCATGTGGAGGAAGGCTAAAAGACCATTAACTTGGTCTAAAGAAGCTTCCAATAGCCCCCCTTAAAAATCAGATTGCCCCAAGTTGGGAAACAAGGATCTAGAACAGGGGTGCCCAAACTTTTCAGGCTACGTGATTCAGCGGGCCAGTCATGAGGTTCCTCCCAATGGAAAGGGAAGTAAAACACACCTTGCAATCTGTTTTGCAACAGGATGAGATAGATTTTAAGCTGCCATTTTCTCTGCTTAAACCAGGAGTTCCCAAACTACGGCCTGTGGGCTGGATCCAGCCCGCACCGCCTTCATTGCTCCTGAAAGCAGAAGTAAAACACGTACGGGTACGTTTTACTTCCGCTTTCGGGAGCGGCGAGGATAGTGCAGGCCAGATGAATTGACGTTGGGGGCCAGATCTGGCCTGTGGGGTGTAGTTTGGGCACCTCAGATATAGAAGGACAACTGAGAGGATGTCCACAAAGCCTTCTTATTGGAGTTCTCAAGGGTTGCTCCTGCTTACATGTTGCAGATGCTGAAAGGGGAAGTGTTTCCTCTTTCCAAAGGCTGAGCCTCAATCAAGGGTACTTGATGGGTGCATCAAGTACCCTTGATTGGGGTTCAGCCTTTGGGTCATGCTTCCATATACAGTAGTACCTCACATAATGAACGCATCACATAGCAAAAAATTCACATAACGAAGCATTCGTTATGCAAGGGCGATACCCCGAATAACGAAAAAATCATTCATTGTGCGGGGTTTTTTGGTAACCAGGGTTATGCGGGGTATCTCCCATAGGGAACTGTATAATGAAAAAACCGCATAGCGAAGAGCTCCGTGGAACAGAGTTTTTTCGTTATGCGGGGTTCTACTATATGCTGTTTTCAGCACCTGTGGACACTGGAAACATCGCATCTGGGAGCTTTGGAGCTGTCAGCTCCCAGTATGCTGAAAAACCAAATGAGCTCTTTCTGCATGCCAAATAGTCAACTTAAACACTTCCCTTTTTATCTGACTATTGTGGTACTGCATCAGTTAAGAGTTTTTTTAAAAAAAAAAACCTCCTCCCCCGCCCCAATTTTTATTTGTAGTGAAAACCACACCTGTGAGAAAAATGAAGGAAAAAAAATTTTTCCCCTCTCTTACATTGATGCAATGCTCCAACAATCAGACAGGAAGGGGAAAATAATTATAATTTCCCTGATCTTCTGAGAAAAGCAAAAGTGTTTAATTTGCTCACAACATGAAGTAGCTTGTCAGGCACTTGGTGATGTGGGCAAAGGTCGCTTGTCCAGTTTGGATAAGAGAAGCAGATTAGATGTGATTTAGATCTTTTCCTGTCCTCAAATGACTTCAAAAACAGCAATCCCAGACCATCGCACAAGCAGCAGTCTGGAAATGCCCTTTCTTGCTGATAGGATTGGCGCACAAAGGGACATAAAATTTCCTCTTTTCTCATTTTCAGTTTTGTTTTAAAGAACTTTAAAAGCACAAGAATGGTCTCATTGCAATCTCTGCTCTTGGACTAAATCAGTGCTGGCCAAACTACGGTACGTGAGCCAAACCTGGCCTGCGGCACCAAATCATCCAGCCCATGCCACCCGTGCCACTACCAGAAGTAAAACACATCCATGCATGCATATAACACACCCACACATGCACATAACGCTGCTGTAAATGCACCCACAGCTGTCATAAATGCGATTACGACAGCCGCGGATGCATTTTACAGTGGGAGAAACCACATGACCGGCCCGCTCAATTACGTGACCATCTTGCAGCGTAAAACGTTTGGCCACCCCTGGTCTAAATCCTCCCCATGTCAGTGACATTATTGGGTAAAGGCAGGGCTATACATTCACCTGGTTTCAATTTTCTCTGTGTTAACATAGTTGTTTTCACTCCTCTATGAAGTCTGAATTTTGACAATGCAAATGGAGTCACTATGAAGAACCCAGAGCCTATGAATGTGATTTCAATATCCAGTATTCTCCTCTAAGGTCAACTTCACCACACCTGAAACCTTGAAGGATGGGTGTGGATCTACCTTATGGCCTCAGAGGCACATCTCTGAGATCCCAGAAGCACAGCCTTGATATTTTAGTCCCTGTGATATTTGTTATTTTAACTCTTATTATTTATATATTATTTATTGTACCAGTATCTGCTGTTTTATACCACATCAAAGGTTTAGTCTGTTTTAGCTTTTGTGCTGACTTTTTAATTGTTCCACCACCACCCCATCCACCACCACCCCATCCTATTATAAGATTATTACTGAAGGAATGTATTCCAAGGGGTTTACAGTATTTCCTTAGTCCTTGTTACAGCGTACTGTAGAAGTCTTTCCCAGCCCCTCAAAGGAGAAGGATGAGATCAAATGCAAAACAAAGGAAGCCAAGAAAGGATCACAGGATGTATCTTATAAAGCCTACAGGTACAGTAATACCTCATACAAAGTCCGCTTCATACAACATCGGATTCATACAACATCGGCTAATTCCTTGGAAAAAGTTGCCTCATACAAAGGCGTGCAATGTTGTATGAGGCATTGGGGTTTTCCCAGGTTGCATTGTGCCTGGGCAGTATAAAAGGCAGGACACATGCGTGCATTGCTCTTGTGGGTTTTGCATGAGGCAAAGAGTGGTTAGGAGTGGTTTTGAGCGCAATTTTGGATTTGTTGGAATTTTTTCGTCAGAATTTTTAGAAGCATTCCTGGGATTTTTACAGCATTCTTCAGGTTCTTGGACAATCAGGGTTGTTTGACAAGTTTCTGTAATGTTTTTAGCCTTTAGACAATGATTTCTTAAAGTTCTGTCAGTTTCCTGTCTGTTTCCTTGACTTTGCCCTGAAGTCTGTGCTGTTACAGTACAATGTATCTCTATGGAAATGACGTTGTATGAGGCATCGTGGCAAGGATTTGGACGTTGTATGAGGCATCGCAGCTAGGATTTTGCATGCCTCATTCAAAGTCCAAATCCATATAAAGTCCAAACTTGTGGAACCAAGTTTGGACGTTGCATGAGGTATCACTGTATATGCCTTTGGGAACAAGGGATTTTATTTCATTCCCGCTGTTGCTAATAAGACACTTCCAGGATATTTCTGGAGATTTTGCTGGCTTTCTAAATAAGAGGCTTAGGAGAGAGAGAGAAATCTGACACCAATTAAGGTCAACATAGGCATTCAATATGAACATAAGAACATGCATCTGTAACTTATCACCACTTCATATACGCATATGTGCACAAAGTGGGTGACTGTATGGAGAAGGGGTTTGTGGGGCAAACCCTTTACTAACTCACCAATATTTTTTTGGAGTCTAATAGCTGTCAACATTTGGTACCTCTCATGTTGCACCATTAACTGTATGAGAAACTGTGTCCCATAGAAAAACAGACAGGGAGTTTGTAGAAAGCCAACTGAGTTTGAAGAATTTACAATACAGTACAGTTAGAACGAAAGGAGATATCAACAAAAGGGTTAGTCAGTAAGGTATATAAATGTTTAATAGAGAATGAAGACGTACAGAAAGTTTTGACATTAACATGGGAAACAGACTTAGACATAGAAATTAAGGAAGGAAAATGGGAGAGCATATGGAAACAAAGGATTATGAAAAATATATCAGTGAGAATTAAGGAGCATTGTTATAAAATAATATGGAGATGGTATATGACTCGCAGGAAGACAAAGAGAATGAATTCTCAGTAGCTACTGTGAAAACCCTAATCTCTACCTGGTGGTATTTACACCACTACTTGAGAACATCTGCACTAGATAATTTGTTGTTTTCCCGCACACTTACTAATGAATTTTTTGACACAGTAGCCATGTTAGTCTGTGATTCAGGCATATCATATGCTTTGTTGCTTGGTAACCCACTTCCCTTGTAACATCTTGACCTCTGCATCTGATGTATATAAACCATGCCTGAAATTTTATTCCTTGTCTGAAGAAGTGGACTTGATCCAGAAAAGCTCACAGTAAAAATATAGCAGTTAGTCTCTCAATTGCTGCAGTGTTTTTATTTTCTGATATACCTACCAATGAAACACATCAGCCAAGGCCTTTTATCTTTAATTAACAATTTTCTTCTTCCCTCCCTCTTTGGGTTTCGAGGCTCTTTAGAGATACCTTTGATGTTTCAGGATGGGGAAAACATTTCATTTCTAGAAATATTTGTGGCTGGTCCCGTTAAATAATTTTGTGGTGACAGTTTCTGATAATCAGAGACTTAGAAGATGAAATGTCTTTGGTTGGCCCTGTGCTGTTCTATTCTGTGGTGTATGTATCTTCATGTTTAATGTGCTTCTAAAACTTGTTGGTAAAGATACTGTTTTGAATTTATTTGGCAAAATAAGTAGGATATTATTTACTTAAAGAATTACAGAAATACATACTGGGTTTTGTTTGGCTTCCTCCCAGGAAACTATATGTAAGAATGCAGCCTAAGCATCCAGAATATTCAAAAAGGGAGGATGAGTAGTCAATTTGTTTGTCTATCCTTCATATCCCAGTACCTGTTTAAGATGCACCTGCAAATTAACTACTGCTGAATTCAGGCTTGCGGTATACTTTTTGTGCAATGACAAGTGTAGTTTATCATCTCCCTATCACTACTACAGCTCTATTTCACCCTATTCCTTCCAAAGCCTAAGCCATCTCCTTACTAGCATCTTAATGTATTGAAATCAGGAACAATTACTAGAGGGTCAAAAAAGATTATACATATATATTTAGCATGTATTTAGAAATAGTATTATCTCATGTGATGAAAGGTCTGGGTTTCCACCCATAGCACATGCTTCCCTTTGTTTAACTATTTTGCAATTAGAGTGTTTTATTTTATGACTGGAAATCTTATGGCTGAGATAAGCATCGCCAAGAAAATCTCATCATTGGTGAGGTGAAAAACAACATTGATCACAGGGCATATGCATTCGTCTTAATGTCTAGGTCTGACGAAAAGATGGCATGAAAAAGATCTGCTTAGTGTTGGGAGGAACAGCAACCCTTACCTGTAACGCTCCTCCTGCAAACACTGAGTCATGTAAGTATAGTCTCGTTGCAGCTGGGCCTTAAGGTCTTCCATGGAGTCCTCCAGGTGTGATTGAATGTCCTTTATGTCTCTCAGTTCTTCTATAATGGTCTCAAAATTATAGTGGTGACTGTCCAAGGTGTTAGATTTGGGACTGCCCAAGCCACCAGGGCCTGCCCCAGAGTTGCTGCCTGCTGCTGACCCAGAAGTGGCACTGGAGCATTCATCATCACTGCCATATTTGGGGCTTGACACCAGAGTGGCACTGCCACTCAGAGTTCGTGAGGATTCTTCAGGGTGCCCATCATCCAGTGTGTCCTTTAAGTGGGCAATGTTGTCTGCACTACCAAATTTGTTGCGGATCAAGCTGGCAAACTCACGGGGCTTTGAGACCACAGCTGTGTGGGTGGCTTGAGAAAGGCCTGACAATCCGCCCTTGACACCTTCCACCACACCACCTCCAAAGCCACTGATGCTGGAGCGGACATTGGCCCCTACATCCTTGAGGCCCTGGTGCATGTCCCGGAAGACGTCTTTGGGCTGGCGCGAAGGCCCATTCTGTTCAATCTCCTTGAGCTTTCTGTGGTAATGCTCAAGCTTCTTGTGCAACTGGGCAATGGTCTGCGCTGACTTCTGGTTCTTTTTCTCAAAGACCTGTTTGATACGAGAAGCCTGTTGCTTATCAGCATTGTTAGCTAGCTTCAAGTACTCGGCCACGTTGTCATCTCGGGCTTCCTGCTCAATCTTGATCTGCTCAGTAATCTTAAGGATCTTCTGGTGCAGGTGGTCAATGGCAGCTTTTGTCCTCTGTGGGTCCGGATTGCCATCTGGAACATCAAGGCATATGTTGCCATCAGCATCACCATGGCTTGCATTTGAAGGCAGGCTGAGTTGGCTCACATCTCCTTTGTCCAACTGTTGAGGGAGGAAAAGGAAAAGCATGGAAATACAGGAGTCAGTGCTTTGATACATTTTTATTTCCTGGTTCAAATATTGCAATAATGAATAAACAAGGATTATAAACTACTGATAAACTTAAATAAATATCTGAAAGAACCAAGAGACCAGGTTTAGTTTAGTTATTATCAAAGCAAATGTATAATTGATCAACCATCTGACTTCCAATTGCTTCATTACAAAGTGTTGATAAAAGTGTCTGTTACCAAACTCTTGAAACAGATGTCTTGTTGGAATTCTAACTAGGAAAGGCATCCCTTTAAGAACAGGATACCTATCAGTCCTGTATACAAGAGCACTATAGAGTGAACTGCATATTTTCTTTTCCATCCATTTGGAAACATCTCATAATAGCATACATCCTTCTGTGATAACACTAAAGAGCCAAGTAGCTTTAAAAAAACCTCAAAGCCAACAAAGCTGTAGAACACTAAACAATATATCAATTTTAATTTCACCTTAACATTGTTTGTTAGGTTTGGTTGTCTGTGATTCTTATTGCTAGAAGAAGAAAAATAGCATTCTTACTATGGAATAAAAAAATGCTTGTTGCCCTGCAAGAAAACTAGGAAACTTTTCCTGAGATAGTGATATCTTTTTTTTAAAAGACCTATAAATTGTAACCTTGACTTACAGTATTTTTCTTCCACAGACCAAGAGATGGAGCCAGTATGATGTAGTTGTGGATACAATGTAAGACTAAAGTCAGGAGAGATGGATTCGAATTCCCACTTTGGACATGGAAATTGATTGCTGAAGTGTAATAACAATGAACCACTTCTTGAACATATCACATGCTGTACCGCAAAAAGTCAAGTAGGGTTGCAGTGAGTCACAAGTGACTTGAAGAACAGGGGAACAAAAGAAAACACCTTGATTATACTGGTCAACTAAGGTAAATAAGAAAACGGAAGTCAAGATTTGTATCACACCATGTATAAAGCAATAAGACATGGGTGAAGAATGTCCAACCCATGGAGGTTTTCGGTTGTTCACAAATGCCCTCAATTGGTTCCTGGGCCAAAAACAGTTTGCCACATCTACCTAAGAGGTAAGAGGACCAGAGAAAATCTTAAAATATTTATTTGGGCAGGGGTTCTCAACCTTTTCAAGTTGGGTCACACTCCCTCAAACAGTTGAGGGGCCCAAACTGGTTGTGCCCCCCCCCCCTTTACGGCTGTCGTAAACACATTTACAATGGCTGTATATGAGTCCTTGGCCAATTCTGGTGGCAACGGCGGCGGTGTCTTAGGGCTTAATGCAGTGGTGGGCATCAGCAGGTTCGCACCAGTTCACCAGAACCAGTAGCAGAAATTCTGCTGGCCCTGCCCACCCAATTTTTGAAATAAAGTAGTCCTAATTCGGGTGCAACGCAGGGCTTGTCCCCCTGGCCACACCTGCCATTCCACACCCACAGTGTGGTAGTAATTTTTTTTGAGCCCATCACTGGCTTAATGCTTCTGTGTGCCTCAGTTTTAAATTACAGAAAGATAATTCTGGAATGAGGCTGGAAAGATAAATAGTTGATGACTGTTGCAACAATTTACAAATTGTGGTGGTGGTGGGGAATCCTGCTTGCTTAGTATTGACTTGATACGCACACAAACCTGCTTCAAAATCCATCATCTCCAACTGCTTGCTCATTAAACCACACTGCTTTCTCATTTGAAATGTTCAGCCAGTTCCATTATACATTGTCTTTGCTATGTAAATTGTGACACAATTGTGAGTAGCCTGGAGCTTGCAATTAGGAGATGCCAAAAGTTAAGTATATTCAGCAGACACTGCCTAATTTAATACCGCTGTGCATTCATGGTAAATCCTCTAATGCTCAAAGCCCTTTAAAAACTGACATAAAGTGTAGTATCAAAAAAGCCTTCCACTTTCCAGAGATGAAACTGAGAGTGAAAGAACGATTTCACACAATAAAAAAATGCCTGTACAAACTAGTAATTCCAGCCATCCCCAAATATGTACTCACATGTTCAAATATAATTATAATATTAATAGCAATTTAGCATAAAACATAACATACACTTGCAGGCTTTGTTCATGTAGAAACTAAGAAAAATAGATATTCAGTATTCAGCGGCCACATCCTTAATTCCATACTCCATATATTCATCCTGATGCCTATTACATTCCTTGTTCCTGCCAGTATGTACCTGAAGGTTTGTGTATAGTGAAAAGATGCTGAAGATAACAAAAAGATCTGTATTACCTTCTTATTGTGAGAATGGAACATCTGGTTCACCAGATATTCTGGTCTAAAGCCCCTGTCGCTCCAACCCAGCAATCCAAAATATCTGAAGGGCCAAAGATTCATCATTCTTATTCTAGATTCTCACATCCACCTTACTTTGAGGACCAATCCACACAATAAATGTATCAGAATACCAATTTTGCATGGTTAACAAAGTTGGTCCCATCACAGCTAAACAATAACTATTTTAACTAATAATAAGTAATTGTTTGCTGTAGGAACAGGCATTAACCAATGTGTGCCTAAAAAGTTAATAAATGCCTCCCATATTTCCAAATACTGTATTATTCTATAAAAATATCACAACAACCAGACAACATTAGAGAAGGTACTGGATATAACAGAATTTGGGAAAGACTCTCCCCCATATCCTTTAGGCTTCAAGCCGAAAGAAATGTTTGAGAGTAAATTAACACTTCTATTTCAGTAAAACGAAAGTGGAAGTCTTAGAATCCTCATAGAAACAATTTTTTTTACCATTTTTTACCTCAGATCTCCAACATCGTCTTCACCTGCATATCCAGCTGGAATGTCAGCATTAGCATATATGGATGTGTCAACGGCTCTATGTTCTGGGAAATGTCTAAGCACCTGTTGAAAACCCGCACCCTTTGGATTTAACTATCCTTTCTCTATTGGCCCTGAGAAGCAAGGGATGGGTGACTTGTGCAGCGTCTAAGGCTCAGCCCAATCTCAGTAAATACTATCACAAACCACAACCATATTCCCACCTCTAAACAAGTGTCTGACTTACATATATTAAATGGTTTTTATGGTGCGTTGATTAGAAGCTTAACTCTGCTACCTAACTATGTTTCACCCACTGCTCACATAAACTGAAACTGGTTTTAAGGTACTGTTCCTTCAACTCCTGTTTTGATTAGTTTTCAGCTCAATATTTTGGAGGGAAGGTAGAATCCTATTGACTGTTCAGAGGTAATTTTACCCTTTACAAGCCTTCTTGGGAAAACAGCTGGCTCCTAGGTTTAAGCCACACCAGCCTTAGTTTACATCATACCTTCTTAAAATATTCAGCCGGTTCCACCACTTTCTTCATTCTCATAGTAGTTTAAGCCACACTGCTGCGCAAAGGAAGATCTCTGGGAAATAAAAACCACGAGAGACAGCTCCAAAACTATCCAGAAGCTACTGGAGATCTGCCCAGACTACTTTTATCTTTCTGCTACAGCCATCCTACTGATGTGTTTTGCTGGGTGATAGAGGGAAGAGGAGGGGAAAACACAGCCCAAACACATCATCATACATGACAGACACAAACTTGAGAATCTTATTAGCTCAGCACATTTTAAGAAGCAAAACAAAACAAAGGACTGTCGACTTTATAAGCACTGCCAGCCAACCTATTCTTAGCTCCTGCGTTGCTCTGGGGGGGCTTTCCAAGGTCCAGAGCAAGTGAAGAGTCTTTCCTACTCTCTTATCCACTTGCAGGAACTGAACCTGATCATACAGGAAACAAGACCCCCCCCTGCCCCCCCCCCCCCCCCCTGCAAACTATTTTGTGTATAAGGACGATAAAAGCAACCCAGAAAAAGCAAGCCTGGTGGAGCAGAAAGAGGAAACCTGGTCAATTCATCAGAGAATTTGCTCAACTTCTGTTTCCATGAAGTACAGATATATTTCAGAGGCCAGGTCAGTTGCTTCTCCTTTTTTTAATGGGACAGTTCGTAACTTCTGGGGAAATGGAGAAGCTGCTATTAGGAAATGGCATAGGAAGGAAAGAGCTAAGCAACCTCTTCTGAACATACTGAGGGAAGTAATCTGTGTTTTTGTTGGGGTTAAGAATGTCTACATAGTATTTACTGACAAGGGTTTCATTGGGACAGAGCAGAGCAATCAGTGGCCTTCACAAGCTTCTCAGTGCTCAATTTGATCAGAGTATATAGGTACTTTTTTTCCCCTGCCCCATGGTGCCGGGAGGCCTGGTCTTGGAGGCCAGCTGGTTCTGGGCTGCCTTCGGCCTATGAGGCAATCAGGAAAAAAATGCCACTGGCGTGAATTTGTTGAAGGTGGATCCCAGTTTGCCAAGAAATGACCCACACACTATGATCACGGAGCCATCTCCTGTGGCACATATGAAATGCGACATGAAGGATTTAACACTGGGATTGCAATGGACTGCTGCAGCCTTAAGGATATGGAACAGGTGCGCCTCCACAGCCAGTCCATCTGGCATGGCCTCTTCCGTCTCCGTGACCATTGGGAATCAGAGTTCCTCCTCCACTCATTTTGCCTTAAGCACTATGGGGTGGTATATAAGTGTGATTGCTTTAAAGTTTAACAGCCAGAAGCTAAATGATCATTGCCCGAAGATATAAACCTACCATAACCCCAACCCAGAATTAATGCTAATTATCTCTTGCCTGATGTTCAATCTGGATCCCCTACTAGGAGTATATTACATAGCATCAAAACAAGAGATATGGCACTGTTTCACCCCACACTCCACCCCACCGCCACTGGCCATTTGATCTGAGGTCTCTAATTTTAAACAAAGCATTAGTATGGGGTGGGCTGTTCATCTTTCTCTCCCTATAATTTTACAATATGAGACCTGTAGTGTGAACAACCTCACTGGATAGAGGTTCTCCTCCTTTTCCCACTGTGGGACTATTAGTAATTTAATGTGGGGTTTTTTTTAGGCTCAAGATGCTAAGACGCTGACTGGAAGGCAGTAGGTCAGCAATTCGATTCCCGAGTACTGCAGGACGGAATGAGCTCCTGTCTTTGTCCCAGCTCCTGCCAACCTAGCAGTTCAAAAGCAAGAAATTGCAAGTAGATAAATAGGGACCACTTCGGTGGGAAGGTAAACAGCGTTCTGGGCACTCCGGTGTCTAGTCATGCCTGCCACATGACTGTGGAAACGTCTGCAGTAGCAGACAGCACTGGCTCTTCAGCTTTGAAACAGAGATGAGCACTGAACCCAAGAGTCGGATGCGACTGGCTTTCGAGCAAGGGAAACCTTTTGTGAGAAGTGGTTTGTGGTTGTGGAAGTTAGGACATGTGAAGAGCTATGCTAGATCTGAACCAAGGACTACGTAGTCTAGCATTTTATTCTCACAGTGGCCAGCCAGATGATGGTGGGAAACTGAAAAGCAGAATATAGATTAAATTAGCACAATTCAACTTGTGCTCATTAGTAGCGGATGCTTCAATGCATACTGCCTCAGACATTGAAATAATATATGGCTGTTGCGATTTGTGGCAACTGATAACCTAATCCTCCATGTAAGTATTGAATCCTTGTTTAAAGATGTGCAAATTCATGACTATCATGTCTTTAGTTAATCTTTAGTTCCCCCTCTCAGTAAATATCAGAATCTGCCATATTCATTTTAAAGGGGTGGGGGGAGCTTTGTGAAAAAAGAAAATGACCAAAGAAAGTATAACTGGAAAATATGACTCAGAAGAAATATGTGTAGGGGTGTGAGATATCTTTCCACAGGCTGCCAGAGCAATTATGTCCATTTCCTAAACAGGACACATCAATTACACGAACACATTTTTTTAAATAAAAAAGCCTGACAAACAAAAACCTCTAGCTAAATGAACTGCTCATGCAATGATCCTGGAATACTTTTGTTTTCTTTTATTTAATGTCCGAAATCCATTACTACCGTATTTTCCGGTGTATAAGACGACTTTTTAACCCCGAAAAATCTGTGCCAAAGTTGGGGGTCGTCTTTACGCCGGGTACTCTGGAGCCAGGGGCCGCCCGGCGGGGAAAGCCATTCGCCGCCGCTGCGCGAGGCCTCCGGAGCAAGGGGCTGCCAGGATACCACCACCCCCAGCCTTGCGGCAGAGGTGGTGAATGGCTTTCCCCGCCGGTCAGCTGCTGCTCCTCCTCCTCCTCCTCACCCCCGGCTGGGGGTGGTGGTGCGGAGGAGAAGGAGCATCAGCTGACTGGCGGGGGAAAATCAGCCACCGCCGCGCTGCTGCTCCTCCTCCTCACCCCCCCAACCCCGGCTGGGGTGGTGGTATCCACGAGCCACGCCTCCCCGCCCCCTTCACCGGCGGGGAAGGTAAAAGGAGCCCTGTCGGGCTCGGAGGCACTGCGAGCTGCGCCTCCCCACCCCTTTCACCGGCGGGGAAAGTAAAAGGAGCCGGTGAAGGGGACAGGGAGGTGCGGCTCGTGGTGTCTCTGAGCCCAACAGGGCTCCTTTTACTGTCCCCGCCGGTGAAGGGGGCGGGGAGGTGCGGCTTGCGGCGGCTCCAAACCCGACAGGGTTCCTTTTACCTTCCCCGCCGGTGAAGGGGGCAGGGATGCCACGCGAGCTGCACCTCTCCGCCCCCTTCACCGGCGGGGAAGGTAAAAGGAGCCCTGTCGGGCTCGGAGACACCGTGAGCTGCACTCCCCGCCCCTTTGACCGGTGGGGAAGGTAAAAGGAAGGTGCGGCTCGCGGCATCTCCGAGTTTGACGGGGCTCCTTTTACCTTCCCCGCCGGTGAAGGGGGCAGGGATGCCGCAAGCTGCACCTCCCCGCCCCCTTCACTGGCGGGGAAGGTAAAAGGAGCCCGGTGAAGGGGGCAGAGAGGTGCGGCTCGCAGTGGCTCCAATGAGGCATGCCACGAGCCATGCCTCCCCGCTCCCTTCACCGGTGGGGAAGGTAAAAGGAGCCCCGTTGGGCTCGGAGATGCCACGAGCCGCACCTCCCTTTTACCTTCCCCGCCGGTGAAAGGGGCGGGGATGTGCGGCTCGCGGTGTCTCCGAGCCCGACACGGCTCCTTTTACCTTCCCCGCCGGTGAAGGGGGAAGGGATGATGCGAGCACATGTAACCAGCATGTTGGGGACA
Source organism: Bradypodion ventrale (assembly GCA_035047345.1). NCBI lineage: Eukaryota > Metazoa > Chordata > Lepidosauria > Squamata > Chamaeleonidae > Bradypodion > Bradypodion ventrale. Next base: position 64,856,437 of record JAWDJE010000004.1, read on the forward strand.
AAACTTAGTGGTTAAGGCGCTGAACTTGGAGACTGGAGGTTGGGTTTCAATACCCAAAGGCATGAAAGGAGCCTCATTCGGGCATCCCCTGAGTGGAGTTTCACCAGCAAAAATCTTTTCAACCCAGAGTAACCTCTGACATGAATTTATTATTACGTACTAATTACTTTGTGAACCACCCAGAGTGCACTAAGCACTATGGGGTGGTACATAAGTGTGATTGCTTGCTCATTGCTATGTACATTTCCATACACCTGCTCCTCCAAGTTAAAAGTGTATCAATGCACTATGTTACAGCAGCTTGATATCATTTTAGTAGCTATGTCAGCTTCTCCTCCTCCTCCTCCTTCGCACCACCACCCCCAGCAGGTAAAGGGGGCCATCCACAGCGCGGGAAGCTCCGAAGACGCCGCCGTTGGAAGAAGGGTAGTCATATGGCGAGTATATTGCAAACTCTACATTTTAACTAGAAAAGTTGGGGGTCGTCTTATACGCCCAGTCGCCTTATACGCCGGAAAATACGGTAAGTCAAAATTAGAGTAGGCCCATTAAATCATTGGCACTTATCCCCACTGACCAAATCCCCACTGACTTAAAGGGCCTAATGCAGTGTTTCCCAACCTTGGGTTTTTGGACATCAATTCTCGGAAGCCTAAGTCAATTCCCAAAAGCACTGATATTGACTTAGGCTTTTGGGCATTGAAGTTCAAAAACCAAAGGTTGGGAACACTGGCCTCCTGAAATTGTAACTTCTGGCTAGATTTCAAATTACAGTGGAATCTCATACAACGATTTTAATCCGTGCCACGGGGCTCATTGTTGTACGAAATAATTGCTATACGATGCATCGTATAGCGATTCTCTTTATGGTACAACAATTTTTTTCGCTAAGTGGTTTTTCCCATTGAAAAATTGTTCTACGAGTTTTTCCATAGGGAAAATTATTATGCAAGACACCATTTCCCCCCAAAACCTAATTGTTATGCGATTTTTGTTGCGATACGGGGCAATTGTTGTATGAGGTTCCACTGTATATTGTTGTTTTTAAACCATTCACTTGTCAAAGTTCCCTGGGCAGTAAAACCACATTTGTTTCTAAGCCAATCCCTCTCACACACACACCACTACTATTATTATTTTCTTACCATTGACTTTTATAGTTTTGCTGTTGTATGTCTGCCACTAATCTGAAATAAAATCTGACCTTTGGCTACAGAGATTTCCTGCCATTTAGGAAAGGGCTGAAAACCTGGCTGGCAGGGCAAGTATGGGGGGCCAACAGGGTGTTGACTCCCACTCGTTGGCTCTACTAGAAGTATACGTCCCTTTTAACTGGGAGTTAATTTTTAAGAGTATTTTAAAAGAGTTTTATGGAAGTTTTAGGGGAGTTTTAGATTCTTATGTATAAGTGTGCCGCCCTGAGTTGCCCTAGGGCAAGTGGGCGGGGTATAAACTCAAATAAAATAAATAAATAATAAAATAAATTTAGGTACACCAATTATTTTTCCTAGCTGTAATGCACTTTACAAAGTGCTGACTTTTAAAGACACTTTGCAAACTAAAGTTAGTACAGTTCCTTGATTCTGTTTACATTTGTTTGTTTTACAAAATGTTATGGCCCATGCTGCAGTCTGAAGATGCAGAGGGACTTCTAAGCGCTTTCCCCCATACCTGTTTTGTTTTTCTATCACTATCCTCAAACCATATCTACTCCTGATGTGAAAAAGGGTAACATGTTGTTCCCTCAAAAAGCAGTTTCTCTCCTTCCTTCACTTTTGCCAGCATTCAATTGTGAACCCTAGTAGTTATGCAACCTCTTTTTTTAAAAAAAGCCCTCCAAAGTGAGCCATGGAACTACAGTAGCATATGGTTCTATCCACAGAACACCTTTTATGTAGGGTCTGTATTCAGTTATTTCTACCCAGCATGCAGAATAATGGTCCCATTCTATTGTATAGGATTTCTAAAGGAACAGATGATTATTCAATTAAGAACGAGAAGAGGGTATTCATTTCATTTGTGTGAACAACAGAAGAACATGGATTACCACCTTCAATGTGAATATGCAAGTACAGTATATGGCAACACTTTAGAAACTGCCAAAAACAAATTTTCTATGCCTATAATATATATGCAAAATTCCTCAGGGGAGTTGCAGTCTTCAATTAATACACACAAAAGAAGCAATTTTTTCAGTCTGACTCAAGAATAGTACTGAGATATCACAAAATGCCTGACTCCTCAGCATGAGTTTGTATGCTTCTGTAATTAGTCATGTCTGGAAAGAGGAAGTGGACTCCAAAACATTTCAATGTGACAAGATGAGTCACGGCAATGTGCTCATGTGAGAAATAATGTCAAGTACAGTAGCTAAGGAATCTAACCAACTAGGGTCAGAGAACAAAGACAGACTTGTATCTTTTCTCTATTATTTTTAATCTCCCCATTTAATAAACTTTACCTATTTATTAGACCCTACAATTTATTTGAGAAGATATTTAAGACTAAAGCAGAAGAGTTTGTTAAACTATCCTATATGCTTTTGACAACACTGGAGATGCGTTTTCTGTATTACTTATGGAGCTGAAAAGCAACGTATGTATACATTTGGTCAGACATTCAGGCTTCTTCTTCTGTGTCTAGCCCAGACGTGAAACTGCCAAAATGAAGGCACCTTTTGGTGAGTTCATTCTGCAGTTCCTTTCGCTTGACCCAGTGTGAGAAAGGTTGCCGTTACCAGAGTACGCCCATTTGTGGTTTAAAAATAGCACAATCTTAGAGGAGGCTCTTTCTGTATACCCCAGACATTCAGGCTAACAGAATAGAAAACAGTTCGAATTGCAAGCTTATCTGCTTTTACACATGCGTAGAACGGACCTGCGCAGAACCGTTCTGCGCAGGTCCCGTATTGTCCAGAGCCGCGCTTGACAGGTATGACCTCATGTTTTCAGGTTTTAGTCTTGAAATCTCAGGGAACAGTAAACTACTGATCTGGCTACCCTCAGCTTTTATCTGCAGCTCCAGCTTCCCCTGAAAGTCCTCCAATGCAGTTGGCCAGAACAACTGACCATGCGAAGAAACAATCAGACCTGTCACAGCCACAGTTCCAGCTTTAGAAGTGCTAAAAACTGTATACAAATCACAGACTACAACCAGCAACTGCTGCCTGCAGAAAGGGACAAAGCAAATTCAGGAGAGGACTGAAGGTGGAAAAGTATGCATGCTTTAAAAATAGGGGAAATGTGTAGAGGCTTCAGAGCGTTCAAAAAAGGAAAGAGATGTGAGACGAAAGTGAAGGAAAAGGAGTCACAAATTAAAGGGGAAAGAGAAAGTGAGCTTTAGGGGAGAAAATTTACAGGAGCAGAGTCACAAAGAAGCATGGCACATGCCTTTGACATGAATAATGGCAAACTGGATTGTTGAAAAGGAAAGTGTGGTTGGCTAGATTATGTGGATGTTTTTGGAGAAGGATCAGTGGATTACTCGACTGGGGCTGACCTTGCTGTCAGAACTTCATGAGATAGAAAGCGGCAAAGCACTTCACTTGAGAGAAGAGTTGCAGCCAGCTCTTAGTGCAGAGAAGAAAAGAATGCTGAAACAGCACCTTTAAGTGCCTTGATCCCAAAAAGTGCTAAGAGCCTTCATCACCAATTAACACCATCAGGAGAAAGAACACACTCAGCACTCGAGGCTGCCTATGTGAATGCCATGTGCAAGGTAATCGTTATAGAGTCCATAGAACTGTGATGGCAAACCTTGGCATTCCAGCTGTTCTTGGACTTCAATTACCGAAGCCCAAGTCAGCACCCCTGCTGATCAAGACTTCTGGGAATTGTTCAAGAACAGCTGGAGTGCCAAGGTTCGCCATCATTGCTATAGACCCGTGATGGTGAACCTTGGCACTCCAGATGGGTTTACTGCGCCCATACGTGCGCATTTTACTTCCGCTCCAGGATTTATGAGGGGGGCGTGGGCCGGATGAACTGCAATAAACCCATTCATGTGGATTCACGGGGACATGGGCTTCTGGGAATTGAAGTCCGGGGACTTGGGCTTCTGGGAATTGAAGTCCAAGAACATCTGGAGTATCAAGGTTCGCCATCACAGCTATAGACCAATGCATCTGCAGCCAGATAACTAGCTCAGAGTTGGACAGCCTTTCTTATTCTGCTTATGACCAAAACCGTTTTGTTTTGTTTTGTTGAGTTTATTTTGTCATTGATATAGGGTGCTGAAACATGAATTTCCAGAAGAGATTAGATCAGTGGATCCCAACGTGGGGCCTGAGAGGAACTAGAAAAAGTGATACCCAGAAAAGAGGCTTAGTGGTGGCTCCTTCCACCCTAGGATGAATTTCTGACTGAGATCCAATAAGTAACCTCTCTTCATGCATTTAAAAAATGGATAAATAATTCTTTATTTAAACAGGCCTTCATGGGGCTTTATCTCTAGGGGACAGTAGTTCCTAACGTGGGGCCCATGCCCCACATAGGGACTTAAATTCCCAGAAGCCTAAGTCAGTGCTTTGGCTGACCAGTGCTTTGGAGAACTGACTTAGGTTTCTGGGAACTGAAGTCTAAAAACCAAAGGTTGGGAAACACTGGGTTAAATAAAGGGTGGGGGTGTGCGTGTGCAAAACTCTTTGGGCAAAATTAAGCTCAGCAAAAGGCTTGTTGGTATGACACAGAGATTACTGGACCCATTTTGAATAGAGAATATGCAAATTATATAACCAGACTAAAGAGAATAGTGCTGAAATCCCACCAGGATAATGGGATTACTTGGAATAAGAAGCTCCAAAACCAGTGCTTCTTGAGCTTTCATTTTTAGCCAATTACATTTTCATTTTTATAAATATGTCCAGTGGAAGGCTGATCAAACAAGGTCTCTGTAATCAGAGGGAGTTATGGGTACCAAAGCACTTGCTTTAAAAAGGTCACTTTGCTTTACAGCAGGGGTTCCCAACCTTTTTAACGGGAGGGCCGGGTCACACTCTCAGTCAGCTTTGAGGGCCGAACGGACATTTTGCCCTGCCTGCACAATGGGGGTGGCCATTTTGTCCCAACAGCTTCAAAGGGGGAGCATTTTGTTTCTCAAATGCTCTTGGAGGTGTGGGGGGCCACATGAAATGGCACCGCAGCCCAGATCTTGCCCACGGGTTTGGAACCCCTGCTTTACAGCGAAGGAGTAAAAAAGCAATGAAGGCATGACAGTTTCCTTCTGATGACCACTGACATCCCTACTCTACCACTCTCAACAACTGGAACTAATAATTCTGTGGTGGACTTCAACCTAATGATGGTATGATCAGAGAACAGTTGGCTTAGCATTACATATCATTATTGCACACTGGCTGTGAGCCAAAATCAACTTGAGCATTTTAAACAAAAATTGTCATGGTTGCCTAGGACCACAATCCGAAACAAACCTATCAGGTCACAAGACTTCTGAAACTGGTGGGACCTACATATACAGTACAGTACTGTATTTAGAATTACATTGTAGATGTCAGTTATGGGTGCAACCTCAGGTGAACCACAAGGATTATGATGACAGGAGTCTCTTTGGCTGATGCAGATCTGTTTACTAGTTTGGTTATTGAATAGTTACACCAGGGTTTCTCAACCTTTTCGGGCTGCAGGTCGGTCATCTGATTGAGCAGGCTGGTCATGTGGTTCCTCCCACCCGGAAATAAAACACACATGCGCAGAATTCTGCCAAAAATGCACCCATGGCTGTCATAAACACATTTACAACAGCCACGGGTCATTTACAGCAGCATTTTGCACATACACACGTGTGTTTTACTTCCATTTCCTGGAGCAGGAAGGGTGGTGGGCCGGAAGAATTGTCATCAGGGGCCAGATCCGGCCAATAGGCCATAGCTTAGGAACCCCTGAGTTACACTGACTTCTTGTCTCACCAACAAGGTCCCCAAGGTAGCAAGTGGTTAACTTAAAATATGTTTAAAGTTCAAAATAAAAATAGAAAGTTCCATGCATTTCCTACAAAGTCTAAATACTGTATAGGGAAAGATCCAAAAAGATTGTTTTGCTACCGACAAAAGGAGATTCCAGATGTCAGGAGAGGTAAAAGAAGCAACACCACATATTTTATAATCTTAGCAAACTTGACATTTCTGCATTTTATATAGAGCAAATTCCTCCCCAAACCTCAGCCCCACGTGGGAGAAAAACTTTACAATAGTTGAAACAAAATATAAATTATCTTTCATAGAAAAGCCAGTGGTCTCCCTTAATAATATGAAAAGGAGATGGAAAGGATCCAGCCTTGGCTTTATAAAAGGAAATAATGTTCCACGAAAACATTAGAAAAACAAATGCATGCACCAAACAAACAAAAAAAAACCTCACATCATCATCAGAAAGGCCACAGAAAAAGCTAAACCAGTTTACATGAACTGCAGCATTTCAAGCAGAAATACTGCACGTCTTTCTACAACCCTGTAAATCCCAACCTACGGCCTGTGGAACTCATTAATACGGCCCGCAGTAGCCATCTAGGCACCACCAGAAGCTACCACCACCACCAGAAGTCCAAAAATGTCACTTACTGCAGTGGCAGCAGCAATTGCACCATTATTTTCAGCTTCTTGCACACCCTCCGCTGCTCCCCTTGGCGGTGGGAGGATTTTCGGAGCATTTTCACTCCGTTTTGGGATTTTTTTGCCACATTTCTGCTGCGTTTCTGCAGCTAAACTGTGGCAGTTGGAGATTTCTGGTGTCGGGTAGAGCTTCCAGCAGTGCCTGGGCTTCCAGCGTGGAACCAGGAAGTCCCAAAGCAGCGTGTTTTAGCTGCTGAAATGCAGTGGATACACAGCAAAAAAAAATTCCCAAAATGGAGCAAAAATGCTCCGAAAAGCCTACCGCCACCATGTGGAGTGGCAGAGGCTGTGCAAGAAGCCAAAAAAAGGCGTGATTGCCACCGCCACCAAAAACGTAAGCACTGGGAGCAACCACGACTCCAGCCCCCACAGCTGAGTGTCGGAGGTGGGAACGGCCCCTAGCGGGGAAACATTGGGAACACCTGCTGTAAATGTTTTACATGGTGGTGATTCCAAAACGAAATTTACAAAACAAACTTGGCTCCACTGCTGCAGTAGGCCCAGTCTTGAAAGCAAGAAAAGGTAATCTGGTGTGCCATAGATGTCTTGAACAATGACTTCCCTCTTTCACACTATTAGCTACATTGATTGAATTTACAACATCCATAGCTGGAAACACATGGAGATCACCAAGGTGTAGATGTATACAGTATTATAGCTGCATGATAGTGTAGTTATTTTATTGAGCAGCAGAGGAAATGAACATTCTACAGTAGTGTGTATATCCTCGTCAATTAAGAGAGAGAGAGACCCATTGGCTTGCTCAGAAGATAGAAGTATTTTAGAAAGGGGAGGGGGGACTTGGTCAATCTTCTAAAAAAAAAAAAATAGTCCCCCATATTTAGCCTTGTCCCCAGTATTTAAATTATGAATTGGCTTACATGGCAAAGGCATATGGGAAATTTTCAATGTTCTATTTTATTCTCACACTTGCAAATGCTAGAACAAAACCCAATGTCACTCCACAGACCTGAGCGAGTCTCGGGGAGCACGACCAATAAAGGTGTTAAAACCAGTGCAGCTTCCTTTAATTCTTCAAAAGTACAAATGGAAGACTGAGTACTGCAGGATGGAATGAGCTCCCGTCTTTGTCCCAGCTCCTGCCAACCTAGCAGTTCGAAAGCAAGAAATTGCAAGTAGATAAATAGGGACCACTTCGGTGGGAAGGTAAACAGCATTCCGTGTGCTCCAGTGTCTAGTCATCCCTGCCACATGACCAAGGAAACGTCTGCAGAAGCAGACAGCGCTGGCTCTTCGGCTTTGAAACAGAGATGAGCACTGAACCATAGAGCCAGGTACAACTAACTTTTGAGCAAGGGAAACCTTTACCTTTACTAGTTCTGCAGAACATATTAACCTGGTAGCTTCATCACATAAGAACATAAGAACAGCCTTGCTGGAACAGGCCAAGCCCATCCAGTCCAGCATTCTGTCTCACACAGTGGCTCACCATTTGCTTCAGGGTATTCCCAAGGAGATGCCTTCACCTGCTTAGGATTCCCTGGAAATGGCATTGAGAGATATCCTGCCTATCTCTCCAACCCGGAGGTTGTCCTTAAGTATCCATAATTATAGCCATTGATACCCTTGTCCTCCATGAACTTGTCTAATCCTTTCTTAAAGCTGTCAAGACTGACAGCTGTCACCACTTCTTCTGGCAGGGAGTTCCATAGACCAGTAATCCTCTGGGTGAAAAAGTACTTTCTCTTATTTGTTTGAGAACTAGTACCCAAAAGTTTCATCGAGTGTCCCCTAGTTCTAGTGTTGTACGATAGGGAAAACATTTTTTAGTTATCTACTTTGTCCACACCGTGCATGATTTTATAAACTTCAATCAGGTCACCTCTTAGACGCCGTCGTTCAAGAATGAAAAGGCCCAACCGTTGCAGCCTCAGATGGTAAGGAAGGTGTTCCAGTCCCCTCATCATTCTGGTTGCCCTCCTCTGCACTTTCTCCAGCTCCATAATATCCTTCTGGAGGTATGGCGACCAGAACTATACACAGTATTCCAGATGGGGCTTCACCATAGATTTATAAAGAGGCAAAATGACACTTGCTGACTTATTTTCTATACCCTTCCTAATGATCCCTAGCATTGAGTTTGCTTTTTTCACTGCTGAGGCACACTGGGTTGACACCTTCATTGAGTTGTCCACCAGGACACCAAGGTCCCTTTCCTGGTTTGTCGCAGAGAGTTCAGAACCCATCAGTTTATAAATGTAATTGGGTTTTTTTGCCCCAACATGCATCACTCTGCACTTACTAATGTTGAAGCTCATTTGCCACTGTTTTGCCCACTCCCCCAGTGTCAAGAGATCCCTCTGGAGCTCCTCACAATCTCTCACAGTTTTCACTACCCTGTATAATTTAGTGTCGTCAGCAAATTTGGCTACCTTGCTTTTTACTCCTACCTCTAGATCATTTATGAAGAGGTTGAAAAGCAGGGGTCCCAGTACTGAACCTTGGGGGACCCCACTCTTTACTTCCCTCCACTTGGAGAAGTGTCTATTTAGTGCTACCCTCTGTTTCCTGTCCCTTAGCGAGTTGCTGATCCAGGACAAGACCTGTCCCTTTATTCCATGACTGGTAAGTTTATTCAAGAGCCTTTGGTGTGGGACCTTGTCAAAAGCCTTCTGAAAGTCCAGATAAACAATGTCAACTGGATCCCCCTTATCCACATGTTTGTTGACACTCTCAAAAAATTCCAACAGATTAGTGAGGCATGATTTGCCCTTGCAAAAGCCATGTTGGCTCTCCTTTAGCAGCGCCTTCTCTTCTATGTGCCTATTAATTCTATCTTTTAGGATGGTTTCCATCACTTTACCTGGGACACATGTCAAACTGACAGGTCGGTAATTTCCTGGATCACCCCTGGATCCTTTTTTGAAAATTGGTGTTACATTCGCTACCTTCCAGTCATCAGGCACAAAGCCTGATTTGAGGGAAATATTATATATTTTGGCTAGGAGATCAGCAATTTCATCTTTAAGTTCCCTGAGAACTCGTGGATGGATGCCATCTGGTCCTGGTGATTTGTTAGTGTTTAGTTTAACAAGACATGCAAGGACCTCCTCCCTGGTTATTTCTATCTGGCTTAATTCTTCGGTTTCCCTCCCTACGAAGACAGGCTCTTTTTTGGGCATGTGGTCTCTGTCTTCTTCAGTGAATACTGAAGCAAAGAATTCATTGAGTCTCTCTGCAATCTCTGTTTCCTCTTTAATAACCCCTTGCCTTCCATTGTCATCTAATGGTCCAATGGCCTTCCTAGTTGGGTTCTTACTTCTAATGTACTTAAAGAAGTCTTTATTATTTCTCTGAGTATTTTTAGCTATACGCTCCTCAAAGTCTTGCTTTGCTTTCCTGATTGTTGCCTTGCATTTGTTCTGCCAGAATTTATGTTTCTGCCTGCTGTCCTCATTTGGACAAGCCTTCCATCTTCTAAAAGAGCTTTTCTTGCTTTTGATCACTTCCTGAACAGCTCTTGTAAGCCACATCGGAGTCCTCTTGGACCTGGCAGTGCCCTTTTTCCTTTTGGGTATGCATTCCAATTGGGCGTCTGTTATTGTTTTTGTAAACAGCCTCCATGCCTCTTGGAGTGTTTGGACTCTCTCAATTTTCCCTTTCAGCTTCTTTTTTACTAGTTTCCTCATCTTTGGGAAATTTCCTTTTTGAAAATTTAAGGTCTCTGTGTTAGATTTTATCAGTGACTTGCAGTCTATGATCAAGTTAAACATAATTGAGTTGTGGTCACTGTTCCCTATTGGATCAGTCACATTAACATCTTGCACCAGATCCTGAATATTACTCAGGATCAAGTCAAGGATTCTTGTACCTAGTTGGGTCTTCAACCATCTGTCCCAGGGAACAATCATTTAGCATATCTAGGAACTTTATCTCTTTATCATGTGCTGAACAACAGTTCACCCAGTCTATGTGAGGGTAATTGAAGTCCCCCATTATAACCAGGCTTCCCTTCTTGGATGCCTCCTTTATAACATTCTCCAACTGCCAGTCTCCCTCAAGAGTTTGGGTCGGAGGCCGATAGTATATGCCTACTGTTAGACCATCCTTGTGGCCTGGTACTCTTACCCACAGAGCTTCTAATGGTGACTCCAAATCACCTAGATATTCCAATTCATATGATTTTATCACTTCTTTGACATACAAGGCTACACCACCTCCCATTTGCCCCTTCCTATCCTTCCTGTACAGTTTGTAGCCGGGGATAACTGTATCCCATTGGTTATCATCCGTCCACCAGGTTTCAGTGATACCAATAATATCAATATTCTTATCTATTGCTAAGTATTCCAGCTCCCCTATTTTGTTCCGGAGGCTTCTGGCATTTGTATACAAGCATTTATATATGCTTTCCTGATACAGTCTTTTGAGTCCAGTTGCATTGTTAGACTGCCTCTTGCATCCTTCTGCTAGAGTGCTGGTGACTAGCTCCTTGCTCTGCTCAGTAATTTTTGCATCCTCCTCACTACTCAAGTACACACTTTCCCAAACCGGATGCTGCCCAGCTCCTGTCGGCTTTCCCCCAGTTATCAGTTTAAAAGCTGCTCTGCAGCCTTTTTGATGTTGAATACCAGCAATCTGGTCCCATCATGGTTCAAATGCAACCCATCCCTCCTGAACAGATTTGGCTTGTCCCAAAATGTTCTCCAGTTCCTGACAAATCTGAAGATGTTATGCCAGCCACTGCCTTTGGATCAGTTCCTGGCCTTTTCCCCTTCCAACACAGAAACTAGAGGGCTATACAGTACTTACAAATACTCCTAGTAGTGAGTTGAGTAGCAATATCTTTCTTCCAGGACAGGGGTCTGAGTCAGAAGGAAGCATTTCTGGCGTAAGCAGCAGCTTGGGTAATAAGCCGGGCCATGCAATCTTTGTACTGGGAGACTTCTCCTCCTTCTCCTCTTGTCATGACTTGAGTTAAGGAATGAAAGACTGAACACTGGTGGGAGGTATATGAACAATTTTAAAAAGAAAGGCATGTGTGTTGAGGCTGCTTTCAGGTGAACTGATGTGTCTGAATCAGCAGCCAACCACAAATTTTCCACAGTGAACTGGCAGAACACCTAAGACTGTATTCAGAGGAGAACCACCACCATTTGGTATTGCTGAGGTCATCTATCTGCAGCAACAGATATAAAGACCTATGAACACACAGAGCATGGTAGACACCAGAGAGCTCCGAGAGTGGGGGTGCCCAAACTATGGCCTGGGTGCCAGATCCGGCCGCTGACACCAATTCATCCAGCCCGCGAAGCCCTTGTTGCTCCCGGAAGGGGAAGTAAAACACGCCCATACAGGCACATTTTACTTCTGCTTCCGGGAGTGACAAGGGCTTCACGGGCTGGATGAATTGGCATGGGTGGCCAGATCCAGCCCCCGGGCCATAGTGACCAGCCCCTTAAACCATGTGATCGGCCCATGACCCAAAAGGTTTGGGCACCCCTGTCTTAGAGGGCCTTTCTTCTATCAAGTCTCTCTGCAGCCATGTGCATAGTAAGATGTGGCTGACAAGCCAAAGAAAATAATATTTACTCAGAAATAAGCCCCACTAGGAGTACACAGAAAGAGCCTCCTTAAAGTTCGAGGCATTTTTTAACCACATTGGGTGTACCCCAGACAATGGCCACCTTGTGCCGGCTAATCTTTCTCACACTAGGTCAGGTGAACGGAACTACAAAATGAACTCACCAAAAGGTGGCTTCCTTTTGGCAGGTGCACATCTGACCTAGACACAGAAGAAGAAGCCCCACTAAACTCAAGGTGACTGACTCCTTAGGACAGGGGTCACGCTCCCTCAGACAGTTGAGCGGCTGGACTGGTGGTTCCCCCTGCCATAAATGCTGCCATAAAAAGCATCTGTGGCTGTTGTAAACACGTCCACTTCAAGCAGCCGGATGATTTGGCGCCGCAGGCCAGGTATGGCCCACGGGCCGTAGATAGCCCACCCCTGCCTTAGGACTTTAGAAGCCCATATCCTAGGAGATGGGGTAAGCAGCAAGTGTCCAGTCGAGGGATGTTCCTTGTAATGTGGGCTTATGAAAAATGAGTGTAAAAAGGCAAACTCTACATCTTTCCCTGGCCTAGCCCTTTCCCAGCTAGACATCTTTTCACTTGTCTTCATCTTCTATGCTTGGAGTGGCACAGGAGCGATATCAGGGGAGGTAAGGCATTAACCCCCTCTGCTTCTGAGCAACTGGAGGTATCTGGAGTATCCAAAGCAGCTCTGCTCCTTTGATGCAGAATGCTTCCCTATCAGCCACAACATCTGACCATAGTTATGCTTCTTCCTCAATTGGCACAGACAAAACCAGCACCCCTCCATCTGCCTTTGCCTCTTCTTTAATAACTACCCTCCCTGGCCTTGTTCATCTGCCTTTGGCTGCGTGGCCCCAGCTGGGACAGCCTGTTCAGGAAAGCATGCTCACTGCAGGCCCCATCCTCTCCAAGACTTTCCTCCGCCTGTGAATAAGGTCCAGTTGGTCCACTGGGGACAGTGCACCCCTGCACATCTCCCCCTTCTCATAGAGGCAAAACAAAAGAGGATTGTTCTCATTTTACCTGAATTCACATAAAACACAGTTTGGTATTAATCACATTTGCACTTTCAGCACTATTTCATTATGTACTGTATTATATAGCAATAGCAATTACAGGAGGGAGCGAACTGCAGCTGGGCGGCTTGGGCAGCTACAAAACCACCACCGCCATCACCATCTCCGGACGTCCCCTAGGACAGCCGCCCTGGTGTGTATGTAAATTAAATTAAATTCCACTCCATAGTGCTTAAGTGGACTCTCTTGGCGGTTCACGGGTTAATTAGTATTTTTGTTCCCAACATGCTGGGTACTCATTTTACTGACATCGGAAGGATGGAAGGCTGAGCCAAATTTAATCCTTCTCAGGATCAAACTCACAAAGTTTTGACTGCACCAGGGCTTATATTATTTGAATGTATGGCTTTTTGAATGTTAGAGACTTTTTGGAGAAAATAAATAAAACATGTTTCATTAGCTGGCTTAATTGAGCACATTGCGACGATCAATTTAGAGGTATTGAAAAATGGCTTAAACATTTGACTGATGTCTGCATGGACTGAAGCAAAAATAAAACAGCAGTTTAATATAAATATTATGGTTTGGTGTGTGATGGTCAACTGGATAATAGATGTCAGTTTATACTTAACTTAGACAAAAAAACCTTATAAAGTGATAAAACAGTGATTCAACTCTGCAAATTTATATATGCAGATAATCTAGCAAGCATGAGGATTTACTGCTCCTTGGCAGGAATTTAGGGGAAGGCTATTTAAAGCTCTTTGTTTACTATCCCAGATGCTTCACCATCACTGCTGGTGCCATACCTGTCAAGTACTCCGTATTGGGCGGGATTACCCCATAATTCTGCACCGATTTTCTCAATTTCCCGCCCGGAGCTGCCACTAACCCGTAATTTGGCAGTGGGGGAAAAGTAGTTACTGCGCATCCCTTCTGCGCAAGTCCTTTCTATGCATGCGTAGAAGCCTTCTATGCATGCGTAGAATGGTTCTGTGCAGAAGGGGATGCGTAGAAGCCTTCTACGCATTTGTAGAAGCGACCTGCACAGAACTTTTCTGCGCAGGTCCATTCTACGCATGCATAGAAGGCTTTTACGCATGCGTAGAATGGACATGCATAGAAACGTTCTGTGCAGGTCCCATAATCTCCGGAGCCACACTTGACAGGTATGGCTTGCACTTCAGTTCCCAGAATCCTTCAAGCTGCATGGTCTAAGTGGCTGGAGAATTCGGGGTGCAGCAGACACAAAAAAGTAATTTTTCTAAGCTGTAATTTGGATCTTCAGGTAAACTAACAAAACCCACTTTACATTGTGAGCACAACAGATTTAACCCACTAGGTACACTCTCTCTAAAATTCTTATCTGCTTTTTCTCCCTTATCATCAAAGATAATTGAGACAACTGCCTAAAGCTTCCTGTGGCTTACTGCCACAACACCAGGAATAAATATTCAGTATGGGAAGCTAGCTATACATTTTGGTCCATATCAACCTTCAGTAGAAGCAGCAGATGGATGCATCACACACCAGTAGCATCGAAACAATAAATGCTGGATAACATCAAGAAGTGTCTAGATGCGTCCAGTCTTGCCTGGTGTCTTTTAATATATACAATGTCAATATTAAGGTCCTCATAAACCCAGGTGGCACAGTGGTTAAACTGCTGTATTGTAACCAAAATGTTGAGTGCGGCCCTGAGAGGGTACAAGGTTGACTCAGCCTTCTACCCTTCCAAGGTCGGTAAAATGAGTATCCAGCATGTTGCGGGCAAAATGCTAATTAACTTGTGAACCATCCCGAGAGTGTACTATGGGGCAGTATATAAGTGTAATTGCTATTGATGTTATGGAATCAATAGAGCAGGGGTTGCCAACCTAAGACCCGCGAGCCGGATCTGATCGACTGCACCATTTCATGTGGCCCCCACCCCTCCAAGGGCATTCAATAAACAAAATGGCTGCCCTTTGATGCTGTTGGGACAAAAATGGCCACCCTACACACACACACCCTTGTGCAGGCAGAGCAAAATAGCCGTCTGGCCCTTGAAGCTGACTGAGAGAGCGTTACCCGGCCCCTGGCTTGAAAAGGTTGGGAACCCCTGCAATAGAGAATGGAATACATAGAGATATCCATCAGCCATACACTCCCTATTTCTAATAATCAGAGGGATAGTGATATCCCAGTGGACTAATTAGTAGTCTGCACAGCTATGCTGGTCTGCCATGTTACCAGCAAACGCTGCAACATCTTAGAGACTGAAGAAAGACTCGTGACATTTTTAGAGCACATCATTTCTAGGAGAAAATTCTTGGGGGTGGGGAGGGATGGAGAGAAAGAAACAATACCTTTGCATGTACAGAGGAGAAATAGGCTTTTCACAGCAATGGCTGGTTACCCCCTGGGATGTTACCAAGTAGTTGGGATTAACTATTAAATTTAGGCCTTTGGATTTTGTTTTGTTGTCATGGATAAACATAGCAACAAAACTTTTGTAGGTCATAACTAACATTTGTTAAAGGATAGCTAATCTTTAATTCTTTTGCAGGTAAAGAGATATAAATGCTGCCTTCTTCCACAGTTCACAAACCCCCAGGTTTGGCCATGAATTGATTTATACAAACCTCTGAAGTGAAGAAATGAATAATTAAGCTGTCACTGGTGGTTAGACTCTCTTTTCTCTCGTTGAAACCAAGCTTTTGATCAGCACATCCAACAACCGCCATCATTGAGATTGCTGTTTTTAATCTATAATTCATCCATTTTCCTATTCCCCTCTTCTCTAGACTCCACAAAATAAGTATATGTGTAGAACAAACAGAAAAGATAAAGGAGAAAGAGCTTATTGGACTATTCTCTTACCCAGATTATTATTGGAAATGTTTTGGGGATTCTCTGTGCCATTGGCTGAAACCTTATTACTTAGATAGGTCAACATAACTTCATTGGTGGAACTTCAACATCAATTCAGTGGTGAATTGCCACCAGTTAAGGAATTGGTACTAGTTCCTCTTGTCACATGCCAAACCATTCAACTGCTATGTGACAAAATAAAAATAAAGCACCAACTTAACTGACGACACTTCACCACTGAAAGTTATGGCATTGGATTTATATCATTCAGTGTATGTGGCAGGAGTTTGGCCCATTATATTATTTTCACATTTGCTTGTTTATAAGTATGAGTGCAAATAGATGGCAAATTGGATCAGGCTGGACTGGGTTAAATAGGGTTGTTTAAGTTTTCATAGGACTGTGGTATGCCACTTAGTGTAGCCCTTGCATCCACATGCAATGCTCAAGTGGCTTTGAGTCAGCAAACCACACTCTTCCTCAAACCACCCTATCTGGCCTACTTTCCTTTAAAAGAAAAGGGGGAAAAGAAACAAAAAGAAGCAAAACAATTTTAAAAAACCACTCTGCCCCCCCTCCCCCCTCCTCCTTCTGGGAGGAAGCTATCAATTTTTCTTATTTTTTCTAGAAGGCAAAGCAAAGTAATCATGCTTAGTGCACTCTCTAGGTGGTTCACAACTTAATTAGCATTTTCCCCCCAACTTGCTAAGTACTCATTTTACTCACCTTGGAAGGATGGAAGGCTGAGTCAACCTTGAGTCCTGGCCAGGATCAAACTCACAACCTTTTGGTTGCCAGACAGCAGCTTAACCACTGCGAAACCAGGGTTCCTAGAAGACTTCTGCTATCCTAGAAGACTTAAAAAATAAAAACAACCTTTGTTTCCTGTCTCCGCCCTTTATGGAAGAGCAAAGGAAGCTTTCAATTTCTCTAAGCCATATGTTTTGGTTTAATCCCATCAATTGCACCAAAACAGGACAATCCTAAACTCACCCCCTGCCCAAAAAGTGGCCCAAAATAAGAAATCAAAAAAGTGCAGGTAGGCATGCATCAGGGACAGGTTGGTTCAATATGGCACTTGCATACTGTGGTTGTCTGGAAAAGGAGTGAACCAGCCTACCCCTAGAGTGGGCCAAACAGCAGAAGAAATCTATATCTATAAAACAGAGGTGTGGGTTTGTATGTGCTCTAAAGGAACCCACACCCCTAGGCCAATCTCGCTGACATTTGGCACACACATACCTTGGGCTTGCAAGATCAGCACTGTGGGGGTCACAAAACCCATTTGAGGGGTTATGCCCTCCAAATTTGGATGCAAAGGGGACACCCCCACTGACAGGAGAGAAAGCATTAGTCGTCTGCAAATGAGAGGCCAGCTGCCATTGGCTGACTGACGGACCCCATCTGCGCAAAGAGGAAGGGAGGGGGAGAGGGAGAGAGAGAAGTGCTGCTGGAAGTTAAGATGGTGGCACGTGTGAGAGTATGGTGCTGACCGAACCCTTTTCCCACCACCTCAAGCACCACGTCCTGCCCTGTCCTGCCCTGCCTTTTCCTGCCGCGCGGGGCAAAGGCTCCCCCGGGTGGCTGAGAAACACCCCCCCCCCAGCGGCCTCCTGAAGGAGGCAAGCCAGTCTCCCCCCTTCAGCCATCCTTCTCCCTGCCTCCCCACCCCCACCCCATCCATTTCCTTCTTGTGCGCCCAACCCGCCTCCCCCTACGGAGAGGGCGGGGGGGGAGTGCAAAATGACATTGATCCACTTCATGGTGCATCCGCTCCCAGGCACCAAGGACCAGCTCAATGACCGGTGAGGAGGGAAGGGAGGCCGAACAACACCCCCTCCTCCAGGAGGAGGAGAGATGAAGGAGTCCCTAATGCATGAGGGGAGGAGCCGTGCATGTTTGGGTCATTTGGGGAGGGAGATGCACAAAAAAGTGGGAAATCTGGGAAGGAAACCCTCACCCCACATGCAATCTGGCCAATATTTGCCCTCGCCGCCTTCTCCCTTTCCCCTATGATGGCAAATCGGGTGGCTATGGGACGACGGACCAACAGGACATGTCGACAGAACTATACTCCCTTTAAAGAAAAAAAACCTGAGCAAGGTCAGATAATCAGCTAGTATATAATATAGCAGGGATTCTCAACCTGTGACTCGTGGACAAGTCGCGGCCCATGGCACCATTTCATGTGCCCCCCCCCCACCTCCACCACACCAGGAAGTGCCATGTGGTGGAGGAAGGGGAAAATGGCCATCCAGCACCTGAAGCTGTCTGAGGAAGCGTGACCCAGCCTCCTGCTTTACAACTCCTGTAATATAGGATGTCTATTTGTATATGGGAGTCAGACTGCTTCCTTCCCATTCTTGATGCAAAAAAGCTGCTAAAATCTACAGCTGTTACGAACTTGTGGAGAAAAACGCAGCTGCACTTGCCTGTGTTTGATGATGCTGCCAAAAATGAACTGCTTTGTCCGAATGAACCCTCCCCAACATTTGCTAACTGACACAGCTGCCCCACTTTGCTTAATGGTAGGTAGGACTAGCTCTATTTTTGGCTAACACGTAGCATGCTGTAACCTGTTGCTTACTCTGTATTGGCTGAAGTACAAAATGAAAAGAGATGATATGATCTGAAGAACCACCGGAAATTTCTGACCTCAGCAAAGGTTGCAGATTCTAAAATACGTTAAAAAATGCTAGTGGGAATAATGAAAGTTGTAGCTCTAGTGCTGTATTCCACACTTTCTAACCACATGTGCATGGTAGGCCTGAACATAAAATCTATCTTAAACATAGTAAGCTCACTGCTTTTAGCAAAGCAAAAGACTAGCGGGAAAGGCACAAAGAAATCTGATACAGTAGAATTGGGTTAATTTAGCCATTTTTCAGATCTGCCAGCAGTCCAAGGGTGACAATCTCAAGGCGGCAGGGGTTAGAAAGTAGAGATGTGACCAAATCAATAATACAGTGGGTTTTTATTAACTGCAAAAGCGGATTTAACAAAAAAAATCGACCCCCTTTGTTAATAAAACAGCCAACAGAGCACCTACTTGTTCATCTTAACCTCTATAAAGCATTACTATTACCAAAACAAACAAAATAGTAGAAATGGGTCTTGACCAGAGCCAGTCCAAGACATGTTCCTGTCCAAGGCACAATAGCAAAATGGCACTCCCAGAAAAAGCTAGTCCATTTATTTCTTACCCATCTTGCAGAATTCCCACAAGCATTTCGACTTATCCCTTACATTAAAAATATAAGAACAACAAATTAAATTCTCCGTCCTTTCGCAACTCATGGCATTTTCTGCCCTCTTGGTAGAACTGGTTCTGGGCTGGCTCTATCGCACAGCTGAAAGTAAAGGCACTGCTACAGCACTCGAGGCACATTTTAGCACACACAAAATAGATTGGTAATCATCCCCACTTAACGTGCTGAGAAACTAGGGCACAGAAAAACACCAAGCAGCTTATGAACAATGGCAGTTGTTTCTTCCAAAGAACCTGCTCCATCTCTCAAATTTCAGGGCCTCGGTTCCTGTTAATATCCAGCTTCTCACTAATTCATCAAACTGAACTTAACTGAGAACGTCTGAACATTTAAAGCAACCAGCAAACAGGAACAACTGTTTAAGGAATCCATAGCAATGCAGAAAGAGCTATTTCGTTGTCTCTCAATATTACAGCCAAACAATAAAAAGGATACTCTTGGAGTTGATGTAAATGCTGTTTTGATCTCCAGTGTCCTTAGTCTAAGACTTCTGCCATCCTAGAGCATTTCCGTTTCTTCTTCAAAGTTCCTGCTAAGAATAACCTATAATTTTCCTTTCCATTGTGTTCCTTTTGATCTTGAAAATGCTCCGTCTGGTTTACTTGCTCTGGCTAAGACATTTTCTTGAGCTGCTCAGACTCTTCAATGCTCTGAGGGGATTTTTCATTGCTCAGACAGTTGTCAACTCGGTCAAGAAACCCAGCCTTTTAAAGGGCATGAAGAGGCAAAGTCTTGAAACCTAACACGGTCAAAAGCCAACTGGCATGGAGAAGAGAGCCAGTGCTGTTCCCCAATCACGGCCAACGAGAAAATGCCTTGTCAGAAATGGCAAATGCTGACAGACCTTCCAAAGTGACACACTCTAGTCTGAACTACAGACAGCTCATTGAAGGCATGACAGGATTTTCAAGGATGAGAAGCACCCACTCTTTGAAAACCCATGGGACTAGACCGCCATTTTCTATTTTAAATGCACACAAAAACACCTCACAACAACCTCAAGTTACCACATTAAACTTTACAGAAATTAGGGGAAAGGTAATGGTTCAGTAATCAGAACAACAGAAAACAGCATGTTCTCCAACACCACCACCACCCCACCCCCTAGGCATAGGACTTGTTAGATTTGGAAAGACTGTAGACTTTACAAATGGGGGGAAAGTTGTTTTGTAGGATTTTGAATATAAATATAGCTATGATTCAAATTATATTTATTTCAAGTCACTTTCATAATTAGATGGGTTTGCGTGGAGACCAAAGTTAAGAGGAAATGTTTAACGGACTGGCATTAAAATAGGTTATGCCACAGAGCACAGTTTATGACTAAGAGTCGCAAGGAAACTGGCAGCTGTTGATTTCATTTTTACAAGGAACAGGTCAAGCAGCACCATTCCATGTCTTCTACTAGGTGGCCCATAAATCACTACCCGTCCTCTCTGTGGGCACGTGTGCCATCTCCCCAGGATTTGCCCCACCCCTCTGACCAGCAGTCCAATGTGAGAGCTTCCTCCCTCCTCCCAGCACAGTTTGCCCCGCCTCTCTGCCCGGCAGCCCAATGGGAGTGCTTCCTCCCTCCCCCAGCAGAGCCCTACTCTCTTTGTCCCAGATAGGGGCTTTTGGGCCACCCCGTACAGAGAAAAATAAATGAGTAAGAACATGAGATAGTCAGCTTCATAGTTACAAGTACAGCTACCTTAAGCTCTATAAGTTATACATTAATTTGCTTTTCTTTGGTGATTTAAACATAAAAAATCAACAGTGGGTTCAGTTGCATGTGGATTGTGGAAGCACTGCAGCTTTGAAGAATGGTCTCTACAGGGGGGAAATGTTTATGGTTTCTTTCTCACCCTTATCCCCTTTTCCTTTTGGATCTTGTCTGTTTTGATTATAAGCCTGAGGAACAAGGTTCCTCTTATTAATCCTCTTTGTAAGTCACTGTAGGAAAGTTTTCAATCTGTAAAACAGAGCAATCCCTCGACACCCAATGGGGTAAAAGAGGAAGCGAAGAAGAAGAAGAAACCGGAGCAAAAATGCTTCAAAAGAATACAGAAAATGCAGTTCTGTTCCAATAGAATCCCAAATGGAAATCCCTCTTGTGAACCAAGAGTGACCGATCCTAAAAAAAGTAAAACCTTTACACAGAATCCTATATAAAGGTTATCAGTTCGAAAGAGAATACACAATTCAACAATAACTCAAAACTATGACATCAACCCTATATATAAACAGAATATATTTAAATAGCATTAATAGATAAAACAAATATCTGACAGAAATAACTGGTATCCCCCATTATGAAGGTTTATATTTTTATAATCTGTACCTTCTAATGCACCCCTTCTGTCCTACTTTTTCTGCAGATAATTTAATAAATAGGCTTAGTGATATAGACAAAGAATGCATCACTATCATGCTCTCTCCTTCTCGAACCAATCAAAATAAACATCATGCATCACCTCAGTGGCAGTATGATTGCATTTCACTGCTGGATGCCAGAACACATGCATGTAGCAATCACTGCATGCTTTTGTGAAACATTCAAGAGAAAAAACTATACATGAAACCTGACCAGTTGTTCATTCCAACAAACTTAACACTGATGTCATCTTCACATAGTTGTGCTGATTTAATCTAGTCCACCAGCATCAAGCTTGAGAGAATTCTGGAGTCAACCAGAGTTTCAAACAGCTGTGTTTCTGGTATGTGGAAAGACTAAAGAATCTTTACAACATGGATTTACTACTTCAAGAAGAGAAAGAGGTGGATGGAGGGACACAACTGTTGCTGTCATTTTTGTTAGGCCAACTTCATGTCAAGAGAGCTGATATGGAGTAAGCTGTGCAACAGAATGAACCAGAATATTTTACAAGGCCAAAACTCAGTGGCACACACAGTGACTGGAGCAGGGCTGACTCAAGATATTTTGCTGCCTGATTCACAGCAGCAAATAACTCTTCCTCCATCCCCATCTAATCAAGATCTACAATACAGAAAAGCCAGCCAGGGTATTTTGGCACATGCAGCAGAAAATCCCAAAAGTACCCAGGAGTAAAAATACATTAGGAATAAGTTAAATAACTAGCAATATGTTGCTCTTTCACAATGCTTAAAATGTACCAGCTGAGGCAGGCACCTCATCCTACCACATTGTAGAGCTAGTCTTTGTCTGGATTTCTAAAAAAATAAAATAGACTAGCAGCATAAGGGCTGGATGAATGAGATTAAGACTGAGGTCTTGTGGCTAAATTGAATATCAGTCCTATTTAAAACAGACACATTGAAATCAATGGAACTTGTCAGTTGTGACTAGAAAAATCCTATCTCATTATGTCAGTTTACTTAAAGTAGAACTAACAGTGGATTTAGCTCATGGCACTTAGAAGAGGGAAATTAACACTCTTCTCTGTACTGTGGTCTGGACGAGATCCCTCCCATCCATGCACAAATATCCATGTGTCAATTATGCTTCTAGCACCAGATGTTACATTTCTCCCTTAACATATACATGTGTATTGATACACTTCTTGTTTAGATTACATTTATATTACACTGTTGTTAGAACTGCAGAACTGAAGGTGGCCCTATGGATCATTGAGTCCAACCTTTGTCAAGAAGTGAGGAATCAAACTCCCAACCTCCGACTCTGCAGCCAGATAGTTAAACCACTGAGCAGCTCAGCAGTTCCTAGACGTTTTAAACAATGAATTCAGAAAGAACATACAGTATTGAAATAACTGCCTTCAATTTTTGTAGCCCTCAGAACTCCTTTGTATCCTCTCTGACTCAAAAATGTGTTCCTGGATCAGATCAACTTTATGTATGCAACCTTCTATTACTGATTAATTTTCACAGCTATGAAGCAAAGCTGGAGAAAGGTCAGCCATCCTGTTGGAGGTATGATGGGAGGAAACAAGGATGCAGTACAGTATTAGAAAGTAGGACTTCAGGAAGAATGGATCTGGCCAGATCATCCTGCTATGGTAATAGAGTAGACCATACTGCCAGCGACTCAACGCCAAGTGACAGGTGGCAGTTAACCAAACTGACAACCCTGGAGACTAACAACCTTGGGTGCCGAAGCCTACAGGGAAGGGTGATGGTCCCAAGTGGATTAAATCCCACTTGAATCCATCTTGAGGGACGGCAGCAGCTTCATTATTTATTTATTTATTTACATGATTTCTACCCCCGCCTTCCTCATTCTGGGAAGATCCAAGGCAGTTTACATCATAGATTAAAACAAACATAGATTAAAACAGTTAAAAACGTTAAACCCACCCACCCACAATACCCCCCCCCCAACCCCTTAAGAAAAAACACACACAGTTTAAAAACTCCCTGGGACTGATGAGGACTTTGCATGCCAAAAGGGCTCAGGACCAGAAAGTGTCTCATAGAACCACTACATTATGTTCTCAGGACAGTCTTCATGGCTGATTGCCATGAGCATTACCAATATTCAGAATCGGATACAGCAGAAAAGAAGTCCAAAAAACACCTGTTGACCCAAATTTGACATATTTAATGCTGATCGAAGAGGAGCGATATACGGTATCACTGTTCAAGGTAATTCTTTGTGCTCCTTAACATCTATACAAATGGCCATAGATCTGCGATGGCGAACCTTGGCACTCTAGTTGTTCTTGGACTTCAATTCCCAGAAGCCCAATTCCTTGTGAATCCACACAAATGGGTTTACTGCGCTTGGCACTCCAGGTGTTGACTTCAGTTCCCAATAGCGCAAGTCCCTGTGAATCCACACGAATGGGCTTACTGCTCGTATGCGTAGTAAACTCATTTGTGTGGATTCACAGGGACTTGGACTTCTGGGAATTGAAGTCCAGGAACACCTGGGGTGTCAAAGTTCACCTTCATGGCCATAGATGTTTGGGGGAGGGAAGAGATACATTTCTGGCCACTTGAGGGAATCGTATACTTCACCAAACCCGTGTTGTAATAGTGTAGAAAAAAATTAGCTGATGTCCATGGATGAATTGTGAGCAGCATATAAATGTGAAAATAATAATAATAATAATAATAATAATAATAATAATAATAATAATAATAATAATAATAATAATAATTGATGATGATGATCATGATGATCATGATGATCATGATGATCATGATGATTGCTTGTGCATTTCCATGGATATTTGGATGGCTCCCATCACAAAATGAAAAGCTAGACTGACCTTTGGTCTGCTAGAGCATGGTGATGATTGTTGATACCTCCCTATATATTTAGATTACTTTAAAATCTAACTTGTGAATTAAGAAACTTCTTGGGATGCAGAAGATAAGTAGTGCTGTCCTAGAAGGCTCCAACAAGTTATTTAGTTTGAGCAGAAGTGAAAGAAGCATTTGCTGTGGGTTTTTAAAAAAATATTATTTAAGACATGATGAAATCCCAGCCCTCCCACTGAAGAAAGGCAAATACTGTAAATAGTTCAGCACAGCTGCTCTGCCTCTGCTACCCACATGATAGCACAATCAGCCTGCTTCATCACAGATACAATCATCACACCCTCCCAAATCACATCACAACATCACTCTTCCCACACTCTTGGTGGGCTGCAAAAAAAAATAACAATCACAGCAATCTCCCTCCATTACAACCACCATGACCATCACCTGAACTATAAATTCCCTGTCAAGTACTCATGGTGCTGTATTTTGTTTAATAGGTGCATTGGGCCATGCTGAACTATTGTTTAAACATTGTTTGAATGCCCTAACAAAGCTACAGGCACTCTTGGTACTTTAAGAATTCTTTCTCCTAGAAATCAGCCAAAGTAACGCATACTAACATGTTCTGTAGCTGGGGCAATTAGATGCCTCTTTGTTCCACTTTTCGACCCTCTGCTTTATTATTGCTCCACCCCTCACCCTCCTCTCGTCATCCACCTTCCAAAACATGAACAACACACTCCAATTCCTCCTACATAAAGTGGAGGGTGCATGTGCAGAATAAACACTCACCTCCATATGAACCATCTTGTTGGATCAGGCAGGCTGTACAATCCTAGATGACCTTCTACCCCTCTCTCCATGAACCGATTCGGTCTAGGCTTCCGGTG
Organism: Bradypodion ventrale; assembly: GCA_035047345.1. Lineage (NCBI taxonomy): Eukaryota > Metazoa > Chordata > Lepidosauria > Squamata > Chamaeleonidae > Bradypodion > Bradypodion ventrale. The sequence goes on from JAWDJE010000004.1 coordinate 64,881,836, forward strand.
GGTAGCAACCCTTCTTGCAAATGCAGGGAATGAGAGAGGGAAAATCCTACTCCAGCCATCCGGGTGGACTCCTTCAACCACACAGGATGGGAGGATGCTTCTTCCATTCCTCCTTAGCCCAACAGCACCCGCAAGCCATCCCAGCTGAGTGGCAGCCAGTAGGGATTAAGGGCTGGGAGGGGAAATCCAATCATTCTCATCCCTCCTGCCCAGAGGCTACCCGGCAATTCCATATCAATAATCTCCTTCTGTCAGCCTGTTCCAGGAATGGCTGGCAGGTCACCAAAGGGGAGATTAGTGAAATAATGAAAATGTTCCCCCACCCCCATCCCCATCAGCATGCTTTGCTGCATAAAATGTAGACATCGGCCCACAGCGCCACCATCCCCGGCTGAGAAAGATGCTTCCGGCTGCCAGCAGTACTCTGATCTACTGATGGGAAATCTGTCTTCTCCACCAGCACTACAGTGATTCTTACTGTGGGCAGCAGCTGCCCCTGCTGGCCACAGATAAAAAAAGGCCGAGCACAGTGGGAAGGAAATAGCTCGATCAACACAACCGTGCAACACTGTGGTGGCTTAGTGGTTAAGACACTGAGCTTGAAGACTGGAAGGTCCAGGTTTGATACTCAAGTGAGGCACAATCCTTTCAAGCCAGAGTAATTTCTGACATGAAATTTATAACAGCACAGCTGCTGCTCCCTTTCTTGCAGTGGATTCCACATATGGAGAAAACCCAATTTATGTGCAATATGACACAAAGGCTGGAATGCATTAGCACAGGATTTGTGCCTTCTTTCTTGCCATCAGGCAATATTAAATAAGACACAAGTTGTCAAATTTCACAGCTAGTGACGGGAGTTGCTGGGTGTTATGTCTGGCCAGGTTATCCAGCTATGGTAATAGAGTAGACCAGTGATGGCAAACCTTGCCATTCCAAGTGTTCTTGAACTTCAATTCACAGAAGCCCAGATCAGCAGGAGTGCTGACTTGGGCTTCTGGTAATTGAAGTCCAAGAACACCTGGAGTGTCAAGGTTCACCATCATGGGAGTAGACCATACTGCGACTCATGCTGAGTGTCAAGCAGCAGTTAACTAACCTGACAACCCTGAGGACTAAAGGCCTTGGGTGCCGAAGTCCACAGGGCCGGGTGATGGTCCCCAAGTGGATTAAATCCAACTTGAATCCATCTTGATGGAGGGCAGCAGCTTCATCAATACTGGCCTGGGGCTGATGATGACATTGTGTGCCAAAATGTGCAAAACAAAGCAATTCATCTTCGGAAGGAGAAGAAATCCTTTCACTGCAGGAGTCCTATTGCTTAGGGAGAAAAATAAATTGGAGAGGAAAGACAATTTGCCTAGGACAAGCGTTCTCAACCTTTTAAAGACAGGGGGCCAGGTCATATTCCCTCTGACAGTTCCAGCGGGCGGATGGCAATTTTGCTCGTCCTCCACCATATAGCACTTCCTGGCGTGTTGGAGGTGGTGGTGGTGGGCCACATGAAATGGTGTTGTGGGCTGCATCCGGTCCACGGGCTGCAGGTTGAGAATCCCTGGTCTAGAATGTCGAAGCCATTTGGACATACCTGTCAAGTATCTTGTATTGGCCGGGATTTCCTGTATTTTAGCGCTTGTTCCTCCCCTTTCCCGGCGCAGTCCCGTATTTTGAACGGTGGGGAAAGGGGTTACTGCACATGCGCGCCCATCGCAAAGGGGTTCTGTGCATGCGCAAAGGGGTTCTGCTCATGCACAGAAATTTCTTGATGGGTATGTATTTGGATTTTCTTGCCTACAGTATGTAGTCTTAACAAACTTGGCAAACTCTGGAAGACGTATAAGATAGAGCTACATTAGACTTTAAATTCATCATTCTATCTCAAGGGATAAGGGACTGAAATGGCTCAAGTGGCTAAGATGCTGACTGGGAGGTGGAAGGTCAGCAGTTCGATTCCCGAGTACTACAGGATAGAATGAGCTCCCATCTTTGTCCCAGTTCCTGCCAACCTAGCAGTTGGAAAGCAAGAAATTGCAAGTAGATAAATAGGGACCACTTCGGTGGGAAGGTAACAGTCTTCCGTGTGCTCTGGTGTCTAGTCATGCCTGCCACATGACCATGGAAACGTCTGCAGAAGCAGACAGCGCTGGCTCTTCGGCTTTGAAACAGAGATGAGCATTGAACCCTAGAGTCGGATACGATTGGCTTTTGAGCAAAGGAAACCTTTACCTTTATCTAAAGGGATACAAGAAGATTAACTGACTCTCAACTAGTGTCTGACAAAATTAAATACTAGGTTGAATTATTCAAGCACCTCAATCATTTGGCTTTTCTTTAATGATGTATTCTGACTGCTTGCAAAAATCAAAGCATATTATGCTACCAGCAGGGGGAGATACTGTATTAAAAGAACTGGAGCTTAAGCAAGGAAAAGTCAGAGATGGGTTGGGATAGAAAGGTCTACATTAGTGATTCCCAATGTGGGGCACCCGACCCAGAAGCCTAAGTCAGTACATTGGCTGATCAGTGGTTTGGGGAAATTGACTTAGGTTTCTAAGAATTGAAGTTCAAAAACCTAAGGTTGGGAAACACTGGTCTATATCTACCCACAACGGTGTTCAATGGGGTACGCAGAAAGAACTTCCTCGAAGACTGTGCTATTTTTCAACCACAATCAGGTGTACCCTGATAACGACAGCCTTGCATTGCCGGCTAATCTTTCGCACACAGGTTCAGGCGAAAGGAACTGCAAGAATGAACTCACCAAAAGGTGGCTTCATTTTGGCAATTTCATGTCTGGCCTAGACATGGGAGAAGACGACTGTGTTTGATAAGGCAGGCAGAAAGGATTTTATTACAAATATCAAATACTTCTCAAAGTTTTTACTGAGACAGAGTAAATATATGTGAGATTAATCTAGCCCTTTCGCTAAAACCTTTACAATTGTTTATCAGTGCTAACATGATGCATCCTATAAGATGGAGTCACTTGAGAGAAATCAATGTAGAACAGAGTAGCATATGAAACTAGCACTAAAACTCTGTTGCCACCACATCTGCATCTGCATTCAGCTAGCTGGTACAGAAAAAGATCATCTCACAGATGCATGAAATCTCTAGATTCCTCTAGTACTGAACATAATGAGACATCTTATAACTTTTTGCAGGTAAAAAAGAAAAATGAATCCTTACTGAATTAGATCAATATTATGTTTATGGAACAGCTGTTCCATAGATACTATGCAATTAATACTCATTATGATGTATCACCTGGTTGATTCTGATTCATGGCAACCTTCCCCAGTGGTTCCTAGGAATGCATGAATCCTGTAGTCTTCTTGCCTATTAGATGGCAACAATGAGGAACTATAACCATTGATTAGGTAAAGGTAAACGTTTCCCTTTCTCGAAAGCCAGTCGTATCCGACTCTAGGGTGCAGTGCTCATCTGTTTCAAAGCCGAAGAGCCAACGTTGTCTGCTTCTGCAGACGTTTCCATGGTCATGTGGCAGGCATGACTAGACACCGGAGCGCATGGAACGCTGTTTCCTTCCCACCAAAGTGGTTCCTATTTATCTACTTGCAATTTCTTGCTTTCAAACTGCTAGGTTGGCAGGAGCTGGGACAAAGACGGGAGCTCAATTCGTCCTGCAGTACTCGGGAATCAAACTGCTGACCTTCTGCCTCCCAGTCAGCGTCTTAGCCACTTGAGCCACTGCAGTCCCCTAACCATTGATTAAACATGACCAAACTGTTTCCTCAGAGACAGAAAACAGTCTAAAGCAGATGACCATGAAGTGATATTTGTGCAGAAATGCACTAGATTCAGTAGCCTTCTGCAGAATGAGAAGCAGTTCTCTTTACTCAGACCCAGAGACAATTGTGAAGGGCTTTTAACAAAAAGAAATTGTGTCAGGTTTTTCTCTCTCATTATAACAAACAAAACTTTTGATGCTTTTTAAAGAAAAACAATAACTCCAGCATGTGGCTTTATCATTTATTTTTCATTGTTTGAGAGCACAAGATATTTTAATTACACTGAAAAGCTCTTGCTTTTTATAGGATTTCTTCTGTTTTAAAAAAGTATCATTGTTATACTGATTCCAAGCTGTAACATAACCTGGTTTCATTAAGAGCAGAGAATCTCAGAAAGAATCCCTACACCAGTGGTGGCGAACCTATGGGCACCCATGCAGTGACCCCAGCACAGAGTTCGCCTCGCCCTGTCCCTCTGCCCAGCAGCTGAATGGGAGAGATTCCTCTCCCCCACCCCCAGCACAGAGTTTGCCCTGCCCCTCTTCCAACCTGCCCAGTGGGAGCATTTACTTCCTCCTCCATTGCTGTGTTGGCACTTTGCAATAAATAAGTGTTTTTTGGGTTGTAGTTTGGGCACTCGGTCTCTAAAAGATTTGCCATCACTGCCCTACACCATCATTCACCGTCATGTTCCTGCAAAGAGAAGACTTTGGCTTCAACGTGAAAAACTGCAAATAAGGAAAAGCTTTCTGCTATATTATCAAAGATGGCTGCTACAGAATTTGTGGGGATGATCATTAGTATCTGGCTACTTCCACTGCCCAGTTAATAATCCTATTCTTGATAGTTTAACTAGCAGACTTCAGCCTTTCACAATACTGTAATCATAAATTCATTTCAAATTAGCTAACCCTTTGTACAACACAGGGGTGGGTGATAAATCTGAAAGTTGTGTTGGACACTTTACATTTTCAAAATACAAGATTTGTTAAAGCCAAATAATATGTTTTACTTTTAACATGCATACTGCTATTAGTAAGACTATGTTATAAAGTGACTAATAATGGCACTAGGACCATGATGGTAAACCTTGGCACTCCAGATGTTCTTGGACTTCAATTCCCAGAAGCCCAAGCCCCCGTGAATCCACACAAATGGGTTTACTGTGATTCATCCGGTCCGCGCCGCCATCGTCACTCCGGGAAGTGGAAGTAAAACGCGCACGTACGGGTGCATTTTACTTCCACTTCTGGGAGCGCCGAGGGCGGTGCAGACCGGATGAATCACAGTAAACCCATGGATTCACGGGGGCTTGGGCTTCTGGGAATTGAAGCCCAAGAACATCTGGAGTGCCAAGGTTCACCATCATGGCACTAGGCCATCAAATACCCAGTAGCATTAATGGAAGTTGGTAGTAATTACCCAAAGCCCCAAAGACCAACCACGTGAAAACATATGCAGGAACTATCTAGGAAAAGTCAAGCGATAATTTCTCATGCACATGAGTATGTATAATATTCAAAGTATTGTCATAGTTGCCTTGTCTGCAATCACATTATACTCTAGCAGCCATCAGACAAATACCACAGCAGAATTGTATAAGCTTTGTCGTGCTTCCTCTAAAACAGGGCTCCCCAGCCTGTGACCTGCATGCAGACACCTGAGCTGTTTCTGCGCAGCCCTCCAATCTGCTTGTTCACTGCTATCACTCTCAAGGTATATTCCCTCAGACCTACACCGTTCTTCCTGGCTCAAGTGGCACCTTGATATAATTCTCCTTCGATTCACAAGTGTTTCCCTTGCATTAAAGCATCATACTCATGACCAAGTCCCAACTTCGCCAGCGCTCACAATCAGACCCCAACTTTGCAACATTAGGAATGGCCTTGTATTGGCACTCATGTTTAGCACAAACCATTTCGTTACCTAAGGCACAACAGTCAAATAACCACCCCAGTCAGAGTACTCAAGATGTCAAATCACTTTGGCCCTGAGGCAGAAAATCCCACTATTTCCACCCATGGCACTTAGAAATATATCAATATAAATTAGTAATAATAACAGCCCAATAGCAGGGCACTTATGGAGCTTCCAGTGCTAACAGAGGAGCTTTAGAACTGTCACAAAACCAGTTTCTTGAAATGATACTGTTAATCTAAGAAGGTACAACTAAATGAATTTAAGTCTGGTGATTTTCTTAGACCACTTTCTCTTTTGTAGTACTTTTGCATTACTGCTACTGAGTTTTTTTATATGCTTCCATAAAAGTAAAAAACCTCTATCAGCATACTTATGACAGCTAAAGTAAAGCATACTTAATGCACATACTGTATTGCAATTTTTATGAATCAGATCTTTCTTTCATCCGTTACATCAGAGCATGGGATGTGTCACCCTCCACAAGTGGTCAGCAACTCCTATCATTTCATACTGCCTAAGACTGATGGAAATGGCAATCCAAAATCTGGGCTATTGTATGTTCTCCATCCCTACCCTAAACATATCTAAAGATTCTCTCTCTCTCTTAGAAACAATCCCCTCAACTGAAGGTTTGTTCCGGAGGCTTAAGCGCCAGCAGGCAGATAAACGATCTGTGGCGCACATGTAAGAAATTATTCTCAGGGGGAAATGAAGAGGTAGAGTCAGGTCTCTTTCCTGCTGCAACCTCTTTTTCAGCCATCTAGGTCAGCCAAGGGCACTGCACACTGCACTGAAAATGAGAAGCACAGCCTTCCTAGTGCAGCACATAAATGTTACAAAGAAAGCAGCTGAAGAGTGCTCACATTGCCATTTTTACTCAGACCACCCTATGTGACCTCAATGTGCCCCCTTTGCAAAGACATGTAGTACGTTCATGCACACACATGCAAATAATAGAAAGAACTAAACAAAGAGATCTGGAATTTAACTTCAAAACAAGAGAGGGTTGATTTCCTGATTTGTCTTAGAAAAATATGGCATGAGTTATTGACTTTGCAGGATAAATGTTTGTTTCTTCCATTGACCTAAGAATGTATTTTCAGCAACAAAACCTCTAACTTTGCCTATCACAGGCCTTTGCCAGAAAGGGGATTTCTAGAATGTTTGATTTGACATTTTGTGGGTTTATTATATTAGTAAGGTAATAATGTTTTTCTTGCTTTTGAACTGATTGTATTTGGTTTATTTTTTGTTCTTTAGATAGATAGATAGATAGATAGATAGATAGATAGATAGATAGATAGATAGATAGATAGATAGATAGATAGATAGATAGATAAAGAGAGACAGACAGAGAAAGAGAGAGATCAAAAAAGACAGGCAGCCTGTGCCATTGTTTTAAAAATGGCAATATAATACCTAAATCAAAGATAAATCAGAGCTTGTGTAAATTGTATTAATTCAGTGGGTCTACCTTAGTTAGAACTAGGTATTATTGTAGTAGTTGTGTTTTTGTTGTTTATTGTAATGTGTAGTAGTTGTTATTAGAAAAATTATATATATATAAAATAAAAACTAGAAAATAGATTTAAACCTAGGTTCCTTTGGGCCAGTTGAAAAGAGGTACATTTCAGAGTAACAGTACTTTGCAAGGAATCTAAAAAAGTTGCACTATGTGTAGTTTCATCTGGAGACCACCAAAGCATGGATAACTATAACCTCAGTACCTTTGGCTGAGAGGGCCTCAGTTTGCACACCAGTAGCACAAAACATGCATGCGACAGAGGCCATTCAAAGAGCCACAGGCCGAGCCACATTAACCAGAATGCCTATTCTGCTGGACTGACCACTCTAAGAGGAAGTGTAACTGTGTCCCACAACAGGTTAAGCATCACTTTCATATCAGACAAACCCAGAGACATCTCCATCTCCTCAGGACTGAGCTACAGTTTCCATGGCCCTCATCCAGGTCAGAAACAGTCCCAGGCATCAACTCAGCACTTCAACTGCCTCACCAAATCAGATGAAAAAATAGAGTTGCGTTCTAATTACTTTCCGATGACAGTTTATTTCAATTTACCTCACTTTCTGATGACAGTTTATTTCAATTTACTGTACCTCACTTATTAGTTTCATGCAGGTGTAAAATAGCACAGTAGACAAGATGGAACCATAGGTGTCAAGTATCCCGTATTGCCCGGGGAAAACCCTGTAATTTAGAGCACCTCTTCCCACCATCACGTATTTTTTTATAATTTCCCATATTTTTTAAAAAATCCAGGAGCATGTAAATCTCCCATATATTATTGTGTTATACAGTATCTTTATTCATGAGGTGTGTGGCTCATACCAGAGCAGAGGAGTGTTGAGCTCCCCCCTGATGGAACAAGAACCACCCCATAGACATGACTGCTTCCTCTGACGGGGGAAAAGGTAGCCAGCAAGCCAAGCTTACTATAATAATTCTATTTTATATTTTACCCTATTCGACTGCATTTCATGTTATGGTGATTTTTCATGGAACTGTTTTTTACATTTTAATCAGTTAATTGTCTACTGTCTTAGCATTTTGTGCCTCAATTTCATTTTTTAAAACTCTGTGTTTAAGAGAAAACCATGAAAGTATCCTGTTTATGCTGTATGCAAATATACTTGAAGCCGATTGGCTCATTGACTTCCCTTTAACACCCTCTTTCCCAGGATTAAAATGTAAAAAACAGTTCCATGAAAAATCACCATAATATAAAATGCAGTCAAAAGGGGGGGGGGGGAATTTAAAATAGAATTATTACAGAAAGCCTGGCTTGCTGGCTGCCTTTTCCACTGCTTATGGGGTGGTTCTTCTTCCACCAGGGGAGCCAAACACTCCTCTGTGGCTCCTCCACTTCTAGGCTCTTGGATGTGCCTAGATTTTGGGGAATAGGGGGTGTGGCCTGGGAGAGAAGGGCATGGCCTAAAGTTTCTCTTATTTTCATGTCCAAAACTTGACAGGTATGGATGGAACCTATAGGAAACCCTGACACGAAAGATGCTAAACTGGATTTTGGTATGTGAGTCACAGTTATGGTGGGTGGGTGGGTGGCGGTGCTGGTTTTGCTTTACACTCTGATACCAAAATTATGTCCTGAAAAACCTTTGGGAAAAGTGGGTTGAGTTCCTATTTAATAAGCTGTAGTTTCATAAGGCACTTTCTATATGCCTTAAACCTTAGGAAAAGAAATAAACTGCACACTGACTTCAGGTCAGGGTTTGTTGCACTGTTAAAGCAGACTTGGCAAAAACCTAGGGCAGTGGTGCTGAACCTTGGCACCCCAGGTGTTCTTGGACTTAAATTACCAGAAGCCCAAGTCAGCACTCCTGCTGATCAAGGCTTCTGGGAAATGAAGTTCAAGAACACCTGGAGTGCCAAGGTTCGCCATCGCTGAGCTAGGGAGTAGATTCTGGGAGGGGGCAGCAGCCCCTCAAACACCCACTTCCTTTAGAGAACACATGCGAGTGTCATGCAACCTGTTCAACACAGCATAATCTAGCCTGCTACTCTGAGGTATGATGGTGTGATTAACGTAGGGATGGGTAAGATTTTTGCTTTTGGGATTATAGTTCTAATAGTGGGGCATCCAAACAAGTAACTTTTCCATCTCTGAGTGAAAGACACTCACATCACCAGCATAAGTGCAAAATTTAACTGCCTGCTCACTTTGTTCAGGTGGAGAAGAGGTCACCATCTTGTTACCTGAGGCAGCAGAAGCTTGAGCAAACCTAAACACACCTGATTAAATAGTTCTTCACCTTGCCCATACGGTAGGGGTTTTATTTTATTAATTTTTTCGATCATTAACAGCCTAGAGTGCGGAAACGATTATCAGAGTGTCATAAGAACATTTGGCAAGTCTACAGTAAAAATCCCAACGACAACAGCATGAGAGCCCTCACAGCATGCAAGAAGCAAAGCAGATAAACAGTTATTGGATGAAATTGTTGGCTGTTACAGTAAGGTTTTCTAACAGGTGATTATAGACTGTTAGGATCAAATTAAGTCTCAGTTGGCTATGCAAAGCCTTTTCTGTAATTACTTATAGCTGGGTTGCTATGCATTACTGAATGTCTGCTGTATCACTGCTGTATGCCACAACACAATGGTAATAAGAGAAGAAAAAAAGTGAGTCCTCCTGTTTCCATTTCCTCATCAAGCAACAAAAAGGCTTAAGATCACATCTCATCTTTTACATGATGCAGAAAGAATTTCATTGTTGGCCAGTCAAGGAACAACTGCAGCCTGCCATGATCCGTCTGTGTGTGTCTTCTGGATCCCTTTCTTCTGAATGTATAAATCAGGTTGGCAGGAGCTGCTGAATAGCATCAATGTGAAACAGGAGCCTGTCATCCAACACTTTTTACTTCATTTCAAGCAAGAAAAGCTTTGCTGGTGATCATCAGCCAAGCTACTGAGGTCACAAAGGGCATCAGAGCACAGAGAACTGAAGCTAAGAGTTTATTTTCCCTTTTAATTTTCCAGAGCTATTGATAACCTGAACATATAATAGGTACAGAACAAAAAAAAAGAGATTAGATGTAGGCTGTTTTTCACTGACATTTTGGAATTTTAATGGATTAACTTTTAAAAGTATCTGGTATTTTAATAAAAAGGTTAGCAAAGTACAGTGGTACCTCGCTTAAAGAGCATAATGCGTGCCATGGGATTGCTCTTTAAGCGAGTTTGCTCTTTAAGCGAAACACCACTGTAAGTGACCAATTGTGACATCTGGGGGGGGGGGTTGGTTTGCGAACCCTGATTTAGTTGTTAAGCGAGTTTTTGGTTGGTTTTAGTTATTAAGCGAGGCAACCATTCTGAGAAAACTTAGCTCTTTAAGCAAGTTAGTCTCTAAGCAAGGCGCTCTTTATGTGAGGGTTTACTGTATAATAAATCAATAAATATTTCATTCTTTGTCCATTAGACAGAATTAGGCAAAGGTAACTGTCTCCCTTGCTTGAAAGCCAGTTGTATCCAACTCTAGGGGTCCGTGCTCATTTCAGTTTACAGCCAAACAGCCAGTGCTATCTGCGTCTGCAGACATTTCTGTGGTCATGTGGCAGGTATGACTAGATGCTGGAGTGCACAGAACATTGTTACCTTTCCTGTTGAAGTTGTACCTATTTATTTACTGGCAATTTCTTGATTTCAAAATACTAGGTTAGCAGGAGCTGGAACAGAGACAGGAGATCACTCCATCATGCTGTACTCAGGTCTCGAATTGCTGACCTGCCAACCTTCCAGTCATCAAGTTCAACGTCTTCACCACTAAGTCACTGCAAGTCCCTTTAGACTGCATTACTGTACAATTAAAGAAATACAGGTGATAAGAAATAATTCCAGTTTCCCTTCCTCTGATATTAAAGTTTTTCTCCTCACAATTCAGATGGCAGGAGGCTTCTCCCATTCCAATCTGCTAGCTAAATAATAATTTTGTGTCAGAGATTACTCTGGGTTGAAAGGATTTTTACTGGAGAAACTCCACTCAGGGGGTGCCTGAATGAGGCTCCTTTCATGTCCCCGTGCAGCCCTCAGGTAAGGCTGTAACTCTGCTTAGCAGGGACTCCAGTCATTTCACATGATGATTGGTTTTAGTTGTTAAGCGAGGCAACCATTCAGAGAAAAAATTGCTCTTTAAGCGAGTTAGTCTCTAAGCGAGGCACTTTTTATGTGAGCTTTTACTTTATATCTTCAAATATCCCAGCATGAAAAATTTAAGACACAGAAGAAGCAAAAACATTTGTTATTGCTGGCTTGCTTCTTCCATATTTCCAAAGTTAAATGTACCCTTATAATAATCACATCTATAAAAATATGAATCCACGTGCATATCTTTAGAGGAAAGAAAGACATAACAAAATATATATAGTATGAGAAATGACAGCTAAGTGGATTAATGTAATGTACTTCCTTGAATCTGCCTTTGACAACTTTACAGAATTTGCATGCTGAAATGTTTCCAAATAAATGTTGTTTGTCTGAAGGGAAATTATTTCACTGACATAGGCAATTTACATCCTGTCTTACACTTTAAACAATTCAAGACACCTAACAATAAAAATTGAAATGAAATCACCACACCTACTGTAAATTAAACTATACAGCCAGACAGAAAGTTGAGCAAGATAAGCCTGTGTGTTTATACACACAACACAAATTCACAAAAATCAAAACGCCCCTAGAAGGTTGCTTAAATAAAAAAACAAGTGGAAAGAGCCACCTCCTTCATTTATATACCGTATTTGCTGGCGTATAAGATGCATCGGAGTATAAGACGCACCCTTTTATTACCAAAATAGCCCACTATATACAGTACTAGATGTACTCCATTTTAACATGGCTACCATTTCAAAAGATTAACATGGCTCCCATTTCAAAACATTCCTTCCTTGTGTGTTTACCTGTGGTAGAAGTGGAGGAACCTGGCCGGGGATGGGGTGGAGAGGAAAAGAGAGGCAAACAGCAGCCTTACTCTCCTGCTGCGAGATGTAGCCTCAGGTGGCAGATTTTGGGTGGGATGAAAGGGCATTGCTTTATTACCTTGCTTACCTAATGCTTGGAGCCTCTTTTCTCTTCTGTGTGTCTTGTCTGTAGGTTTATATGATTTTCCTCTATGGTATTTTAAAAGAGGGGAGTGGGTCTTTTATGCCAGCAAATAGGGTATTTTTTAAAAAATGTATTTGTCTCTTCCAGCTGTTGACTTTTCATGCTTGTGTCAGCTTGATAATAAATATTTATTCCACTGTCTTGATTGTTTCTCTTTTTGTTTCTCTGTAAAATCTTTTTTAATGTTTTGTCTCTTTTGTTACAGAGAGACAAAAGAGACAAAACATTTTAAAGAAGAGTTCCATCTAAATTCTTAGACTTGGGTGAGATAAAGTATACAAACTCAAAAAGATTACTAATGGTACCTTTTTTTTTTAAAGGAAGTCCCAAGAAGCTAAAAGCATTGAGAAGCTCTAATAGATGTGCAGTAGATTATAGTTCAATGGCCTTTTAATCTCTCGGCACACTTCCAGATTAAACCTCCAGCAACTTCAGTGAAAGGAAATACCTCAGGGAAGGGGTGAATCATCACACTATACCCTACTAGTCCAGTACACTTCTGATCTAGTAACCCTCAGGACTCCACTTGCTTTTTGTACGAGTCCCTTCTCAGACAGTCCATATACACCAAGAATCATAGCATCTTCTTTTCTATCTAGCACACCACCCAGCCCGCTAGGGCTATATTTTACAGTCTGAGGCAAAAGATAAAACTGTGTCCTCTCCATACACAAAAGCTAACTGGACTAACAGTTGAATCTTACTTTGGCAGTACAGTAATACCTCATACAAAGTCCGCTTCGTACAACATCTAATTCATACAATATCGCCTAATTAATTCCTTGAAAAAAGTTGCCTCATACAAAGTCGCTGCGACTTTGTATGAGGCATTGGGGTATTTCCCAAGTTGCATTGTACCTGGGCAGTATAAAAGGCAGGGCGCTTGAGTGCATTGCTCTTGTGGGTTTTGCACGAGGCGAAGAGTGTTTAGGAGTGGTTTTGAGCGTGATTTTGGATTTTGACATGTTTTTGTAATGTACTTAGCCTTTAAGCAATGATTTCTTAAAGTTCTGTCAATTTCCTGTCTGTTTCCTTATCTTTGCCCTGAAGTCTGTGCTGTTACAGTACAATGTATCTCTATGGAAATGACGTTGTACGAGGCATCGCGGCAAGGATTTGGACGTTGTATGAGGCATCGCGGCTAGGATTTTGCATGCCCCATACAAAGTCCAAATCCGTATAAAGTCCAAACTTGTGGAACCAAGTTTGGACATTGTATGAGGTATCACTGTACATGTAGGATTGTATTTCTACCAAACTTGGGGCACCAGATGAAATCATGGAGCCCAGGACAAATAATGTGACATTCACAGTTCTGCTTCCAGTAAAAGGGGAGCAACAATGAGACCAAGGGAAACAGCCAACGGCTGCCTGTGCCACTTTCCAGCAACAACTGCCTGGGATAATCATATATCAATGTCTAATGGCAGGACTGGCCCTGTTGCAGGACACTTCTGGTTCACAATGCCCAAGGTTTCCACATAATTATATCCAATGTTCAGAAAGGCAACTGTGTCAAATGGGCTGAATATGGAGAACAAGCAATTAAACTAGCGCTGCTGCTGTTTGGGAAAGAGCAGCCATAAAAAAAGCTTCATTCTTGACAATATTTGTTTATAACAAATGGTCCAGATTGCTACCGATGCTGGAAGTGCCCCAACGTCACCGGAAGTGCCAAAATTGCAGCATTTTTGCACCAAAATGAAGCGAAAATATGGCAAAAACATTCGAAAATTGCACAACAATGTTCCTCCCTTGCTACCTCCTCGAAGGGAAGTGGTGGGGGTGGGAAAAACAACCGGAAACATGGCGCAAATGCATACGGTGACAACAATGACTACACCATTTAGGAGGAACCACATGATCAGCTAATTGAGTGGGCATGGTCAGGTCCCTGGCAGGAAAAGGTTGGGAACCAAGGGAGGCCTATGGGTGCACTAGTGAACTATGCATGTGTTGCCTTTCCTCTATATACGTTTACACATATATGTATAAGCTTCCAAGCAACTGGAACTTCACACAATCACATTTATGGGTCATCTGGACACCTGTGTGCTTTCAAATTGTATAGGCTTCTGTTCCACAAACATTTGCTGTACATGCACAATCCACACACAGAGGGCATGCAACAATGTGAGGGAAGGCTCTACAGCAGTGTTTCCTAACCTTTGGTTTTTGGACTTCAATTTCCAGAAGCCTAATTTAATTCTCCAAAGCATTGATCAACCAATGTGCTGACTTGGGCTTCTGGGAATTGAAGTCCAAAAACCAAAGGTTGGGAAACACTGTTCTACATCAGTATGGATGAACATAGGAAGATGAATGCCTAAGGAGGACTTCTCTGTTCTCTGTTCTTATAATTATGCATGATTGCTCATTGGATGCATGAAGAGCAAAGAACTGAGTAGTTGTTGTTCAGTTGCACAGTCGAGTCCGACCCTTTGCGATCTCATGGACCAACGCATGCCAGGCACCCCTATCCTTCACCATCTTCCTCAAACCACTCAGCTCTGCACCCAGAACTGAGTAGAGAAAGGGAAGTACTTTGTTTTTGCATACCTGAATGAGTGCTGCTGATGAGGCACAATACAAAGAGGCCTCTTTCAGCAAAACAAAGTACCCCGGATAAATATTCTATTTGAAAATGGCCTTGGAGAACTAAATCAGCAGTTTTCTTCCTCCCATGGAAAATGGCCATATGCACATACAACAGGGCATACAAGAGTTCAGGTAGTCTTGCACAGAAAGAATTTGTTCCCCCCACCCCACTCCAGATTGCAATGAGGTGGCAGCGCTGCTGATGAATGTGATGTGTAGGAAGCTAAAAATGATCTCTGCATGAAGAAGTGCTATCACTGTGTAGTGAAGAACTTTATGTTCTTTTATATTGCATGTCTGCACATCTACGGGAACTCTTACAGCAGACAACTAATAGGATATATTCCATGACAAGCTGAATATGTGAAAAAAGGAAGCCAATGCACCAAGGCCATTATAATAATCATTTCTTTCTTCTTTATTTCTAAGTGATTATTTCCAAAATCCATTAATAACGGGACACATCACTAGACCTTATTTTCTGGAAGAAATGCAGAAAGTAATGTTTGGAAATTCAGGACATCACAGGGCTAGACAGGACCTCATCATGGTCCTGGTTTTGCAAAAGGTAGAGCAACTGGTCCAAGACATTCATTAGATTAGGCTCAAGAATAATGTGAGCTGATCTGTCAGAATGGGTGGGGTGGAGTTCACTTGACTCAGAGAACTGGAAGGGAAATTGGGCGGCCTAGAAATTTGAACCATAATAAATAAATAAATAAATAAATGAATGAATGAATGAATGAATGAATGAATAAGACTCTCCCAACACTTTCTTGGGACTGCGGTCGCTTAGTTGTTAAGACGCTGAACTTGATGACTGGAAGGTCGGCATGTCAGCAGTTCGAGACCTGGATGCTGCACGACGGAGTGAGCTCCAATCTCTGTCCCAGCTCCTGCCAACCTAGCAGTTCGAAATTACAAGTAGATAAATAGGTACCACTTCGGTGGGAAGGTAACAGCGTCCCATGAAATCCAGTGTCTATTCATGCCTGCCACAATCCATGGAAACATCTACAGACAGCACTGGCTCTTTGGCTATAACCAGAGATGAGCACTGGACCCTAGCATCGGATACAACTGGCTTTTGAGCAAGGATGACCTTTACCTTTACCTTTACCTAGCACTTTCTCAGCACCTTCCAATTTATGCCCTTCATTGACGAATACTCCCATTCCAGGGGGGATGTTCCGACAATACAAGGAACAACATTCCAGCCTCCTTATCTAAGATCGGTGACCTCACTTCTAGATGCTGCACTTATTTGATAAGAACTCTCTCACGCAAAGCTACAAGCAATGATATATGAAGCAGGGGGGGAAATACAGTACTGGAATTTAGTACAGAGAAGCAGACAGCGCTGGCTCTTTGGCTTTGAAACAGAGATGAGCACTGAACCCTAGAGTCAGATACGACTGGCATTCGAACAAGGGAAACCTTTACCTTTAGCATGATCTCACTGACTCCAAAGGAACCTGGAAAGGGGAAGAGCTTACCAGCCGGATGTGCGAAGCTTCTCTCCCCCTCATCCCCTCTTTTGGATTACTCACAGGCATATCCGCCACCTTCATTTCACTCAGAGACATGTCCTTACCGAATCCTTATTGAACACACTGTTGTTCAATAAAGAGAGGTTGCTTAAAGGTAAAGTTCGCCCTTGCTCAAAAGCCAGTCGTATCTGACTCTAGGGTTCAGTGCTCATCTCTATTTATAGCCAAAGAGCTAGCGCTGTCTGCGTCTGCAGACATTTCTGTGAATATGTAGCAGGCGTGCCTCAACACCGGTTGCTTACCCAGCATTAAAATTCAACTGATAAATATGGATAGTTACTGTTTCATTTTCTTCAGTGCTATTTGGGCCAGAAGGCAGACATAGCAAAAATGCTGCGAATAGCTTTGTTTCCTCCCAGACAAGTTTTGCCTTATATAAGAATATATATAGAGGCTGAATCTTACTGAACTCTAAAAGCCCACCTCCCCATCAAACATGGGAACCGTAGTGCGGTAGAATTTTGTGACCTAAAAATTAACTTTCCTGATGAAGAAAGAACGATCCTTTCAGACTTTAAGCTGTATCTACACTTACCTTGTCGCTGAGACAGTCTGACTCTTCTGTCAGAAAGTAGACAGTCGCACTTTCAGCCATGAGGATGGCAGTGTCTGTGGTGGATGAAGATCTTGGGCGCCCTTGATGCTGATGCAGTATTGCTGTCAGGCTGCTGTCTTGGGGGACCTTGCGGCCAAGATGGGGGCTGCTTCTCTGGGGATCCAACGAGCCGCTCTTAGCTCGGCGGCTACTGCTGTGCAAACTGGTCCCCCTCTTGATGGAAGGGCGGGAGCGTATCTGCTGTAACACCCGGTTGAAGGCAGTGGGTCGAGCTGGGAGATCGTGAAGAGACATGGCATAGGAAACACGGTGCATCTCAGGGGAGCGTTCTTTTTCATCAGGAGAGTCGTGGTCAGACATGCCGTGGTGCTGCTGCTGTTGCTGGGATGATTCCTGGGGGTTCTGGTGCTCCCGTTCTCGAGAACGTCTGCGACTATGGAAAAGATGCTTGAGGCCATGGCCAAACATAGATCCCTCGGACATCTGTTGTATCTTCTGTGCAAAGACACAAACATGTTTGTTTGTTTGTTTGTTTGTTTTGGAAAAATAATTATTGCAGGAGCTACACAAGACATGTCTTGCAAAGAACACAAATGACACAGAACACAGGTGGAAAAGTTGCTCGCAACCATATCCCAATCCTGTATTCTGTATTCTTATCTTCTATTGTTAGACACAGCAGGGGTGTCCAAACTTTTCAGGCCGCAGGCTGGTCACGTGGCTCCTCCCACTGGAAGCAGAAGTAAAACGCAGCTTGCAATCTGTTTTGCAACAGGATGAGATAGATTTTAGGCTGCCGTTTTCTCTGCTTAAACCATGGGTGCCCAAACTACAGCCCGAGGGCCAGATCCAACCCCTGATGCCAGTTCATCTGTCCCACGCTGCCCTCATCGCTCCTGTGAGCGGAAGTAAAACACGCTCATATGGGCATTCAATCCATCATGCAGTACCTGGGTCTCAAACTGCCGACTTGCCAGCCTTCCAGCTGACAAGGCAAGATTCTTAACCACTGAACCTTGATCTCTCATGTTCTGTCTAGGGAGATGCATCTCTCATGGAGTGGCAAACATTGCTTAAAAATGAGAGTTGTTCTTTGTGCCTGTACATAATTCAATGCATGGTACCACAGAAAATATACAATCCCTGCAGCTGTAGAATGTGCCCAGAGTCACAGAGGTCTGTTTAATTCAGCAGTGATACCAGGGTCAGTGGTTCAGAAGCTCGCCTTATTAGCTGGAAGGCCAGCAAGTTGACAGTTCAAGACCCGGGAACTGTATGACAGTTTGAGCACCCATCTCATGTCCCAGCTCCTGCCAACCTAGCAGTTCAAATGCAAAAAATTGCAAGTTGATAAATAGGGACCACTTTGGTTGGAAAAGATCTTGGGGACATGAAAGGAGCCTCATTCAGCCATCCCCTGAGCAGAGTTCCTCCAACAAAAATCATTTCAACCCAGAATAATTTCTGACACAAAATTATTACTATATACCAAGGTCACCCTTTACTGCTCACATAGGTACTGGCAACAGCATTTAAGTAAGCAGGACCCTTTTAATATGTCTTAGCAAAAAGAGAGTTATTCATAACTGTCTGTGTTAGCTACATATATTTACCGTATTTCCTGACCCAATTCCCCCCCCCTTAAAATACACTGGAAAACGAGGCGTGTCTTGTACTGTATATAGTGGGCTATTTTGGTAATAATGGGGTGCGTCTTATACTCCGATGCGTCTTATACGCCGGCTAATACGGTAATTCCTGCTTCTTCATAGGTGTACTACCTCCTGTTACCACACTCAACAGATACAAGTTTTTTGTCAAAAGCTACAAGTTCACTAGCTTGGAAAGGAAGAAATCAAGAGATAAGCAATATGTGCAGCTGCTTCTACTAAACCACAAGGGAAGCTAAGGTTACAGATACCAGAAGCAAACCT
Organism: Bradypodion ventrale; assembly: GCA_035047345.1. Classification (NCBI taxonomy): domain Eukaryota; kingdom Metazoa; phylum Chordata; class Lepidosauria; order Squamata; family Chamaeleonidae; genus Bradypodion; species Bradypodion ventrale. Next base: position 64,900,783 of record JAWDJE010000004.1, read on the forward strand.
AATCAGGATCCAGCTTATACCAGCTAAAGATAATGTAATCAAATCCCATGCATAAGTACATAAGCAGTCCATGGCTTATTTCACAAGGCACATTGTTTAAAAATGGTTTAGCATAGAAGGAGTAGATCTCCCTTTCTTCAGAGCCTTAGGAGCTTTAGTAGTTTAAGGCCTTGGAGGTGATACACTGAAGTTTTCCTTAGAACCTAAATAATAATGCTGCATGAATGCATGGCAGAATTATAGATAAAATGACTGGATAATGTGCTCTTATCTAGCAAGTTACAAATACTTTGAGTATTTATAATTAGTACAGCTAAATATTTGGCATTATCAATTGGGTAGATTCACCAGATGGATTTTATTTTGGCATCCAAAGAGAGAATTTACATGACCTTCTTGAGATAATTGCCATAATATGGAAGCCAGGAGAGAGAAAGGTTGATTTTGTCATCTCCTGTGATATATCAAAGTAGTTAAAGAACTAATTGCCCAACTAAAAGGATCATATTGAAGTGATTTATCCAGTAGAAATGGCTATTTGAAAATACTGAACAGATTGCCATATATGAAGTTGAGAAAATTCAGTTCCAAAACATGCCATACTTGCATCACTTTGGAGTCCTTGGGGTGCCATAGTTAGAGTTTGATGGGATTTAGGAGACCTGGGTTTATAGCCCCACTTAGCTACAAAACTAGTTCGGGGTGATTTCCATCTAATCTTCTCTCATCCTGGCCTAACTCACAAGGTTACATTGAGAATGATATGAGGAACAAGAAAGCCATGTATGCCACTTTGAGCTCACTGAAGAAAAGGTGAAATATGCAGAGAGAATAAATAAGTAAAATGAAATAAGAGTATAGCTTTGTTGGTTTGAAATCTCTACTTGAGGCACATGGTGACACGAGTGAATTGATATGTGAATGAGAAAGGTCTAATGAATCCTGCCTCCATAGCTCATAACTCCCAGGATTCTTGGTTCCATCTGAGGTATGATGTGAATTTATGCTGCATCTATTCTCTTTATCAATCTGTAGTGGCTTTGAAATATGGTTTGGTCACACATGAAACCTAAAGTTTAATTCCTATGTATTGGTGGAGCATTAGAGAGCATGCACTAAATATTTGGTGGAGCATGCACTAAATATTTTATGACAAAATGAAATAATTTAGCCAATGCAGAGATAGCTAAAGGAATTTTCGCATGCATGAATTTTTGGAGAAAATTTTCTAATTGCCTTTATAAAATATATAAAGTGGGCATCTAGCTCAGATCCTCAGTGGCATTGAAAGTCTACACATGTGGTTCTTTCAAAAGGCTATATTTTTGTGTGCAATGCATTTCTTCTTGTGCTGTGCCTTTCTTGTAGAAAGATTATCCTGGTAAAGCTCTTTCATTATTAATAAGCCATATTGTGCCTGGTTATATAAGGTAATCAATACCTAACAAGCACCACAACACTGAGCTCATTTTAAAAAAATCTGGCAAAAGATGATACAGTAGGAGCTGTGGTCTGAAGAACAAATAGGAAATTGATCTAAGCAGCCCAGTGCCAGGAATTCTGCCCAAGCACTCTCTTCTTAATTAAATTAATTTAAATTAATTCACTATATAAGAAGAGTTCAGGAGATCTAAGGCTTATCTACTAATTATGACACAGCAGTCATCATTATCATTCATGCACAAGAATGTGCATGAATGGTTCATGCTGAAGCAGGCAAACACAATCTAGCTCAGTTATGCATTCTAGTCAAGCAAACAGAACTAAACCAAATACAGATGAAGGATGGGGAATAAATGTGTTGTTCAGTCACATAGTTGAGTAAATACCATCTAACCATAATAAATAAGTAGGTTCAAACTTAAGTGAGAAACCACACCTGGAGAGAAAGGCAAACACAACTCAACATTTGGAATCACTGTACATGATATCTACCCTGCTGCTTAGACAGATGGACAGCTGTAAGTCTTAACTGCAACAAGTCATATGAGAAAAGACACTGGAAAAGGGTTGTTGAAACTACTTCAGACCAAGAGGTACACAGTCTGTCGGAATGAGCTAATCGATAAAGATAGGGTTGCCATATGTCCCAGAAAACCGTGATTGTCCCGGATTCAAGGTTGGAAAAATAGCTATCATTATATTGCGTTTGTTTTATAAAAAGGCTATTTTGTACTTCTGTCCCAGTTTTGTAGGAGAGAATTATGGCAACTCTAGATAAAGAGGAAGCACCATTCTATAAAGAAGGAAAGGCTAGGCCACCAGAAGCCTTAATAGTTGATGTGGCAACCAGTGGTGTTCTCAGACAGAACAAGAAGCAAGAGGAACCCTCTGATCAGTCAAATAAATTCAAAAGTGACCTACCAACAGAAGTCACGGGTTTCCTCATCATCTTGTTTCTATTTTTTTTTAAACTGGAAATGTCAAGGATTGGGCCTTGAATGTCCTACATGCAGAACATGTGCTCAAACCCTGAGCTACATTTGCTTCCTAAGGTCCAACCTCTCTCTGGAATTTTTGACCCCTCGCCAAACATACTGCACCTTCAAACAAGACTCAGAGTTTGAAATTTATTATCCAAAAAGAAAAAAAAAGAAGAAAGAACGAAAACGCTTCCCACCATCAAAGTGAACATCACATAAATCCATGAACTGTCAGTCTTATATCAGCAACCAAAGGTTTAACTGAAAATAAAGAACATTTTCACTGTAACAATTACTTTGTGTGAGTATTCAAAACTACTCCAATCTACTAGTACAAGTACCTCTATCACTGTGCCTCTCTTTCTCTCATCAAAAGCTGGAAATAATTTACTAAATAACACTAAAGCTATACTGCAGCAAGAAAACAGTCTCAGCTTTTCCCATTAGCCAGTTAAAATTACAATTCAGAACATCCAAAGGATATTTACCTGTGAAAAATACACCACCACCACCACCCAACCAGCCTATAATATCAAACTGCTGCTTTAGGCCATCATGATTTAAAGTTTTCTCTATTTATAGAATCTCTATGGAAACTGTATGTACGTAAGGTAGAAGATAGGAACTACAAAACCCACAGATATCTGCCATCATGTTTTTTTTAAAAAGGATTTAGATACATTTACCCTTCAAAAAGACTCGTGGGAACTAAACAGTTCAGTTCCCACATTTTAAAAATAACTGAAAGAAAACATTAAAATGAAGGACAAGGAAAGAAAAATAAGTTATTTTGACAGCAACATGCCATGCTTCACTTTATCTCAGTGTTTCCATTTAGGGAAAGGGACACACAGTACAGTAATTGATGTAAACTATGTATGCTAGCTGACAATTTTGATTTGTGGATTTTTCAGGAGAACATGAGAACTTTGTTGTTCAATCAATGGGTCAAATTTCTATTTAACAGGGCATCCCAGAATAGACAAAAATATTACTTGGACACCCCAGGCAGGACACTAATACAGTAGTCCTCTTCTGTTGTCAGATCTTAGCAACTGGTATTCAATGGCATATTGTTTCAGAAGATGGTGATTTCATTTAGCCAAGAGCTAATAAACCAAATAGCTAATTGACCAATCTTCCATTTGCTGTTGTTTTTATATGCCATCAAGTCACCACCAAATTACTGCAACTTTATGATTGATTTGCAAAATGTCTTGTTCTCAACAGCCTTGCTCGGCTCTTGTAAACTTAAGCCTATGCCTTCCTTTAGGGAATCTATCCTTGTTTTTAGTATTCCTCTTGTCGTTTCATGATATGCCCAAATAAGGACAGTCTCAAGTTCTTTTTTTTTGCCTCTGGGAATAGTTCAGGGTTGATTTGCTCTAGGACAGTGATGCCGAACCTTGGCACTCCAGGTGTTCCTGGACTTCAATTACCAGAAGTCCAAGTCAGCACTCCTGCTGATCAGGGCTTCTAGGAATTGAAGTTCAAGAACAGATTGAGTGCCAACATTGCCATCATTGCTCTAGGACCTACTTAACTGTCTTTCTGGCGGACCAGGGTATATATTTTAAATTAATTAAGGTTTTTTTAATCTTGAAAAAATACCATGTTTTTCACTTTTTGTTCTCCTCTATTTCTTTGCGTGGGGTTATTGTAATAGTTCTAGTCTTGTTCTGGCAGAGACAATACAGCTTCTCCATCTCCTGTGTCCAAATGTGTATTTCATCTGGTGATGTCTGTGTGTTTAGTCATCTGTTCCGTTGCTTGAAGTATGCATTTGCAATAAACAGACTGTAAGCTTCACAGAACTCTATGAGATCTTTTCCTGTTTTGTTTAACAACATTTGGTTGTTTTGTTTTCCATTTTTGTGTTCTAGCCACCTAGGATTATAAGTACAGTATGTCTTATTTTGGACTGCAGTGGCTCAAGTGCCTAAGACGCTGAATGGGAGGTGGAAGGTCAGCAGTTCGATTCCCGAGTACTGCAGGACAGAATGAGCTCCCAGCTCCTGCCAACCTAGCAGTTCGAAAGCAAGAAATTGCAAGTAGATAAATAGGGACCACTTTGGTGGGAAGGTAACAGCGTTCCATGCGCTTCGGTGTGTAGTCATGCCTGCCACATGACCACGGAAACGTCTGCAGCAGCAGACAGAGCTGAGTCTTCGGCTTTGAAACACGGAGCACTGCACCCTAGAGTCGGATACAACTGGCTTTCGAGCAAGGGAAACCTTTACCTATGTCTTATTTTGGTGTGTGATGAATTCCCTGTTTGCCTGTCTTTACATATAAACTTTCAATTTCATCAGCATCTGTAGCTGGTACATAGATTTGAATGATGTTTATGTTAATAGGTTTCCCCCAGAATCTGATAGATATTGTTTAATCAGAGCTTGCGTGATTGCCCTTAACTGCCAACCATACACATCTCGTCCCAGGATTACAGCCATTCCATTTCTTCTGATTTGTTCATTGTTTGGCTGAAAATATCCTGTTCTAGTCCACTTTTGTTCACTGACATCAAGCACGGCAATGTTTATACATTCCATTTTTCCCCATAGATATCTCTTTCCCTGAGGTACTGACCTGAAGCCGAAATGCACTATGGGTCGCATTCATTATGATGAGTGCAAATTATTGCCAGTATCCAAGGCAATATCGCTCTTATCACCAACTGCTGGGAAATATGAGAAGTGAGCTATTGCTTTCATGTCCAGTTTGCCGACTTTCCATAGACATCAGATTATCCATCACAGCAACAGGGTGCTGCAATAGGTGGGCTGTAGTGCTCCAACAGAGCTCTTCTTGCATTCTTAAAAAAAAGCATCAATTCTTACTTGATTGAGCAAAGCAAAGTGAGGCAGTTATTTCAGGCAGAAGACTTTGGGTATCATGGTAAGGAACGTGTTAGTTAGTTAGTTGGTTATAATGGCACAGTAACAGTTAGAGATGGGATGAAGAACAAAAGGAGTTTTATGCTTTCTGTGCAAAAATTACCGTACTTGTTTTGCATGCTACAATCATTAATATGGGGAGCTTTTTTATATTTCCTCAATCAGGAGAATTTGGAGGGGATTTTGCTGGAACCCACTGTCCATCTGAATTACTCTAAAGCCTTAATATGTAATATAATGACATCTTCAAGAGCTTTTTAACCTACATAAAAACCTGTTTAGAAACAGCTGCATTGACTTCCTGATATTACACAAGTGCCTCAACAACATCAGCAGAGATAAAAAGATGAACTGTGACCAATTTTCAATAAGCAAGTTAAAATGTTAGAAAAACAGTATTAGCAGAGACAAATTCCTAAATTTCTAGCGTTTTGGCTGAAGTATTACAACATGCTGGGTAATTGAGCGCACTAAAATAGTCATTAATATTTCTCTCAGTATACATACAGTACATCTATTCTTGGAAAAGAGCAGTTTAATGATTTTGTTTCAGATCTATTAAAGCTCAAGTGTCATAATTTTGACATGGTAAAATCAGCATCATGAAGAGATTTTTACACTGATTTCATACAGCATATACATCCATTAAATTTTATCAACCAAAAATGGTTATTTATAGCATCAAAGAAAAGCACTGACATGCAGAATTTGATTTGATAATGGTAAATCCTAACTCTGACCACTGGAGGTCAGGCAAATAATATACCATATTTTTCAGACCATAAGACACACTTTCCCCCAAAAAAGTGGGGGGGGGATGAGGGTGCGTCTTATAGTCTGAATGCTGTCCAGCAAGGCTGCTGTACGCCCACTTCCCTGCCATGCCATGCCCTCCTCCTCCTCCTCTCCCCGCACTCTGGGCGTGACCAGGAGCCAGGCGAAAGAGGAGAAGGAAGAGCTGCCACCGCCAGAGCCAGGGAGGAGGAGGAGGAGGAGGCATGTCAGGCGAAGTGCCGTGCCCTCCCCTTGAGGTGTCATCATGGGAGGAGGGGGAAGCCACCAGCCCACCCCACCCCAGCAGCACCAGCAACGCTTCCCATGCGCCTCACCCAGGGCCGAAGGCGCACGGAAAGCGCGGAGGTGAAAGCATGCCCAGACAGTGAGGAGCTGACCTGCCAGCAGGACCTGGCTGCAGAAGACCAGCTGACCTGCCAGCAGCTCACCGTCCGTCCGGTGAGGTCCTTTCAGCTATGCCACTCTGGGACACCGGGCTCAGGAAGAGCCTCGTTGTCCTGGAGGCGAGTAGTAGTAGTCCCAGAGCAGCATAGCCAAAAGAACGAGGCAGCTGTGGCCACTGCTGGCAGGTCAGCTGGTCTTCTGCCTCTGGGAGCTGCTGGT